>VYXF01010837.1:1586013-1619376 GCA_013397295.1 Polioptila caerulea | reverse complement strand
AGAAAAGAAAAGAAAAGAAAAGAAAAGAAAAGAAAAGAAAAGAAAAGAAAATATTTTTTTTTAAACTTGGTATCCATGTATTGATGCAGACAGTTGACAAATTTAGTTATTTATTCAATCCTTACCTAATATATGCTTGTGCATCTCACTGAAGACACAAAATGCAGTTTCTGTTCCTTCATTGATTCCTTAACACAGAATGGCTGATGTTGAAAAGGACAACGAGGTCATCTGGTCCAAACCCTGTGCTCAAGCAGGGTCTTCTAGAGTCAGTTACACCATGTCCAGATGGCTTTTGAATGTCCTCAAGGATGGAGACTTTGCAATCTCTCTGGCCAATATGCACCAGTGCTCAGTCAATTTCAGAGTAGGAAAAAGTTTCCTGATGTTCAGATGACACCTCCAGTATTTCAGTTTCTGCCCATTGCTTCTTGTTCTGTCACTGGTCACCACTGAATAGAGCCTGGCTCCATGCTCTTTACATCCTCCTTCAAGTGTTAATGTATATTGACCTATATTCTATTAAGGACCCATTGAACTTTCTCTTCTCTAAGATGAACAGCCCCAGCTCTCCTGGCTTTTCCTCATAGGAGAGATGCTGTCATTCCTCAGTTATCTTTGTAGCCCTTCACTGGACCCTCTCAAGTGTGTCAATGTGTTTTCTGTTCTGAGGACCCCCGAACAGGATCCAGTACTCCAAGTTGGGACCCACCAGTGGTAAGCAGAGTGGCAGGATCACCTCCCTCACCATGCTGGCAACACTCCTAACTCAGGATACCACTGGCCTTCTTTGCAGCAAGACAATCTAACACAATCATTGTGGTTTTGTCTTTGGCTTTTGAAAATAGACAATGGACTGTGGGTTAAAACTACTGCACATGAGAGGAAGGAGCCAGACAACAGATAATCACAATGACAATTTTTTATTGTTGCATAGCAAAACATGCATGCCATATTTTAAAAGAAATCATGTCATTGTGGCCAAAGGAGAGAGAATGTTGCAGCCAATTAATTGTGAATTTTTTAGCACAGTTATATAAAGTAACTGAGTTTGCATAATGTGACTGATGTCAGTTAGATTTGCTGCAGTCAGTGATATCCATCTACTACTGCGGTTACTGCAGAAAATCTCCCAGTTCAGGAGATTTGGATGTTGTGAACTGCCATGTGCTAGAGATTTTCAGATGACATTCATATTTTTTGAGTCAGGAGGCACAAAGTCTATGGCAAAATGAGACTAAGAGAAATAATAATCACCTCAATTTAGCTTTAACTGTCCTGAGAAAAAGAAAGTCTGGTTTGTTATTCTATCCTAATAGTCTCAACATTATACATTATAAGAGCAGGTTTTTATGTCTGAGAAGACTGGCTAACAACATTATATTTACAGCAAGCAGTGGAAAACAGATTTGTGAGGAGAGCTTACTTGTACAAAAGGACACATGCCAAGTTTATAATATACATGAGTCAGGAGGATCATGAACACTTCACACTTTGCTAGAAAGAAATGGCAAGCAAATTTTGAACTATAACTTTGTTAATGCAGTGACTAAAGTATTAACTAAAAGTTCTGAGAACAGTCTGACAGTTCTTAAATTATGTATTTGCCTCTTTCATTTTGTTTTCTTGGTTTTTTTCTGTCACATTCTTTGGTTTATTTTCTGTCATGATTTTAAATGCTTCCAGCGACAGAAACAACCTCCTATGGCTATGAGCATTAAATACTTGGCCAAGTTTCAGTGTAAGAATAAGAAACTGCACTTAAGTTAATGCTTTTGCAGTTATGAGTTTTTTGACAATTAAACATTACCAGGCAATTCTGCAGAAAGATTTGATGTGTGGCAGGACTTGATGGATTTCTATGTGTGCAGGTTGCTGTTCTATTTTACTCCATACAGCTGGGCTCTGCTAGGTTAAAAAAAATTGGAAAGGATCAGGATGGAGCAAACACTTCTGAAGTTTAGGCCCTGTGTCAGAATAAAATTTATTCACATTTGTTGCAGCTTCCATTGTTTCTGTTCTCTCATATTCTTCTGCTTTACCTCAGAAATAGGAGGATGTGTGATTTAGTGAGATGGTTTTCCTGTGTTAATGTGAAGGGATGAAGCATGTGACTTTTCTTTCACTCTGCACTGAAAATACAAAAGAGCCTGTCTGTTGCCTTGTCTCCTCAAGACCCCATCCCTGGGCTTGGAGACATTTGAGTCCCTAGTACTTCTTCCAGCTACTTACTACAAGTTAAATTCTCCAAATATATATAAATCAAAGCAAGGCCAAGACTACCTGTGTCTAAACAATCCTCTGGCTCCCTGAGTTGTAGTAATAGGGCAAAAACCAAACAGGTAAGTGTTTTTAAAGCAAATCCACAAGGAGGTTGTCCTTGTCCTAAACTCCCTGCCAGTATCTGAGGGCCTTGATCTGTCTGAGCAGCACTTAAATTTAGGGGTTTTGCTCAGCCTGAGTATACCTAAGACAGCATGTGTTCAGTGAACTCTCTAAACAGACACAGAAGGGCAGCTCTGCCTGAAGAAATTCCACTTTGCACAGACCAGTTGAATAATTATTAGACCAGAAAGAGAGAAAACAAACCTACAGCCTAGGAGCTGGGACAGCCTCTGACAGTGCAAGCAAGGTAAAATGCAAGTTCACAGTGGACAGAGGAAAGAAATGGAGGCCAGTCCCTGCTGCCCCATATGCAGCCAGGCTTGCTCTGACCACTGATGTAAATGTACCAATGCTGTCACCCCTGCCTAACTCCTCTCTTACACATTTATGTGAGGCCTTGACACCACAAAACATTCAGTCAGAATTGAAGACTCCTCTTGGCCCAGAATAAAACTTATCTTTCCCTAGGCAGGGAGTCTTGGCCAGCTCTGCACCAGGAATCTCACCTGGCTGCTGTGCCCTGATCTGCTGCCAAACACATCCTCTTGAACACCTCTTGGCAGTTGATTGTAAAAACAGGCCATGCTGCAAGTACCATAAATTTCACCATACAACCTGGTGCTTATTTCCTGCAAGATGCCCTGTTGATACTAGTTCAGTTTTGGCCTCTCCTGGCATAAGGGAGATTTCCAATAGAGCAAAGGAGTGAAGGAAAATGAGAGAAACTAAAAAGAGAAGACAAAACAAAGAAAAAAGGAAGCTTGGACTGAGACGGGAAAGTGAAAGGCCTTTGAAAGAGGGTGATGTAGATAAAGTGTGCAAAGTCTGATGTTCCACTGTGTTGCTCTAGTTTTAACAAGACACAAGTAGGAGATGAGAGGTCACAAAACTATGGCAAGTGTTCCTGGAAGGACTGACCTCTATCTGGCACCACTTGTCTCTAATGCTTCATGAGTGTTAATGACTGTGCAGAGCTTGCAGAGCACGCAAAGCACAATTGCCCAAGGTCTTACTCCATTCAAATCATTATCAGTTCCCTTTCTGGCCCTTTCCTTCCTGCTAGACACAGAATTGTACCAACATCTCAGTATCTAGTGTCCCTGAACCACAACAAAATTTTGGTGATCAACCTCTTACTTCTATGTCCTATGATCCTTGAATTACACACACATAGACGGAGTCCAGATGTTGATCCAAATCAAGATTTCACAAGTTGGAAACACTTGAAATTCAAAAGAAAGTTGCAAATTATAAAAGCAGCTCAAGCCTCCCTGCATATTGTGGGACAGACATCCATTAGCACAATTTCACATGGAAACAGGGTGGGTGGGTAAAACGATTGAGTTCAAATGCAAGGGTGGATGATGAGAGGTGAATAGGGAGCTGAGGGTGGAATGTTAGCAGCACCACCCTTGATTTCCTTTTAACCTACTATAGCCAGGCGCGTATCCACCAAGCAGTGCAGCACGTAACCACTGACTCCTCCATCTGAGAAAAACAGAAGAGAAAATTTAAATTAATTTTCAGAGCATTCTCTTTGCGCTTTCTCTTCTCTCGTATCTTTAACTTTCTAAGACAGCTTAAGGCAATAAACGCAATGACAAAGAGGGAATTTAAGTAAGTTCTAAGTGTGATACAAATGTCACAGTTTACATGTGCATTGCAACAACCTTGTTCCTTTCAGTAACAGAGCAACAGAAATTATTTTATTGGCAGTGGTCAGCCTAGTCCTCCAAACATGGGCTTACTCAAGTAGGCAATTTAGAAACATGGCAGAGCCTTTCAGAGATGCTCAGCATCAGGTGAGCTCCTCAGAAAAGAACTTGGTCAATACTGAGGTGGGTCAAGAAGTCCCAACAGTCTTCACCACCCTGAAAAGTTCCAACATTTCATAGTCATCTGCTAATTTGTGTCTTTGATAAACTTTGGTAGGCAATGCTGCTGCTTATGGCAGTGGTCTCCCACTTCCCAGCCTAAGGCTTGATCTCAAGAGTATCATAAGGAATATGGAACTTGAGCACAAACAAGCAGTAGGCTTACACAACAGTGACTGCATTACAGAGCACAGAACTGAGAATAGGACAGGGAAAAAAACCCCTCCTTCAGTCAGCGACAAGACAGTGGCAAAGAAAGAACATTAACTTGACATTAATTTTTGGGTATAAACACCTCCTGTAGAGATCTAACAACAAAAGTCTTACCTCTTCCTAGCCTGACCCTGAAACCATGAGAGAAAGAATTGACAGGCTGAGGACATTTGTAGGATGGACAAACACATTGCTCCAGAAGTTCTGACATTTTCTCTCTGAACCTTAGTAAAGAAACTCCGTTGTGAAAGTTGCACAGTGCAGAAAGCACAGCATGCCCTGCTGTGAAAGAAATGAGTCTGACAGTCGAGTTGGAAATTACAGTGCCACCCTGAATGAAACTGAAGTTGTTACACAATATCTATTAGGGCAGGTGACTTGAGGGCATAAAAGTTTACCTCTCCTCGACTTTTAGGGACAAACTTCACTCATTCTTTGTGTTTTCATGTCTGCACACTATACAAGAAACTATTAAACACAGGTTTTTATGTTGTGTGTATGAAAAAAAATACTCATTAGTTTTTTTAGAAAGGCCAGAAAGGCCATTGTGAAAACAGTTTGAGTGTTACAAATGAAAATGGCAAGTTAAAATCTGCAAGCATAATAGCCCATAGCAGGACCTCTAGACAAATTCCTCAAAGGTCACAGAACCGTTATCTGGTAAAAAAGTGCCAGCAGGCATCTTATTCTAAGTAACTGTTTGTTTTTAAAATACAATTCTTTTCTAGAACAAATAATTCCACTAAGAAACAAACGACCACTTCCAAAAATGTTTTAAGTATACCTACTTTGTGAACATTATATCACCACTTCAAGTTCAGCAGAAAAGCTCTTTGTAATAAAATTATCTCTACCTATTACTGTTCAAAACCTTCTTAACTACCACAACAGGCACAAAAACCCACTGAACTGAATCTGCTAGTCCAGCAAAAGCTGCAGATGAAGCCCCCTAACTATCTAAGTAGTAGGTAGAAAGACAATACTCATCTGCATCTTGAAGTGGTTGTGTACAGATTGTTTCCCATGCACGTTTCCTCTGGCAGAATAATGTATGGGGCATGACACTCTCACTTGCCTTCTGATTAATATCCCCAAACAGTGAGAACGCAATAAAAAGCTCAACAAAATATTGCAATGTCATCTTTACCCTTTGGTTTCCAAAGTATTATTACTGATCTCATAAAATGCTATTTCATACCCAAACACAAAACTACTGTTCACTGGGTCTCTTAGACTATTGACTCAAAATTCTGGCAGCTTCCCAGCTTTTTTTAGCTGCTTCATTTCTACAAAAGAACACAATGTTATTATTTGATTTATGTGAATTTTCTCCTCCCTGTTGAAAAAGCCCAGTTAAGCAAGATCAGTAATATTAAATATGCAAGGAGAAAAAAAAAAGCACATCACTTAAATAAAAAGTAGCACGTTTACGTAGTTCGTTCTGCACGGAGTCTTTATGTCACAACTAAATCTTTTAAGTCCCATTATGCTTTGTAGCTATTTATAGCCACGTACGTCCATCATTTCCATCCTAT
The DNA here is from genome assembly GCA_013397295.1 of Polioptila caerulea. Classification (NCBI taxonomy): domain Eukaryota; kingdom Metazoa; phylum Chordata; class Aves; order Passeriformes; family Certhiidae; genus Polioptila; species Polioptila caerulea. The sequence continues at coordinate 1,613,369 of VYXF01010837.1, read as the reverse complement.
AGTTTGGGGTTTCTTTTCCAGATATAAACAGAGCTTCCTCCCTCCCTTTGTTTATGTGTCTGCCTGTCAGCGTAGCGCCAGCGACTGTCTCTGCACTTTGCTGCTGCTGCTCCCTCATCCTGTTTATAGGTCAGCGACAGCTTCCATTGCCTCCCCGCTGCTGAGCAGAACTTCCCAGAGCACTTCAGGATGTTTTAGTCACTTTAACCTGTGCCGCCTGTCTGGAGCCAAGTGTCTCCACTTTGAGCTAGTGATGCAGGCAACATTTGCCTCAATTAAACTCAGCTTTTGTTTCCGGGAAGGCCCAAACCTTTTCAGCTGGGGATTGTATGGAAATGCCACTGGGTCCTATTCATTGTCCCATCCCTTGCAAAGACCATAGACAGACACACAGCTGAAGGGTGAAAAGTTTCTTGTACTCTTTCAGTTCCAACCACATGAACCCTCACAGTGGACAGCGCCCTTGCCAACCACTGAACATGGAGAAAAAATAATGGTACCCCTTTGTTGGAGATCAGTTTTTATTTTTCTGAACTAGTAATGCCAAAGGTCCTTAATGCAACAATTCTTTAGGCATTTACTTCAAGAGGAGACACAGTAAGAAAATCAAGCCAGCGACATCATGTGATGAACATGCACAAGACACTGGAGGAAGAAGCAAGTCAGCTGTTGAGCACAGAGCCAGTTGCTGAAAAGGAGCCAGAAAGAAAAGTGTCTGTATCTCCACAGCACTGGGAGAGGATTTTCCCTCTGAGAAAGCCAGAAGATGAACAAATCCAGGGCCTCTGGTGAACATTAGGACTTTGTGCTTTATGAAATCCATAGGAATAGGTGTGCAGCACTTTTATAGATCACCTTTTCCAGCTGCAAACACATAGTAGCAGAGAACTATTAGTAAATTCAGAATATTTTGGTAAGAGGTTGTTGAAAGACAATAATGTCTGTCTCCAAAGCCCAAAACCTCCTCCCTATTATCACATTATAATTCAGGGTCCATCTGCATCCGTCAGGAAGGTGTATGCAGACATCTCCTTTGACAGCAAGTTCACACAATCAATTTTAAAACATACCCTGCTAACAATTGTTGCGGGGGTTGTGATGTGCTTCACAATCGTTCATGTGCTACCTTGCTGCATTTTGCTATTTATAAAGACACCCAAAGAACATACACTGTTTAAACTCCTCTTTAGGCTGGAAGGTGGGGTGCAACAAATCAAAATAATGATGAAATAGGGTGATCTGATATCTGCCAGAAACAACAGCACACTTTACAATCTCTGCAGAATTCCCAAAAAAACCTACATAGCAATTACACACATAATTTTCACAAGTTTAACATTGATGGTGAAGTTCTTAGCTATCACTTGTGCCTTTTAAAAATTTTATTCCTGGTCTTTACAATAATGTTTAAAATCATAATACACAAGAAAAATCAACATCTCAAGTTTCAAATATATTTTATGGACAGTTGAGTAAAATTAATATATTCCAAAACACTGTCGGAAGGTAGATTAAGTTAAGCACAGGGTACAAATGAATATTCTTAGAAAAAAAGGCTGATTGAATCTTTATATTTCCTTAGATTCCACTGTAAGCTTTTGAACCTTTTACTATAGTAAAAAGTTGATGATTCAGACATCCAGGCAGCTTCCTCTGCACTCAACAGCCACTGATCTGTGTAGTGTGACAAGATCACAACTTCACATGACCCAGTGTGACCATGCTTTGCAAATGCTGTTATGAATCCCATGATATACTTTCTCTGTGGTAACACCAGCTCCTGGAGTCATATGAACAAGTATGAATCTGTTTATGTTTCTTGCTTCATAAGAAAGCATATCTTTATCCCATATTTTGGAAAGATGAAGTTGAAAGTTCTGAAATTATTAGAAAACACACAAGATAGTAATATTTAAAATATTTTTTTTTCATCCCCAGGTATACTTAGATTTAATTTTCTGTTGTACTCCATAGCTTTGTTACAGTGCAAGAGATTATTGCTATGTTTAGCATTTCCTCACTTGGTGACACTGAAAAAATTTCACTGTACAAAAAAACTGCCTCAGTAGTGCTGAAGGAGAGAGGTCCATTTTGATTTTGTTTAGTATCTTATCAGAAGACGAGTGTAAGAGCTAATTTCTATACTTTTCATTAGCATAATCACAACACTGTCTTTCTGTGGTAGATTCTTTTGTTTCATTCTTTTGTATTGTTCCCCTCTTCATTTATGTAGATCTCTATTCATTTCACAAGCAGCTTCTCTCTGAATCTGTTATTCAACCGCTCATTGTCCTATTCTCCACTTTCTTTTCAGAGGTTCCAAATACATGTAAAAAGATTTGATGGTCCAAAGAGATGCATGTACTCAATATGTTCCAAGATGCTCATCTGTGCATGACATTTCAGTTTCCTAAACAATAAGGACAACAAACCAGAAAGGATCAGTGTACCTGAGCATGCCCCTGTTATTATCAAGCACCAGCTGAGTAATGCTAAACTTGCCTGATGTCTATGATGAAAAAACATAATGACAAGCTACGGAAAGGCAGAATGACACTTCAGTCATTTTCCATTACTTCCCTGCCAGCTTCTGATGTTGTGCAGTGATACAGCTCACCAGCGAGCAGAATGACTCTTCTGTTTATAGCTGCTCTCAGTGCCAAGGCCCACAGATGTTCAGATTTTCCGCCATGTGAAAGGGCTATGAGATACAATCTTAGGGCCTTCACATCTAGTCCTAAGAGAAAACAGAGGTGAAGTCTACAAAGCAAAAAAGGACCCTCCTTTTTGAAGAACTGGTAATAAGGAGTTAATGGGGGGAAGGACCCGGGGGAGTCAGACTTGGGCCTAGAGTTCCCTCAAAAATGATGGCCCAGGAATAAAATAATTTCACACTGATCTTTTTATACCATTTCTGCACATAAAAGATGCTTGTCTTTTCTTCTGGAGACCTCAGTGATTTGGGTGAAAATTATCTAGGAAACTAAAAAATTTCAAAATGTGTTTACTTAGCTCAGGGCATGCAAGGACAAAAAGTATTTCAATAAGAGAGGGCAAAACTGGGGTCCAATAAGTGCTACACACCCAGGAGTTAAAATTGAATAATAGTAAAAGAAAGTGAGCTAGATCTGCATGAAAGGAAAGCGTGGGAAAGAGGGAGTCATTGGTCAAATGTGAGAAGAGAAGAGAAGAGAAGAGAAGAGAAGAGAAGAGAAGAGAAGAGAAGAGAAGAGAAGAGAAGAGAAGAGAAGAGAAGAGAAGAGAAGAGAAGAGAAGAGAAGAGAAGAGAAGACTTGAGTTTGGTGGTTTTATTCAATCCCTAAGTACATCTTTCAATGGTGTGATCCGGCTCATAGATATGTCCTGTCCCCAGACATATTTGGCATGTGCTCCAGGAGGCAGAGGGAAGTGCCTTATCACCTGCTTCCCCAACCCATGTAAGTTAAGACTAAATCAAGATTTGTCAGAAGTCAAAACTGGTTCTAACTCACTTTTAATTTTTTTACTGCTTTTAACATGAGTGTAAGGAAGAGTTACTTTTCAGTGTAAACACACATATAGATATACTTGCATATGTACACATATGCATGCACACATATCTACATATTACATTGCATTCTTATATACCTATCAAAACAATTTCAGACAATTCAAACCAGTGCAAGGGAGCCAATTCGAAAACCTATCATGAAAACCTATCAATAAACGTGGATTGTTTGGCAGGATTTCTGACATGGATAAGACATCATGGGTTAGAGCCACTCACAGCTTTTCACAATGGTGTTTCTCAATGGACTTCTTCTTTCCCTAAATGCAAATAACTTTATTTACCTTTACAGAAAGGCATTTACCTTTGCAGAAATACAGATTAATGTATTTGCTTATTTGTTATCAGCTCTGCCTTGTGTTCTGGGACAGGACCATTGGCTGCTTTAGCTGGCCAAAACTAACAGGTCAAACAGCTTGCTGCTCTCGGAGCGGCTTCCCCCAGCTGCAGACTGCAGTGTAAGAGCGCCTTCTATGCTTAGGCAAAAGAAAGGAAAGGCAGAAAAGCCTTGGGAAGCTTGAGTTTGCAGAACTCAAAAAAAGCCCGTGTCTCTAGCGTGAAAGTTGTTCTATCCTTAAATCTGAATAAAAAAAGGGTAGAAGAGCTTTCTCTCTCTTAAAGGAAATGGGTCAGCCTCATCTCAAGGTAGAAGGGTATAGCTGTCATCTTTGGAGTATGATTACAAATAGTTCATACTGCAGCGTAGGTGTAGTTCTATGAGGAGTTTCAGTTCTATTGCCAATTAAATTTTAAAACAAATTTTAAAAATAGTTATCATTTTCTCTGTGGCTTTTAAGGACCTATATGGGCATTAATGTGGTGGCTTCACAGGGCAAAATGCCAAAGAGAGGTGTGAAGAAGCACTCATTACAGAGGACTATTTTTTCTCCTGGATCACTTCAGCAATTCAGTTTCCCAGGCAGCTTCAAAAACAGCTATAGTTGCACAACTAAAGCAGCAGCAAGCTGTGGTGGAAAGACACAAAAACCAAACAAGTAGACAGAAGGAAAGTGTGGGAGCTACCTAAGCCAACAAAATGCCATTGCATATAAAACTAAGCAGATTTTGGACATCCAATGGACACCTTCTAGGTGAGAGTTTAATTCCTAAGATGGAAAACCATGTTTTTCTTGGTGGACAGACCACCTAGTAAAGTTGTGGCTTGGCAAAGCCTTAGGAATATGTTCAGTTTAAGCTGCACAAATATGCCATGTCAATGGGGCAACCTGCATCCTTAAAGCTGAGTGTCTTGGCAGCTGAACTTACTGTAACCCACATACAAAGGGTGCACAGTTAATTCCATTGAAATCAACTGCACAGTATTCTGAATTTATGTGCAACAGTTCTACCTTAATTTCAAACTCCCCACAATCTTTCATTTTACTTTTTCTGTACACCTTGATTTTGTTATAAAGACTCTTACTCCATCCATGATCTCCATATGAACAGAAATAACTATAGTCAGAGTGAGTTACTTTTCTACTTCTCCCTTCATCACTCTAGTACATTCAGTACATCCAATCCTCAGCCATTAGTAAGTTCTTTTGAGATACAGCTTTCATGGAGCTGAAGGCAGCTGTCTAACTGCTGTCTGTATACTTTTAGCCAAGACAAGTGTATAGAGCCCACACTACTGTCCTTACATACCCTGGAGGAGACTTACTAGCCAAACTATCCTGGAAATCTCTCTTAGTAGAGATGAGACATATACCAGCAAAGTATTTCCCCTCCTTAGAGGTTACACAAAAGCTTTCCACATCAGTTCCAGGTCTTAGTCAGGCAGTTCCTTTATTCTGTTGTCTGCCTCCTGACACAGGTGTGGTCGCCTTTTGCCAGAATATTATTCTTGTTTAGGAGCAGAATAGGTGAGATGTTAGATCAGCAAAAGCCATATTATAAATATCACTGGATATCATCTGAAACGCCATCTCACTGATTGCTAAGTAAAAGATTTAGTGTAACCCTTAAAGGAGGCTTCCTTGGCAGTTAATAAAGTAATCTCAGACATACACACACACACACATATGAAAGGACAGGATATAAAACTCAGCATTAAGGCAAGGGACAGATTTTTTTAACTTATTATAGCCCTTCAAAATACGTCTGTCTCAAAGAAGAAGTAATATGTAACTGGTTGAACAGTACAAAATCTAAATCATATGATGTTCATGTATTTTGGCCAGTCCAGTCTTCATCTATGACTTTAGTTTTTTCTTCTATAGAAATTTTTATCTTCTTGATAATTAACAGCCGAGGGTTTAAAAAAAAAAAAATAAACACTTTCATTGTAGGCTGCAGACAAGGGATGGTAGTGATCTGTTGTCAACCACAATGAAACAGGAGGCAGTAAAAGAGTTTCTGTGCAATCTGAGGCTTTTTTTCCCCCCTACATTTGTGTGTTTCAAGCTTACCACCCTTTAGACCACAGTGCAGTTATTCATCCAGGGATGTGCTGGAGACAAACTGGTTCGTGTTTTAAAAGAGTGATGAGAGGTGGCTGTTATGTAAAGTTCATAATACTCTATTACTTATTTGAAATCCAGTTTGATTTTAAATACAGCACATTCATCATACAAATCTAAACAATTTTTTTTTTTCTCTTTTCTGTCACTCACCTCTTGGCTTCATATGTGGACAAGTAGTGCTGCTTCTCTCCTTCTTCTGTCTTGTTGATTGGTGCTGAAAGTTTTTTGGAGTAATTTCTGGACTATGTTTCGTGTATGGGTCCCATCAGCTGAAATATATCCTAGGCTTGCCTGCAAATGGTATCTCTGCATCACTGTAAAATATTAATAATTAAATGTACTTGAAGAAATTTGGTCTGACAAAGACAAAGGTGGTAACCAGTGATTTAGCAAGCAGTTAGTTGGCTTAAAATTACTCTCTCAGATCTCTCACAGAATTAGATAAGTATACAACTGGATTATTCTTGGGGTGTATTACCTGAAATAATTCAAATTTTAAAGCTCTTGTGGAAGATGGATAGAATTGAGAAGCTGTCACATGATCAAAACAAACAAGAAACCCCAAACAATATAGCATTTTCTCAACATTTTTTTGAGGTAAGCATTAAGATGGATGGTTTAAGTAATTGCTTCCATCAGAGAGATCTCGATCTTTAATCTTAAGAGGTGAGGGAGTTACCCTAAATGCTATGTGCTACAAAGTTTCAGTTGCCTAATTACTCAGCTAGCGTATTCGGGAACACACAGGTGAATTTTTCAGGTTGCAACACTGTTCAACTAATCTTAGGAAACTATATAAAAAAGAATAGAGCCAAAGGTTAATATTTCAAAGACTAATTAACCTTTTGATTCTGAGGTGCTTTGGCCCATGAATACTTACATTAAAAACTTGTGTCAGATTGAGAGAAAATAGCCTAGTTTTCACAGCGCTCACTTGAAACTTTGACGATCCATAGTGAATTCATTATTCTGCCACTAGGTACCATTTTACCCACTTACTGAGAAAATTTATGCAGGGTAAATCAAGAAAGTCTGCAGTTTTCAGAGACAGCTATCTATTTCTAACTATCTTGAGTTGCCTCTAGAGACATGAATCTGCTCAGTTCTGCATTCTGTGGCTCACTTTTGAAGGGTTAGTTAATTTCTTTGTGCATAACAGATTGCAAACCCACATCTCTTGGCACCGAGACGAAAACCTCTCCAACTCTGTACAGAAGCCCTGCAACATGACAAAAGAGTCAGAATTCATTGAGGCAGAAATGACAAAGGAAAAATTTGGAATTGGTATTCTTCCAGTTTCATCTGTGAAGAAGGAAATCCTTGTACCTATGAAAGCTTTTTACATTTTTTATTGAAAAGGTATTGGATAAACAAGCAGAAATCTGACCACCCACTGATTTAAACCTCCCCTCTCCTTTGAAGTCTCAGCCATAGAATCATAAGTAAATTTTAAAAATTAAATAAAGGAATTATTAAATTAAGCATTGCAACACAAAAGTGTCCGAGTCTCTCTGCAAACAATGGCCTATTGCATATGGGCCAAGCCATAAGGTCTAAAACTGCCAGAACACAGTGTATGTTTAATAGTGTGTGTGTTTAATGTTTTGGGGATCTCTGGTCTCCCAATAACAGCACTCCATCAACACAATGCTGTAGGCAGCACCCAACAGAAGGACTGTAACATGCTTAGTTGCAAACAACCTCAAACATAAACACGCGTTTTGCTTTCCTCTTACTGCTTGGAAAGATCATATAAATTATTTTTCACAGTCTCAAGCTAATACTGCTGCAAACACCAATATTTTAATGAAATCCATTAAAAATGAGACTTCGATTGCACTGGCACAATTATGGCAAAACTCACTTCAGACACTCTATGTATTCCACAGCAGCATATGCAAGCATGGTCACAGTGGTGCTAGCAACCAAATTCACTCAGACAAAAGCTGTCTTTGTGTCTGGTGTGCTGTGGAGTGCCTGCAGACATTCCTTGCATTCCTATCCTACCTAAGCCCCTGACTTAGATGTACTTTCTGTGCATGGGAAACACATGTGGCTTCACTGAGTGGGAACCTATCTCTTCATCCCTTTTCGTCAGTCCTTGAGAATGATAAGAAAAGTATATCACAAGGTTTGGGTACGAGTGATGTTATCTTGCAAATTTTCTGCAAAAGCTGCCAAGGATAGTAAAGATAAACTAGGACGTGACATTTCTAGTATAGAAAACCAAATGGAAAAGAGGAAAAAGTTCACATAGAAGCTATAGTTCTGCCATGCAATATCATATTGAAGTGCCCACATATGGTGTATAAAGCTACACCATAGAAGATGCAACAGACTCACATGTACATTTATTTTACTGTTTTGACAATTACCTTCAAAAAAACCCTCCTGAATTCCATTGTATTAGCATGGAAGCATGTCAGAAAGCCTTTAACTTTACCTAGGTAAGTAATTGCATGATAGAGCTTCTTGTTTGTTTGCATTTCTTTGAATCAGTAGCATGGAATGTACCAGAATATTAGACCACAAATCATTCCCAACATTTTTGAAAAACATGTTTTTATATGGCTGCTGTCAATCTTTCAGGCAACCACCTTTCACTCAAACACCCCCTAAATAATGTAGGGAAACCCCACCTTAGTTACAGCTTTTATGTACATCCACAACAGCCCTGCAGATAAGTTCCACATACATGTAGAAACGATCTACAAAACCCCCCTGCCATGCTGAAAACTAATTTTATCATCTACATTTTGATAGGTACTTGATTCTTATTATTTTTTTGTTCTATGGCTGGAGCACATTTATCTTTTTTTGCAGGTACGTGTCTATGTACTGCATACATACAGATATGTATAAAAACAAGTCATGCAAGTCTTGAATAGATTAAATGTTATGGCAATGTACTTAAATGGAATCAGATGCAGAAATTTTCAGGCTCAGGTCAATGTTTAACATCATTAATGTGATTTTTCAGCTGTCCTTATAAGTATATGCACCAAGAAACCCTTCTAAATAATGCAATATTTGTTGCATTTTTCTATAAAATTGTAGGAAAGTAGGGTACCTTTACCATGCAAAAACCCCAGAGCCCAGTCCAGGACTGATGTGTTCAACAAGAGGCATTGCTTAATAGACCTTAGTGCCCCCTTGTTTCAGCTATCTACAGAAATACAAATTCTTACCAGTTTCTTTCCTTTCTTCTTACATTGTCATTATGATTAATTGCCTCCAATTCCATAAATCATTGCAGCTCTCAATCATGAAAAGTAACTCACCAAATAGTAAGTTCCAATAATATTTTTCTGTCACAGTTGACACAGTCTACCTTAGAACTGATTATGCTGACTGCTTTCCTAGTTGAGGCTAGAAATTATAAAATGTAATTCCGGTTGGTTGCTGGTTTACAAAGTTTGTTTGTTTGTTTGTTTTACTCTAGTGAATACAAACATACAGAATAAACAGTAGCATCTTACTAAAACTTGAAATATCCTCATGAATTGTGAATTTAAAAAAAATATGTGTAGAGAGAGCTGGCTGTACCAGTCCATTAGCGTAATCAATGTAAAATAAGATGGTAAAAATTCACACTTGGAACCTCAAGCAGCACAGTCCCTAGGACTCCATTTGCCATCCCTATTCAATTTAGTGTCTCAGGTGACATGAAATAACAAGTTAAGACTACTGAAAATACATTATTAGATGTGATCATTCCTTTTCCACTGCTGCCAGCTAGTGAGAAAATTCAACACAGCCTATTCACATAATTTAATGACTAAAGGGATTGCTAGGGTTATTTGTTGTTCCCTCTAGTACATCACATGTGAAGAAGCTTTTTTCCAATTGTCCCTGTGCTAAGCTCATGAACCTGCCAAAAGAAAAGCATTGGATTTTGATTTGAAGAATTTAAAGGGCAGCAAATCGACTTCCTAGCTTGCCCTGAAGGCTTATGTACTTCACTAATGAGTTGTTCCTCCTTGAAATTTGCACAGGAGCAGCTGCTAGCATCCACTCTACTGCCTTCCTCCTCTGTGCCTTTTTATAGCTAGCATGTGCTTCCTAGGAAGACAGATTCCAATCAAATCACCTCCCAGACACTTCTATATCCACCTGCAGGGTGTATTCTTCAGCCTTCAAATCACTTGCATGCATCTATTCTGCTGTCTTCAGTTTCTCATCCTTCTGTTTCCCCTACAGCCTCTGTGTTGACTGCCAAAGCTGAGCAGCACTGTCACAGAGGGAGAAGCTGTCTCCCTGGTCCTGTTGTTTTGAACAGTCCAGAACAGCCTTAGCTGCCACTCTCTGCAGAGGGTTGTTGCTGAAATTTCTGCACAGGCATCTCTCCATGTCCAAAGCCCATGTTCTGCAGTAGTGTCCAGCTTTCTTTGATCCTGGATTATATACTGTCATTGGAAAATGGCTGAACAGCCTTGCTTATCACATTGTTGTTATCCCTCAATTTAACAGCCGGCTGATTCCTGTATTATCTCCACATTTTCTTGGTAATGAACTTAGACTGTTGCTAAAAATAAGCACTACTTTCAGTCTTGTGACTGCCTTGACAATATCTTGCCTAATCTCTGAGGGCTCCTCATTTGAAAAGAGTTGTAGGATTTTTCGTTTACCTTGATTTTGACCTGTAACACTACTTCTCTACAAAACAGCACTAATAAATAAATCAGAATGCAGCAGTGCTAACAAAGCATCTTGACAGTCACTGATCACACTGATGTACATTAGTCATCTCTTTAGCCAACTTTCCCATGCTATATTAGTACTGGCTTTGAAAGATTTGCCATAGATATTTGCCATCATCCTTCTCAGATAGTAAAGATCTGTAAGAGTTTCCACCAGGTGAAAATGAATTCTTCTTTTCTACAGGCACACAGAGTTATATTTAATGGGGTATTTTTTTCCCCTTTCCAAATATCCACCTAGTAATGTGTCATCTAATTTTCAAAATTTACTTTATTGCTCAGGTATTTGTGCTCTTAACCCTTTGTTTTCATGGAACTTGTTTTTTCTCTTTTTCCTTTTGTTTCCCTAATATTTTTTTTTTGCTTTTACATTACCTGCCATTTATTTGATTGCTATATAATTCTATAAATTTTAGTTTCATGTGCACATATATGCCTACACTCATATAATTTTTTTTCCAATTCGTCTTTGAGTAATGAAGTCTTTTTCTTTCTGACTATTTGGTAGACTACTACTTCACAGAGTTAGCAAGCTGTATAGCTGTACCAAGAACACAGAAAGTAGTAGTGTCTTAAACAAGGGACATGTTTTCACTGACAAAGACTTAGCAAAACATTACCTCTGTTACAAAATAAGAATCTCAATTACTGCATGAATTTCTCATTTCCTAGTTCAGAATATGACATACACAATTCCTTGGGACTGCAATCTGTTGGCCCACTCTGAACTACATAAGACAGCAAGAGAGGAGGCTAAAGGCATTCCCTTTTCTTCTTGCCCCTCTAAATGCCCTCTCCTTGCAGCCAGGCACCTCCAAAGACCTTCTTACAAAGCAATGCTACTCAAGGCTGAACAAGGAGTTTTAACACAGGAAGAGACCTCAAAAGGGGAAAAAAACACCACAACACCTTTAAGATCTATAAATTGTGAAACTGATGTGAAAAATGTCATTAACAGCTCTGAAGTCATTTCACAGGCAGCAGAATAAAGCCTCTGCTTATGTGCCAGTAGAATAAAGCCTTTGCTTAAGTGCTGAAGGAAGTCTAAAACCCAAGTTGAAGCAACCCATTTCTTGGCCAGTATTAAGTTTATAGGCATAGATCACTTTCTTCCTTGGGCAGATAACATGTCCAATAAAGCAAGTTTTTAAGTATTGCAGTCTGTCAGGGGAGAGTGAATCCATCCAGTGAAAAAGCATGGAGTATTTCACAAATTTCAACCTAGGAAAAAATAAAGACACGGGGACACAATTGCAAAGGATTTATTGGAAACATTGGAAACTATTATTAGGTCAATTATCAGCTTATCAGTGTCTGATACTCATTTATCTGTACAAAACAGAAGCTACTAATAAAAGTCATTAATATCTCACCCATCTCTGTGAAACCACTCCATTCACCTCAAATGTTTGTGACGTTTAGACTCAGAAACAAATCCAGTATTAACAATAGTTTTTAAGCTTTTGGAAGAAAGCAGTGGATTAATTATGAAAGAAATGTCTTTATTCTGTTTGCTATTTGGCCCTGCCTTCATTATCAGGAAATGGAGTGTTTAAAAACGATGATGAATTTCTTCCCAGTGCTCTCTCTTACACTCCCACCAGGATGAAAACTCAGTATCCCAAACATAAAGATCTGACATTTAGGAGAGCGAGATATAAGCTAATAACAAGGCCAGGTATAACAGTGACCCCTTGTCTACATTCCATTGTTCATAAATAACTGGTACAGTGGTCCAAGGAGGAGCCCTTCCAGCAGAACTATCGCAAGACTCATCTGAAAACAAATTTTTTGGTTTTGTCCTCTCCTGAAGAACTTGTGCATTTTTATATTTTAATTTTTGCAGGCTTTGAACAAAGACAGGTAGGGGAAGTCAGGATGAAAAATGTCTTCAATGTTAAAAGGGGAAAAAGTAAAGAGATTTCACACTCCAAAGTGGCTGCATGGGTGTGACTTTGCTGTTTATGTCTCAGCTCTAACCAGAATTATGTTATAGTTCTGCCCAGAAGCTCTTCTCCAAAGCAGGTGCTTTGTAGATCCACATGACAAATCCATGACCTCTCACTGCCTGAGAAACACTCAAAATCATTCCTGTATAGCAAATGAAGGTGTGTTAGTAGTACAGATAGACACCATTCCAGTAGCTCCAACCTCTCATTCACAGTGAACAGTAGCTGTTAAGATATGACAATAGGAATTTTGGAGTTGTACAGTGTGCCAGAGATCCAGGAGATTAAGTCACTTTTTATCCATCCAGTAATTTTCAACGCTACCCAGAGTTGCTAAATTAAAGCTGAGGGGGTCAGCTAGCTTTATTGCAATCTGTCCTTTTATTCAGCTTTTTAAAAATGCCTAGTCTGACCAGAGCCTTGTGTAAACCCACTATCTAAAAAGCAAAGTCTTGTTGTAAAAGAAGGACTACCTGTTCCCCCTGCAACCCTGTGTTGTATTTAACATGCATTATGAATCATGCAATGCCCCTGTGTCACCATTTTGCATCAGTCACTCCCAAGGATTTACAGGGAGTGGGCACAGATGATGTGACTGGATGAAGTAACATGGATTTGCAATTATCCCCTGGTATACACTTCCAGTCACTGGCATTAGGAAATGAGAGTTCATTGCACAGAGCTAAGCTGCTTTGGGAAAATACTCAGGAAACATGTGGAAGAGATATTAACAAAAGCATTTCAGCTACCCCTCATTGGTGCCAGATGCTGAGTAGCCAGCAGAAGCAAATTATTTTTAGATTGCTGCTCATCATCTGTCCTCAGGTCAAGAGTTTATGCCCTTCAGAGAGGGGAGGCATGGCACACTGGGAGGCAGCAGGGTGATGCTTCTCCTGTAGATTGAGCTTCCTCCACTTTCCTTTCAAGCATATGACAGTCTAATGAGAGTACTCTAGAAGGGAGAAGAGTTAGTGGATAGAAGCAAAGAGGACAGAGACTTGTGAACAGACAATTCACTCATTCCTCATGCAGTTTTCTATTCTGTGCATCCAGGATTTTTCCACCATGTACTATATTAGATTTCAAGGCCCAGTTAACAAAAAAACATTCCTCTATATGGATACATCTGTCACAGTTCTGCTTAATTTGCCACTAGATCCTGCTCTAATGCTAATAAAAACCAAGACATTTTTCAAATATCAAGTGAGTCCCCTTCAAATACTGTAAAATTCCTGAAGAGAAACTTTTCTGGAGAGACAAGAGACTGTATAGGAAACTCCAGTGAAAGGAACTAATTAAAATCCCATGAGCTCTCATATTGAAACAATATTGATATAACATTTTAATTATATGCTATCAAATGTGCTTCATATATTAAACACATACATTGACACTTTCAACAGGCCTCTTTTCACTGATATTTGGTGTGCAAATGTAATTATTTGTAAAAGTGCTTACTCCCGTGCATAGCTTCACATTACACAAAGCAGAGAGGAATGCAAAGGTCCTAGGGTGAAAAGGAGAACCAGAACATTTTGTTCTCAGTCACTGAGTCAGTTCTCAGCTGATTCAGCTTAAGGTCAGTAGCAATCAAAGTTGTTTCCAGGTGAGTGGAGTTCAATGGTTCATATGAAATAAATCATCACTCTTGGCAATCAGATCCACAGAGCAAATCACTCATGTTCCCACAAAGCAACATGAAGAAAAGAGAATCCAGAAGCCTGTTTCTGAGCACACATGTCCTGAAAAATTCCTTGCAGCTAGCCCCTGTCTTGCATAGCACTGGCATGATGGCAAGGAGGAGCCATGTATCCACCAAATTTCTTGAGCCTATTACGTGAATCAAGAGATTTCCTTTTCTCAGCATGTGAGATGGTCCTTGTCAAGGGAAGAGGATCTCCAAATAAATAAAGGCTTTACTTTTAAAGAATAGGAACTTGTTTCTGTACACCTCAGGATGTCATTTAAATCAGCACAAACTGAGTGAAAAATGCCACCAGAGTCAGTAGTGTCACAACTTGGAAAGAATGCAGGAGATGAAAAATGCCTCTCCACTATCAGCCAGTCCCTGTATGCTGATCACTTTTGTCTTGGCCAGCTTTGGGGGAAGATCTTCTCCAATCTGATAGTGGCTTCCAAGATATCATTTCTCTGCCACTGACCCATAATCCAGATTTACTGGTGACAGCAATCCAGTGTCATGGGCCAGCATTTAGTACAAACCATCTGTCACTAAGAAGTCAGTGGCCAATGAATGCCTTTCTTCAAGGACTTCAAAATCCAGGTGCTTCTTCTCAAGGCTCACCTCTGCCCAGCTCTGAGCTCCCCCTCAGTCTAAGACCCAAAACCACAAAGGAAAAGAACCAGAGAAAATTTAATGTAGAGAATGAGGAGAGAGGAATCTTTGATCCTGGCCCCCTGAAGGTCATAACAGCATCACTGTGTAATGCAAGGCAACACTGATGTGGACAGATTTTTAAAGGTACTTATCAAGAAGTTGAGCAGACCCAATTTTGGTCTCCTTTGTCGCACACTCAGTCTGGGTCACTCAAAGGTATTGCTGCACGTGGCAGAATTCCTGAGAAATCTTGATTTTAGGCAGAGGTGACTGAGATAAGCCTTAGTGTTAACAAAGTAAACTGAGGCCAGTTATTAAGGCACATGAACTCTGATTTCTGACAACAATCAGGAGGCAAACTAGCTTAGTATCCCAACCAGAGGTCTCTTCCTCCAAAAGGGAAAAGACTGACTCATACCCCATGAGAATCAGAGAAAATTATAGCAAGAGGGGGAAGAAAATGAGCATCTTTTCAAAACAATTTGTACATATTTCATGGTAGCTTCACACACTCAGTTGGAAAAGCTATAGATGATAAACTTTCTAATGACCTTTCTACAATAAACCTTATCTAGGTGAGGTCATAGTTCATATAGTTGTGCTTCAAAGCAATAATGCTGTCTGATGTTACTGTCCCAAGTTTCTCCAAATTACCATTTTTATTGTTTTGTTCAGACACTATAATTTATAAAGGAAGGAAGAAAATTTACTGACAAACTGTTCAAGGTGTTCTATAGACAGTGTAATGAGATCCTGGTTACGCTGCACCTCTCCCTGGAGAACAAATCACCTCAGAGTGTCTTCTTGTGGCAGAGACCTGCAGTGGAGATTTTATCACAGGCTATCAAAAAGCACTGGAGATGATTTCTTCTGGTTTTGCTTGATATTACAGCTTTGCTTTTTAAAAAAAAATGGTATGCTATGTCAGTGAAAACTGCCAGAGGAGGAATTCAGATAGGAGAGCACCAATTACTGTGTGCTTTTAGTTCATGCTGGGTTTAACAGACGAAAGCTCAGCGCCCCAAAACCAAGAGAGAAGATACATCAAATGGTGAACATCAGATACTTTGTAACCAGCCCACTTTCATGAAGAGCCTATTTGGTTGTTTGACTGACTTATGTAGGTCAGACTCAGCCAGTGCTGAGCAGTGAAAAGGGAATCCAGGAGCAGTCACATGTATTCCCTCACAGATAGGCTGGCAAGGCAATACACAGACAATTTTGTACAATCAAGTATAAATGATTCAACACAAAAATTGCAACTTGAAACTTATAATTGCTTTGGCAATCCATTTCTATGGCAGCAGCTACTTTCCTGCACCTACTTACAGTGACTAGTAATATCAACTATTATTACCAAAAGACACCTCTCCTCATGACTCAGCTACCAGAAATACATGTGCTAAGTGTTTTGAAATGTTACCTACACTTTTCAACAGAGTCCCTACTGACATATGAATAAATTCAGTATTTCTATGCTTTCAAACTTTCGTAATTAGTATTTGAAGGTCAAAGGAAGAAGAATCATCTGAGATTTACTCAAATAAGCCTAGCTCATCAGTTTCTATGTCACAGGAAGAATAACCATAGTAATGCAAGGAAGAAAAGGAGGCTCAAGGGGAGACCTTATCACACTCTAGAACTACCTGAAAGAAGGCAGGTGATGAGAGTTGGGCTCTTTTCCCAAGTAACACGGGAAAGGACAAGAGTAAATAGCCTCAAGTTGTTCCAGGAGAGGTTTATATTGGATATCAGGAAAAAATTCTTCACCAAAAGAGTTGCCAAGCATTGGGACAGGCTGCCCAGACAAGGATTCATTACCTCTGAAGGTATTTAAGACATGCACATGTGGTTCTTGGAGCATGGTTTACAGGTGGGGTTGGCAGTGCTGCGTTAACAGTGGGACTCAATGACTCTAAAGCTTTTTCCAACCTAAATGGTTCTGTGATTCGATGCTGGCTCAAAAAAGTCATCTAGTGACTGCAGTGTGAGCAGGAATTATACGGCAGGGACACCACTGAAGAATTGGTCTTGAACATTGAGCATTCCTATCTGAGTGAAGTGCTGAGGCCACGAAGGCAAACAGAACCATATTAGCATCACCATCCTTGAGGCAGGACCTGTGTCCACATCACATCTGCCAATTCACCTGGTGTAGTTTCTGTATGGTGCAGGATGGATGCTTTGAGAGCTGCTGCCAAAAGGCTTTAGAACACATGCAGTAAAGGGGGAGAAGGGTCTTCAGAGTCCTCTCTCTTTTCAGGCAGAGGATGCAACCAATAAAAAAATACATCACTCACAGCACTCTTCTGGTTTATTTCCCAAGGAAAAATGCTAGTTTGTTTCTGGTGCTGAAAGGTCCAGAACCTTGCTGGGACAAGCTCTGATGACTAACAGCAGTCTGCTGCCTTATTCACAGCCCACATAAGGTTTCTGCATTTGGGAATGGGAACAGTTCAAGAAATCTTATCCTTAGAAAGGCATTTACAGGAAATGTTCTGCAAGACTGATGCTCAAAAAACAAGCAGAATTTGTTTTGAATGAGAAAATTTTTTAAAAAATATTAAAAATTCTACAATATTTATTCCAATTTCCTTCAAAAGAAAGTGAGAAAAAATTTATTCAATTTTAAACTGAAGCATTCTGTGTTGACTCAAACTACAAAAAGTTGATTATTTTTTTCCATTTTGCTTTGGTTTTAATCACAGATGTTTCTTTTTTTTTTTTTTTTAATCAGCACAATTTTATCCCAGGGAATTCAGACTAAATGATATTAAATCAATTTTAATTAAAAGCTCTAGCTATTTCCCTGCAGGTTTTTTTCAAAATCAGAGAGAGGTATGGAAGTTACTGGCACTATTCAGTAAATAAATTTTTACTAAAAGCGTAGAAAAATTGGATTGGAGGGAATCTCTAAATGTCATCTGGTCCAATCTCTCACCCACAGCAAGAGTGAGTCTACTCAAGGCCTCCTCAAGCTATGTTTTCAAAGTTTCCAAGGATGAGGAGTCTCTAACCTTTCTGGCATTAAGTTGCCTCTGTCAGATACGTTTGCTCCATGAAGTCGCTTTTGTGGTGGGCTCCCGCTGTGGGATGTGACCTGCACAGCTATCAGAGGTAAAGTTATAATGGCTGCAAGTAGAACAAACTTCTCTGTTCCTCTGGATAAGAAACAAGCATGGATAGCTTTTAAGGAAGCTTAAACCTTCAGTGAGTTTTCCTGAGCTGCAAACTTTCACAAAGTCCTCCTCAGGAAAGCAGAAATTAATGTCCTCATAAACAGCAACAGTTCATTAGCCTATGAGATCCCCATTCAACTTACTCTTAGCATTATAATTAAAGAATACTAATAGCTTTTATCTAGCACATCCCTGAAGTAAAATCTGAATCAGACTCTGGAGGTATTGATCTCCCTTTGCTGTGAAAGGAGCTGCCAGTCACTGAGGGGGCAACCTTGATTATTTGCCCAGATATGGTTAGGAGGAATCAAGGTCAACGTGTATGTCTTTTAGGAAACATATGCCCTGTGCTTGTATCCAGCAGTTAAAGAGAAACTGACAGTGTGCCATTGTTGTCCTTCTTTTCAGCTGAAAGAACCAAGCAGCTGTAAGTACAACAGCATAACAGGAAAATACAAGACCATTTAAATCTTTGCTCTTGTTGCGCATTTCCTGTTCATTTTTGGTGCGCTCATTTCCACACAATTACCAAAAATTTCTCAAAGCTTTAACAGTACTGTCATAACAATTTAAAAAGCAAGTTACGTCCAGGTTTGTCAGATGCCAATAAAGACTCAACTGTTTTTCATAAATCTCTTTAAAAAAAAAGCCCACAACTCCCCACTGATATATATACTGATAGTGCACAACGGTCCCATGATAAGCCGCAACGTATCAAAATTCTGATCTTTTCTTCTGTAATCTGTTTGCCAGCTCCTATTCATCTGGGATCTTCATATTCAAACCTTCAACATGTTTCATATACTGATGTCCTGTAGATGTAGGAGTCCTTGATAATATTCTCCCCTTGCTGTCTCTGGTTCCTTCATCTGGCTTCCTTCATTGCATATTTCTTTCTGCTCACCTTCATGGTCTTCCCCACATCCCCTGCTTCCATTTGTTATGCTCCCTTCTTCCCAGCCACATATCCCAACAAATTACTTTGCTATGCTTTTCCCAGTACTTCTATCCTGTGTTTTTTAATTCTCTATCCATAATTGCTGCTAACATTCTTTCCTGATGGCACACTGTCATTCACTCTTGAACACGCACTTCTCTGAAGGTGTCTATAAACCATAACTCTTCCCCTAAGGAAACTGCTGATTGACCAAATGAGTTAGAGAGAACAGATGTTTTTGGCGGTGAGACTGGGGTCAGCAGAGCACAGAGCAGAAGCAGCAAGTGTTTCATACCCTCCTTGCTTTGAATACACTGCGCGTGACAGCAGGTTTCTAAAATAATAATTTCATAACTATCTGTAAAATGCCTCATTAATAATAGTAATAATAACCATTATCATCAGTTCTGCCCAGTTAATCAGAATTATCAGTCTTAAATTTTCAGAGACGTTTTTCCAGACTGAAAACTGGCAGCAGTGCACAGGGCAACAAAATCTCAATGCTTTACCACTCCTTGCTTCCTGTTTCTGGAACAGTAATCCTGCAGAGCATCTCGTCTTAACAGCCTCATACAAGAAGGGTCAGTGTCTTTTGTACAGTTTTAATTGGCTGGAAAGTATTTTCTGATTCTCAAGTCTTTGAATTCCAACTTTGCCAAACAAAGTAGTCCCAGCAGGGTCCCTTCAGTTATTTATGCATTGTTTTATTTGAAAGGCTCATTCACTTGAGAATGAATTATAACATGTGATAGTAATTAGCTGTGGAACGCTCATCAAATTCTAAATAAATTCCTTGCGATCAAAATCATATTATGTAAATAAATACAAAAAAATTGATAAACAAAGGCTTCTGCAGGAGTTCATTGTATGAAGAAAAGTTAATGAAAGTACTGTGTCCTCAAAAACTTTCCTGAAGAATAGAAAAGCAGCAGGGACAAAAAGGCAGCAATAACAGCAGGATTAACATGCTCTTAAAAGGAACCAGAAATTAAAATAAGAGAGGATTGAGGAGCTGACCAGAGGATGTGGATGGCAGAAGGCTGACTCATTCAAAGACTCCTGGGCCCGGAGGTTACATGATCGTTCCTCCTTCTGTAAATGCACTGAGATGAAGTAGGCTGGATTATTTAGTGCAAAAAATATAGCTCTGCTGAGCTTAGTCTACCTCACTAGGGTAGTGCTGTTTTACACCAAATGAGAACCTGTCCTACTCATTAGACTCATTCTTGATACCAGTGGGTTGTTTGCTGGCTTTGCACCAGACATTAGAGAACATCGTTTGCCCATTTAATCCAGATTTTGAAATAAAATAATCCAGATCCATTTGGTTTGTTTTTTAATTCTCTTTACACTCCATGCAAGAAGCTGGGGGAGTGGGGAAAAGGGGAAGGGCAGGGACAGGCCTTTTGCAAAAGGATGAAAACCACTTGCATTTTCTATATTTTGCTAAAAAGAAAATGAAGTATGAAATTCAGAGGAGCAAATTCTCTCCATGAAAATTTAATCCACTGGACCATGATACAGTCTCAAGTTATCCCTTTGGGGATTCATAAATCTTCAGTTAATTTGAGGAAAGATACCCTCTAGGGGGATAATACTCCTAATGGAATTGACAAAACAAGTGGAAAATGTCTTTCCTGTCAGATTCACACTATTCCTTACTCAGGAGGAAAGAAGACACAACTGAGAGCTCAAGGCAAGGAGCTCTCTTGAGGTTTCTTAAGAACTGGAAGTTGGAATAATTGTCTTAGTCATCAAAAGATGAGTATTTAATTGGATCAACAATGTCCTGGATTTTAGAATCAGAGCATGCAGTGCTAACTATAAGCCATATTTATTGAAGACAGCTTTGTCATTTGGAAGAATGTAAACAGAACTTTCCTAAAGTGGAAGAATTTCCTTTCCAAAAATCTCTTTTATAATTTGAACATGGAAAAAACAAACATGGTGTCCTGGGTTGATGTATAAATGCAAATAACCGAGGAGCAGCACGTAAAGGCCTTATAATTAAATATTTTTCTTCTAACTGCACAAAGGTTTCATGTTATTCATCCAATGATGAATGATCACATTTTCAGTCTAAGGATATTTTCTCTGGAGAGAGTCCAGTACTTCAGCTCCATCTCTGAAGCAAAGTACCTAGATCTGTGCCCAATAAAATAGTGCCAAATTTGTTGCTGTGATGATGGGACAGTCCTACAACAAACACTACACACAAGACAAAGCAGCTTGGTATCCTGAATGGTACATTCACAAATCATCCATCTCTGGGTATCAGGGAGGAGAAACATTGAAACTTTGAGCGGGGAAAAAGAACACTTTTCTAAAATGCAGAGGTGAAGAACTCAGTCCATGTCAGAGTTGGATAAATTCAGCAGCTGGAATGGACTGTGCTCTTAGCTGCATCTGTGATCTTCACCAGGTGAATCAATATTAAAACATGACCAAAATCTTGATATTTGGCAGCTAGCTGACTGGATTTGCTAATAAATCAGTCAGTGCATTTATAAAGGTCTTTGTGATGATCTTCAGGATTCAAGAATAAAATTCAAATTTCCTTGAATTATGTCTTCAAACCAAACAGATAAAATACATTTTTGACAACCTTCTTTCAAAGCACAGCCATGGGTTTTCAGCACGATATAAACCTTTCCTCTTACTGGAATAGGATATTCAAAGTTACAAAGTACTTTCAAACAATATTATGTTTAAACCCCAAATCTCAGTGCAGCAAGGACATACTCAGAGTTAATATAGCCAAAGCATTCTTGACACCACTTCATTTTTCCCAGTTGGTGTGCACGCTGTCTGCATGCCAATAGCTCTTACACAGCAAAGTGTGCCTGGAATAAGTCTCTAGGACAGCTCTCAGAGCTGCTGGAATGATCAGGCAAGAAGGTTTTGCTGCTAGGTCACTAATTAAACACTAGCCTCAAGATAATAATGACTAATCTCTTTTAGCTAGTGTTTTAATACCATGTGCAAAGCAGGGCAGGGGTTTCAGCCCTGTTTTTGACAGCCAGAAGTGGCAGCACAGAATGCATTTGCACACCAGGAAATTTGTTAGTTTGTTTGTTGCACTGAGAGTCTCCAAAGACAGAAGGATATAAAGGACATGGAAAAGAAACTCATCAGGCACAACTGTGACATTTGCTAATGATACAAAATGGGTGGCATGGGTGACCTTCAGGACTATCCATAGGCCTAATTAGTTGTCCCACCCACCATTATGTCAGGGCAAGAAACTGTATTCTAGTTTTCCTGTACCAGGGCCCAAGAAATCGGGCTTTTCTTCTACTGACATGTAAAGAGGGTCAGGACCTATGCTCCAGCTCTGCCATTCTGTTGTCCTGCAGCAACACACGCTACATCCTGTTCTTCAGGGATATCCTCTCTGCAGGAGATATCGTCTCCTGCCTAAAATCCACCTTTTACACCTCCTGCTCAGCCCCATTCCTTCTTCTTTGGGGAAGCAAAGGCTTTGCCTTGATTTGGAGAAGCCCTGAGCTGGGGGTAGGAGACCTGATCTGCTCCTGTCCCAGTCAAATGGAGAGCTCACCCAGCCCATGCTGTGAATCTGTCACCCCATCCACCCACCCACCCCAAGCTGCCCGTCATGCACCACTGCCTGATGTCTGGCTGTGGGACCTCCTCCATCAGTCCCTTTGGAAAGTTTTCACTGTAAGGGTTCATAAAGTAATTTTTCTAGGACAAGAGCTTTGCACTGCCAAGTGTAACATTAAATCCCACAACTACGTAAAGGAAACCTCTGATTGTTACAGTAAATGTATCTCTAAATTCAATTTTAAATCCCTTTGGCATTTCTTCAGGTATGCTGCTTTTTATTTTTTTAAAATAAAGATTAAATTGCCAGAAAATTTGCTTCTGTAGACTTGACCTTGGAAAGAAATTCAAATCCTTAAATGTCTAGACTGTGCAGTGGAACCAGTTACTTCCTCTTGCTAACTCCAGTATTTCTCAGAGGACTGAAGTTGAAGATAAAGGCACCTGGTGACAAGGAGCAGTCAGACAAGTGTGTACACTTAGGATACTTTCTGTCTAGAGGATTTCAGCTTTTTTCCTACATTACTTTGATGAAAATTTAGAAATGTCAAACTTCCAGACTTCTGGATCTCTCAAGAGGTCCAGACTTTCCTCTGTACCTCTTACAAGATAAAGGCACTCATGACCTGGTTAGGAAATGATCTTTAAAAAACCCACAAGTTGTGCCCTGCAAAAACCTACCTGCTTCAAAACCCCTGCTGACGTAAAAGAAGAGAAAGAACATGAGTTGCTTTTCAATATCAACCCTGTTAAATGACATCTTACAAGCACTTCATAAAAGAAATCCACTCGATTATACAACAGCTGTAGAAATTTACTTTGCAGGCATGCATTAAGGCACACTGAAAGCTGTGCTCAACATTCCTCCCCAGTCACATGGAAGCTGGCTGCTCCTGTGGTCACACACGTGAGGCAGGAGCACTTAGCTGCAGCCTGTGGAACACTCACCCATGACACGTGAGAGTGGCTCTCCCCCAACACCAGACTTCCCCCTGGCTTTTCCTTCCTCCTGCAAATGTCAATTCTACAGTTATCTGCTTCTTAAAATATTTTCATTTATTTATCACCGCTATTTTGAACTATATAACAAATTCTAAGCCCATCTCAGCATATACATGAAGGAGTCTTTTTGAACGAAAATCTCAGAGGAGCCAGGGAGTCTGGAACAGCCATCTTAGTGATGAGAGAGCCTTGCAGCACAAATCCTCACAGGCTGCTTCATTAATTAATAATCTGTAAGCATTTAATTGGTACCACTGGATATGTTCAGAACACAGAAATGAGTCTGCGAGATGAAGCAGCAGAGGTAGAGCTCTTTCAGGAAGGCACAGGAAAACTGTGAATGTTCCTATAACTTGTAGCCTGACACTTTAACAACACAGCTCTGCCTTCCACATGACATCCAGGGTGTTTCTGTAGGATCCATGCGTCTATCTCATGCTTACTTCAAAAGCTGTTGTGGGTATTCTTAAGGCTGTGGAGCAAGAAGAAAGGCCCACCCTTGGGCATGCCCAGAGAGCAATGGAAAAATTCCTGCTGATTTTGAACACAGCTTTTCCTTAGCATACACTCAAGATGGGTGATGGGCTTTCTGTGTAAGGGTTTGAGGGTCTGTGCCAGCAAAGGGTTTTGGTGTCAGTAAAATTTTACCCAGCTGAAGATCATGACAGTGCCCTTAAAAGTTCTTTTATTAACTAAGGGTAAGCATTCAACTTGTTGAGGACTGTTTCTAAGGCATAAAGGGAGAAGGCTGAGCCCCATTAGACACAAGGACATCACTTCCCATCCTTCCTCTTGCTAAATATGTGCATGACATAAAAGGAAGCACATACCTTCTTTTCTGAAAAATAGAAGCGACCAATGCAATTTAGGGCTGCTGTGAGAGAGATTGGAAAGCATCTCAGTAAACTCACATCTTCAAGTAAGTGTATAAAATGTTCATTGATTCAAAATCCTTCATTAAAGTACTGCTTTGCTTCCTCTACAAAAGAAACAATGTCCCTGCATTGAGACAAACTCCCAAAGGACAGAGTGTAGGGATGTGAGCATAGCCGCACTTTCCGAGTTGGACTGGCAGAGGTGGCAGTGCTGGAGAGGCAGCTCCCAGCTCAGACTTAGAGCTGCCACCAGTTCAGCATGCAAGCTGCCATGGTGCCCCCTGCAAGGCCAGAAAGACCTGTGACATTGGACATGGGTGTGAGAGGTGGGCAGGAAAATGCCTGCTGCCTGAAACCACTTCTCAGTTCCTTGCCTCAGAACTAATCCCACTGCACACAGCGGGGACAGGACTCCTTCCCCCTGCCACATCTCCAGGAAGACCCAGGAGGACTCAGAGCTTTGCCCTGTGGAAATTTGTGAAATCCAAAACCTTTTAAACAACGCACTGTAGTTTCAGAGAGAAGACGTGTTTTGGTTAAAGTGCTTTGCCAGAATGTTTCCAGCTAATTCCAATGACAGCAAGAGCTTTCAAATCTCAACAGCTCCCAGTTTGCTGAGTTGTTCTGCTAAACTTTTTCATGGCCTATCCTTCAAACTTCAGCTGGGCATCACTAACACTGATCCCCTCTTCCTCTGCTAAACCCTCTAATTTGAAATCTTCTCTGCAGTTTCCTCCTTTCCCTGTGACCAGAATGAAGCCAAATTTAAGCTCTGTGCCCACGTTATTCAGGTTGAATACCAGTGTCCCTGTGCTGTCTAACCTATTGACTTTGGCTTTCTGCTACCCACTCACCATCTCACCCAGGGCTTTACGCTCACAGCTGAGAGTGATTCAGCTTCTGGATGATGTGAAATGGTTTCTGTTTCACTTTGTATCACATGCAGCCTGAGAGGCGAACTCGAGCCTCCCTCCCTGCTCTATGAGCAGAGCATCACACATGGAGCAGGTTCTGGACAGGAAGGGTGAGGGGTCTCCAGATAGGGCAAGTGTGAGGCTGCTGATCCTGTCTGTCAGTGTGCTCAAGGCACATATGGTGGGCATGCACTTCCAGGTAAGTTATCCTGCATGTCTTAGGTTGCCATACCCAAGCCTCCTTCTCTGTTCATGGCCTGGCTTTTCAGCTGGGTCTTTTGGAATGTTGGTATTTCCCTGCTTCAAGTGCGAGCCATGGCAATATTGGGCTGAGCACTTGTCTGGCTTTCCAGATCAGGGCCCTTGTCCCCACGTGACTGGCATCAGACATTCAGGGAAGGAGCTGTGCTCTTCTAAGGAAAGATTATCAAACTCAAGGTTGATTTGGAGGGCAGGATTGCTTAAGCTGTCTTTTCAGATAAGTCCCAGCTCATTCCTACCTTAAGTACATAAGGCAACAGTCCTATATATCAGTCTCTATGCTTATTTAGAATTTGTATGTACCATTTGCTTAGGAAATATGATTCATTTGTCTGCCAAAAAGTATCTGGCAAGTATAAGGTTAATGTAAAGACATAAAGACATTCCTTTGAATGCCTTCCAGAAGTGGCTAAGGAATTTACATGATTTGTTTTAGAGGCATTACCTTATACCTGCTGAGTTATGACAAACAGGTATAACAGCAAGGACATTCTAACAAACAAAACCTCCTGCTGAGGAAAATAATATTTGCTCCCAAGATAAACCAGGTAGGCTATGTTCTGACTGTCTGGTGACAAGACCTTGTAAATGTGTATAACTGCCATAGGCATAAATTCCAGAAGGCGATGATGTATTCACAATGGGTGACTTATCTCTAATATTTTGTGATTTTGCCATGTTTTTTCTTATATGATCACTATTATATTGAACTTAGTGATAAATACTGTTTGAGGACAGAAACACTTAAGTCAATCGTAGCAATCAGTGCTCACAGCACTTTAGCACCATTACAGACCATAGGGCAGTACAGCAGAAATTAACATGTGCTTAATATTAGTTTAATTAGAATATTAAAATCCACTCACTGGATTACTCATTAGACTACACCCACCTCACACCTCCTTTCTCCCCCCAAAAAGAAGACAAAACTAAAAACCAAATCACAAAACTACTTTTGTTTTACCTTAAACTACTATTATGAAACCTGTGCAACTACCATCTCTGAGGAGACAACTGTAGGCTGTAGGACCACCAGTTAAATGTATTAAATGGCACTGTAAATATCTTTTCAAGCAAGAGAACATCTGACAGGTAAGCAGCAGAGAAGTAAAATGATATTTTAAGGTTATTATACATTGGTTCCTTTATGCTCTACTTTTTCACATAATGCTCTTTCTTACAGTTCTTTCTCTAACTGCATTTTTAGAGAAATTTACTAAGGTTTTATCTCTGTTCAGCTTTGTATTACATACTTCACATGCCACCACCTCTCAACACCTGCTTAACAGTGTGGTGACAGACTGCAGATGCCTTCAGACTCTTGTTGAAATTCTAAAGGCAAGGGAGGGGTGAATTTAGAAACTGCAAATGGACATATCAAAAAATACAGCCAGCAAAAAAATCTGTCCAAAATATCATTGAAATTTTTTTTCAGAAACCTCTCTTCCTCACCTTGCTCATGGCAGTTGTTACACTAATAGCTCATTTCCAATAATGGCAGCTGCAGAGTTTGTAATACATGATTGGGTCACACGTGTGGGTCTTCCCCAGCCTAATTCCCTGCCCTTATCCCTTCTCCTAGCCTAGAAAACTTTTTTCATTGACACAATTTTTTTTTTTTTTTT
>VYXF01010837.1:1461726-1585958 GCA_013397295.1 Polioptila caerulea | reverse complement strand
TTCAGAAAGTTCTGCGTGTTTTCATTCATCTGAGGACTTACATCAATCCTTTATCTGTGCTCAGGCTCAACTCTGCTCTGGGAATACAGCTCTGAGTACCCAGCTCTGCTCCCGGCTACACAGACTTGCCCAGTCCATAAAGGCTTCATTCAACTGAAAGTCTTTACAAATAATCAGCTCCCTAAAACCAAGGCTGGCTTCTTTTTCCTAGAGACAGAAAGCTGAGAAATTGCCAGAAACTTTAATTTCCTGGGATTTGATTACCAATTTTAATTTCAGCTGTATCTGAATTCTGATGTCTTTAATGGGAAGGTTTCTGAGATAACTTGTACCTACACTTTGAAGTTGACAGCATTACCTGTCTCACCTCAAGTATCAGCTCCTAAAGTACATCTTGTCTTGTTGGCCAATGCCACTGACTTTGAGGATGAACTTCTTAGATACAGGAGGTTGTAGACTTCCCCTCTGAAGCTGGGCCCAAACTTTTTCAGCAGTGGCATAGGATGGCACTTCTTTTCAAAAAGAATTTCTGGGTTATCTGCTCTCCTAATTTTCTTCTGACAGTACAAAGTTGATATTCATAGTTTGGGGAAGTAGCTAAAGGAAAATTTTAAGGGGCAAATGCAAATATATGGTAGTGTTAACTGATCAATAACCAGTGCTTTACTGCGTTAAAGAAGAAGCAAATTCACAGTAACCGTAGGTTCATTCAGACAGGTCTATCAATAGAATTCTTTATTTTCATACTCCTGAACTTCCTGAGCTATGTACTTCATGAAAAAAAAGAATGAATCTGACCTCTGGGTATTCTTTGTAATGCTCCAGTACTTGAAATTGAGCCAAAGTCTTGGACAATGTTATCTGTCTAACCTAGTCTTGTATTTCCTAAAAGTTTTGCTATGGGGCCCACCATTTGTCACAGAGATTTTCAAGAGACTCGTGGAGCAGAGTTCATCCGTCAATAGCTATTGCAATTCTTTGAGCCTCTGTTGTGAAAAATTGTGCTATTGTCTTTTGAGCATCTCTTAACTCCAGGTTTTTAATTGTTCAACTAACATTATTATTTACTTTTCTAAGATCTGAATCACCAAGGTTGTACATCTGGTGCTGTCATTCACCTTGCAAAATAGTGATAGATTATGAAATTTCACGGTTCAGATTGGTAACAAGCCAAGAGATTCATTATATTATTCATCCTGTTAAGATGTAACCCTCTCTCTAAAAAAAAAAAAAAAAAAAAAAGCAAGATTTATATATAATATAAATATAACTTCAGCTGGCATAACATTCACTTGCCCTAAAATTCCTCTGATATTTTCTGCTGGTCCATATATTACAGATAGAAAACACCACTTTGGTAATTTGGTTCAGGGAAGTTTGGACTTTAAACTAAGGAGGAAAGCTTTTCACTGAAGTATAGTGAATGGTAAAAATTTTCTATACCAAAGTTGATTGCAGGTTTTTCAGAGCATTTGTGAACAACTCCTACCTTTGCCAATTAAAACAGTGCTCTGCCTACACTGCAGTCACTAATCTCAATTCTTGAACAGCAGATTAGAGAGCTCCATGCTACCTCACCTGCCCATTCCCCAACAGCCACCCCAGACACTTCATAGTGCTGGCAGGCAGCACAACCCTGGCTGACAAACCACTCTAATGATCTAAGCAGCATTGTTGGAGACCAACCAGAGCAGTGGCATGAAAGCTTCATTTTTCCACAGAGTGCTTTTACCTTTTATTTCAGTGCTGGCTTTAATGGTTCATTTAAATTGTGCTGAGTAACTGTGACGTTCCATTAAACCATGTCCATATGTTCCCTTGCTCGAGTCCTGTGACCCCCCACTCACATATCAGAACCTCTTCATTCTGAGCCAGCTTCACATCTCACCCTCACACTCAGCAGTTGCTGCCAGCACTGTCATTCCCTGATGCCAGCTTTGAGCCTGTTTAGTGGGTCTAGGTGACATTGTAGCAGATGTCACCCTTTAATAAAGGAGAGAGATTATATATATTTCTCCTATCCTAGAAGAAAGGATGGCCAAATGTATATGCAAATAGCATAGAAGTGAATTTCATCCTTTCATAAATAACAAATGATTGCGGTGCCTTGAGAAACTGAATTCAATTAAACATTTACATCACCATTTCTTGCTCTGATCCTCCTGTGTTACAGTTCTCCTTGGAAGACTGCCTTCCTAGCAGAGAGCTGCACTGGTATAAGCACTTTATAAAAGCACTTGGCAGAGGCATCCACTTCTAACTTGATATCTGGGCTATTATAAGGCAGTTTTCACAAAAGCATGTTAAGTCAATGTAAAAATCAGAACAGCTTCTGCTCTCTTCTTTTAAAAACAAGGAGTTTTTAATGATGGAAAACAGACACATATGCCTAAGGGAAACCATCAATTCCACCGTGTGCGGTCAGTGGAATATATGAAACCAAGAGCAGCTATGAGAAACATGGGTAAGAGGGCTACTGTTGCTTAGGTTTGCATGAAACATAACAGCTGGTTTTGCATAAAGGTTTCTTTTTGTGTGTCACTGCTACATGATTTCTCAGTGGTCTGTTTTCTACTAGAAAAACACTGGATAATCCACTGTTTCTCTGGTGTCCCATACAATCATCCCTGGAATTTAAGATAATTATGTTGCTTACTGTAATTGCCCATCCTGTGGTTAATGACTACAGTTATGACGGACAAAAAGCCTTTCATGTACTTACACAATCTGCCAGACACAGGGCAATATGAAGCAGGGTTCAAAGTCCAATTGATTCTAATTCCACACACTGGTAATTTTCACAGCAGCTGCCCTCTGAGGATCTTGTTGAGCCTCCCTGTTCATGAGAGTATGAGAGTGACATGACTCCACCAAATACATTAGCAGAAAGTGTCTTAGCACCCACACAGCACTCCTGGCCTAAGAAGGGCACATTCTTTGAAGAACATTATAACCATCCTAACTATTGCTTTTCCCACCACACTAGCAGCCCCCACAGCTACCAGGAAATTATGAAAGAGTTAGTTTTGATGACAGAAGACTCCCAATAATGGGAGAAAAATACTTGATCCACATAATTTCAAGTGAGAAGAGACGTATCCAAAAATAGATGGTTAACCAAAATGTGAATCAGATGTTGAAAATTTTGAGAACTTCCCAGACTCTGGGGGCAGAATTGAATTTTGGTTTCCAACTGCTAGCACTGCTCATAAGACTGCAGATAACCTTCCTAAAACCACATCTACAACACAGTCTCTGCCACAGCATTAAACTGTCCCCAGATGAGTCTTGGCTGCTGCAGGCTTTGTCTAAGTTACAATGGAGGCTGCTCTGCTTGTCTTACACCCAGGCCTGTCAGCCAGACCAGTGAATGAATGGCAGTGTGTTTGCACACATTCCAATATAAGCTATATCAGAAAATACTCCAGGCATAATTTATCACGAACATGGAAGTAAATAATATAGCTCAGACGAAAAGTTTTTAGGGCCAATCTATATAAGACATTTGGAATGAATGAGCACTTCCCAGAATGGGATCATGTGCTCTTCCCAGTTGTGTCCTAGCCCAATGCTTAAAGGAGACATGGTTGTGATCCCTCTCTCTTACACCTCAGAGTCCCTCTGCATGGCAGAGGGAGCCAGAGCATATCCAGGGCTTCTTCAGTTGTCAAAATACACCTGTATTGCAAATATAATTGTTAAATGCTTGAGTCTTCTCCTGAGTGCTGCCATCTCTCTACAGCTTCTCATAAAGTCATCTGGCATCAGAAAATTGCAGCTCTCAGTGTTCAGCCTTTGCATTCGGGGTGATCAGTCTTTAGCTTTTGAGGAGGCATGATCCACCCACATTATGGCGGAGACCCTTAGAAAATGAGCATACAGCTCATGAGAGGAGAAGAGAGTAAGTCCATATGCTGGTTTTCTTATGGCTCTACTACATCATTTTATAACAAATGTCAGCTGTGACAAATTATGGGATTTTATATACCAACTGATATAAGCAGCCAATCTGTGATAATGCAGACAGCAGAAAGTCTTCAAACTATGTCGCAGAACAGCTCTCTTAGTGAGCTTGTAAGACAAAGGTGCACAATAAAGTGTAATGCTGCAGCATTTCTCTACCACTGCCACTTTCCAAGCACAGATTGTCAGGAGAAATCCACTCTCTGGGCTGCTTCTGATTCTCATTTTGAAGTTATTATCACAAGTGCAATCCCCAGCAATGAGGTAACAGAGATATTTTAGTTTCTCTGTAGGAGGCCTCTATATATCAGGCTTGTGATTGCAGGGATCTTCCAGAGCATAATATCTTCCTTGCCTGACAAGTGTGTCACATCAGAGGCGTGCTGGAGGGGTGGAGAAAGCAAAATGATGCTCACACAGCAATGTCACCCACAGCATCACTCTGCTCTGGTAACATGGATTGGAACGCCTGCAACCAAAGTGAGAGGAGCTGAATTTCTATCAAAAGGCACAGCCTCAGAGAAGGAGCATTACCAAAGGAATCCTGTGAGATATATGTATATGCACATATTTTTATATATGCGTATGTGTACGTGCGTGTGGATATGCATTTCTGTAGGTGATGCCGTATGGGATGCTGTGCCTCTGGCTGGCAGCTGGCAGGCAGTGGGTGTTAGAGCCTGGTTCTCCCTCCGAGGAGTGAGAAAGCTGCCAGCTCCCAGTGCAGGGCTGACTTTCACACAAGATTGTCCTTGAAAGAGATAAGGAAGCATAAGGATAGTTAACCTGATCATAAGCTGGTCACTGGACTGTGTTACATTGAGCAGGTACTATAGAAATGTTTTTCCTTTAGTTAAAATTCCAGTCCTACAGGAACAATTGAAATTTCACGGATTCATCTTTTATGTGTATGTTTGGCTCTAAGAGGACTGAACAGAAAATCAGCTCTTCAAACCCACAAGCTTTCTTAAGTTTCCTATGATAAAATATTGTTACTGAGGCACATTGTTTCAAGGAAACTTGTTTTCCTGGGACCCTCTGGGAGTTTAGAAATAATCACAAATATGACAAAAAATCAAAATGGCCATCAGGTTCACCAATCAAGCTAAGTAATAAAAGAAGCTTTTGAAATCCTTCAAGCCACAGTTACAGAAGAAAAGCAGTCCCCACAGACATGACTGACAGTTTTGTCTGTTAATCCCAAAAGCTGATTTTGCAAATTTTAAATTTTTATGCAATTAACTACGGTCACAGAAGGTTGTTTGGAGGGTAACCTGATTAAACTCTCAATAAGACATATATGCCTGTAGCATGCAGTATAGGGCAATTAAACTAAAACACTTGTTTATTAATTGGGTTATAAAGGTGAGTGCCTGTTTTGACTACTAACTGTATTTAGCTTTATGTCATTATGTTTTCCTTGAGAAGTAAGCAAAGCCATTTACAAATATGAGTGAGTGAAGCCTTGCCATGCCTTTGCAGTCATTAGTCCCAGCTCCCTGCTGAAGACACCACGCCATGCTCTGTACACCAGCACAGAGGGGTAACAGGACCTTGCAACAGCAGCAGAGACACTCATTGCCAGGCTAGAAACAGGACCTAGGGTAACCAGAAATCTTGGCATGCATGCTACATGCAGAGGTTCAAGCTGAGTCTTCCCATCAAACATGAGCAGAAATAAAATGAAAAATGCTGCAAGGTTTCAGACTACACCTTGTACTGATAGACCTGTCTCTCAAACGGGGATATCCTCCTTCCTCTGGGTCACTCAAAGTGGTCTGGCTTCTCCTTCTCTCACCAAGTGGAAACAAACAGCAAAGCTCAGCTGTGGCTGGCTGGTGACAGCAAGGGCACACCAGGTACAGAGGCAGTCCATTACTGAGCACAGCCTGGCCTCCTTGCAGCTCGTGAGGAGGATGTGCAGGATCCTCACGACAATTTAAGCAACCTGATCTGCAACCAGCACATTCTTGTTACCAGCAGGAGCATAGAGCTGGTTTCCACCCAGTTCACCTCCTGGCATAACAGTTATTATGAAATGCAACCTGAAATCAATACATTTAATAGAGAAAAGTGTGCAGGTGTGTAAAAGGACTGGCAGTGAAATTCTGAGGTTAAGTTCTAACTTTTCTAGCTCCAGCTAGGGGTATAGGGACTTGAGACAGACATTTAACATTGTATCATCTACCATCTCTAGATTTCTAAGTGTAATACTGTGTTTCTCAAGGCCTTTCCAAAAGGAAGAATGAAGATAGATTTATGGGACAAGAACATTTCATCTGGAAAAGAAGGGCCATTTTATACTGTGAGAGAACAGAGTAACTGCACATATTCATTTAGAGCAGGGAATATGGTGAACCAAACAAGGAAAACTAAAACACAGACATGGTTATCAGTATGAAATCTCATTTATTTCCCACTGTGTAATTTATTCATGTCATAGCATAAGGGAAGATCAAGAGAAACAAGGAAAAAGTGGTTTGTCTGAGTTCAATCAGTGCTGTTGAAAAAGAAAAAGCCATCTTTATCCTCTAGGCAGCTCTTGATTGTGAACACAGCCCAACACTCCTACAAGGATGCTCATTGCGACATCTCAGAAATAATTAGCGTGCATGCATGATGTTCACAATTATGATGTTCACAATTATCATTTTTAAAAAGGCCAGAGCAACTGAGATGTCAGTGTGAATCCCAGCTCCCTGCCGCACAGCATTGGAGCAGCAGCAGACCAAACCAGCCTGTTCACCTCATTATGCTGCTGATGGGGAGTCGTGTCCTCCACATCCCCCCCCTGCTCTCACAGTGAGGGGGAAACAGGTATGCAATGAGGACGGTCTCTCTTTGTTGAATATTTTATGGGAGTGGAGGGATCCAGTCACTCCATTTCCTTCCTCTGCCTCCAGTGCAATGAAAAGGAACTTCAGGGCAGCAGAGAGTAATGCCCAAAGAATTTGATTCCTCAATTTTTTATGCCTGTTAAAAGTTTTTAAAACCCTACTGCATAAGGATAATGGCATTTTCTACCAAAAGTGCATTGCTGCTGACAATGGCAAAGCATTGAGTATTCAAACCCTGCTTTTATCCGATTCCCCTCTGTAATCTCCCAGATAAGAGCAAGCAAAGCGTTTTACTTGTAGGCCTTTCATATCCCTCCTGGGAAATTAAAAGTTGCAAAAATCCACCGTGGGACACTGGGAAGCTTAAGGGAAAAATAATGAGTGCTTGTTAGTGAGAAAGGAAGAAAAGTCTGAGGAACCTGAGGACAGAACTCTAAGGAAAGTCAGCAATGACTGAATGGCTCTGGAGAGGAGGATATTAGCCAATAACAGTGAATGGACCATTATGCATATGGTCCTAAGGGACTCCACCCACAGGAGATAGCAGGGAAAGTTTCTGCGAGACAGGAGGGAGACGTAAAGTTTCTCATCCCTTTCTTTCCAATTCATGAGAAAAAAGGAGCTTCACACCCCAAGGATGGCTCCATGCTGAAGGACAGCAGTAACCCATCTGGCCTGCAAAACTGTTGGGATGAGGGTTAAGCTTTTCAACTGAACTTCATTTCAAGTAAAGAATTTACTTTGAAGAGCCACACAAGTTTGGCATCCCTTCATTTTTATTGTTGCAAGTTATTTGCAGCGGAAATAAAGAACAATGACTGAGAGGATATACTCAGTTTTTGAAGGATTTTTTAATTATTTATAGCTGAGGAATAAACACCAACATGTTTTACATTTCCCACTTGCAGATATAATTTGATGCCTGGTTTTAAGTGTCCAGGTTGCCCACTGCAGCCTACCTATGGCTTTGGGCTGCTGGTCAGTGCAGTAATTCCTAAGAGTTTAAGGCACTCACATGGACCGGGGCAGCAAGTGCTCCCAGCAGAGGTGAGTTCCAAGACCCCACTCTACAGTGCCCAGTACTCTGTGAGACTGATGGATGAGAAAAAAGCAGAGGGAATGTGTATAAGGGAGGCTCAGAGTCTGGGAAAAAGACACTGGGAGATGAGGGGCAAAGTGAAGAGCTGAATATCATCTGAGAAACATCACCTCATGTGGTACCATATTCCTTACTTTGAACATCGCTTGTTCTAAGCACTCTAAAAATCACACACACAGATCCATTTCAGACAAGCTCAAACCACGAATGTTTAACAATATCCTGATGTACAGGGTTGAGGCACAGTCCTGTGTGCTAAAACAAGCCAAAACTCCTTATGTGTCAGTCTATAATGAAACAACTCTGAAAATTCAGAGTGTGTTATTGAATAGCATGCAGCCACCGGGGAAATAGAAGCCTATTTTTCTAAAACCTTAGGTGACAACTTTCTAACCTGAATACAGATGCCTATTGGCCTTTATTATAGCAATATGGGTATAATGAGTACTGAATCCAGAAAGTAACCATTTCCTGGGTACAACATATAGATAAACAGTCATCTCCCCCTCTACAACTTACCCTCGCTTCATAAGCAGGAATCATGACAGAATCAAAGGAATTCAGAGAAAGTCCCAGTCAATAGTGTCCACGCTCCTGTTTTCAAAATTGCTAATTTGAGGAAAATCAAGAATGACCTGACTGATTATGATTAAATACTTCCTGTTAATTTGCAACCAAGCAGGAAGAAAATTATAGAATTTTAATTGGAGATAAATGGAAGAGTAGATCAAGAAAATTTATACCAAGGAGTGGCAAAAGTGATGGATGAGGTGTTAGCTGTTGAGAAATTTTCATGCTTCTGAAAATTTCAGAAGCATGTCAGTGTTTTATTTTTTACTAAAGCAAAAGTTGAGGTAATTCATTTAACTATAGCTGACATCAGTTTCAGTCAGAATTATGGCAAACTACGCCAGGAGTATATGACTAACAAGCTTGGAGTGCAATGCAAAAACAAGCCTGATCCCACATTCCAATGAGATTTCACTTCTGTTTGATAAAGTTACCAGCACTGGTGTAGAAAATTCTGGTATAATCAAGAGAAGTAGCGGTACAAACTTGTGATGAAGGAAATGCACCTGTAGCCCTCCAGCCCCATAGGCGACAGCACAGGAGTCAGAGGGGGAATGACATAGATGTGATTTTATATGCCATGTGGAACTGTGTTGCAAATTCAGTTTGTAGACTAAGGACAAGAATGGGAGCCTGCCACTCTTTATGGTATGGATGTGATGTTTCATATGGTTGGAAAATGAAGAGTATCCTGGAGTATGGAAATGGCCTTTGATGCCAAAGTTCAGATTGATACAAGAAGGCCTGGCAACAGCAGAAGAAAGGAAAAAGGAGGAGGGAAATATGCAAATTAACAGTTATTTATAGGAATTGTTTGGTTGATAAGAAATGAACTGTGGTTGATAAGAAATGAACAGTGTGGAAGCTATATACATTGTCAGATTGTATCATGTTCAGATATCCTCCCCTTTTGACTAACAACCTTAGCTAGTAAGCCAAAGCCTTAGAGGCACGTGCACAGTTGGGAAATGAGCTTTTCAATGCACAAGTGGCCCAAATCCCATAGGGGAATAACCCCGTGTGGGGCTGGAACACAAGAAGACACATGGGACCTTATGGTGCTCCCTGGAGAAGGGAGTCTGAGAAGTCCAAGCCAGAAGAGATCTGCACTGCCAGCTGAATCTGAAAGAGACTTTCCACAAATAAGACTTGAAGTATGCCCACTTTGGAAGGGCAGAGGTGGCTGACCTGACTGCAGGCTCAGAGGGAACTTATAACACTTGTGAAGCTGAGT
Organism: Polioptila caerulea; assembly: GCA_013397295.1. NCBI lineage: Eukaryota > Metazoa > Chordata > Aves > Passeriformes > Certhiidae > Polioptila > Polioptila caerulea. The sequence goes on along the minus strand of VYXF01010837.1, from coordinate 1,576,255 downwards.
TTATCTCTAGATTCAGGCCTGCTGGTCATGAAGCAGTAAGAGAGACTTTCTGCATCTCTCTGTGAAGAATTTACTCTGATGTTGAAATTTATTGTTTACAAAATAACTAACGTTATTTCACCTTTACAGACAACTGTACCAGGACATGATTTTCCCAGGCACTGATTCATGAAATATGTAAGATAGATAGATATGAAACACATAGAGTGATTATGGGCCAAAAAAGTAACCTTCAGATTCCATTTACAGTACAAATCTGCCACAGTAATCAATAAATACTAGTGATGAGAGAACAAATGGGGAAGTAGAATACCAGAAAGATACCACTTAGATTTCAATTAGCTGTCTAAACCCTCTCTTTTAACCCATGGCCTCCAGCAATTCGGCACTGTCCTTTGTCTCCTTTACTTATGCCCTCACTCTTTGAATGCCTGCAGCAGTCTGATGGGAAACATTAGTGGAAAACAACATTTCTGAAAAGACTGACTTTACTGTGTTTGGAAGAACCCAATTCAATAGAGCTAAGAAGAAAATGTGATTCAAGAAGGCTACATACATGCTTACATTTTTATTTTTAATCACAAAACAGAAGGAGAACTAAAAAAATATTTGGAGTGTTGCCTTTTTTTTTTTGTTCCAAAGATAATTTTAGTGGTGAAATGGGAAAAACTGACTGAAACTGTTTAAAAACTGTGTATCTGACCAGTATTGTCTTCTTGTTACCTCGGGTTCCCTCTTCTGATTATTCTTCTAGCTTTAGCACATGCCCAGACTACAGAGCACAGTGTAGCAGTGAATGCCTCCAGCTTTGAACAAGCTTCCTCAGGCAGACCAACAAGCAAACTGCGCTGCACTTCATGCTCCCACCCTGGAGAGGTCAGGCTCACCAGCAGTGGGTCACAACACCAGCAGCAAGGTGGTTGCTCACAAGCTGGAGCTGTCCGCAGTGATGCCACAAGTCTGGCAGTGCCCAGGACACAGACACTGTCCCCACATGACACCAACAAAGTAAACATGTGGTGTTACAGTCCCCCCAAAATTTGCATCGCTTTGAGGAATTCGACCAACCTTACAAAATTTCTCTCAGACAGATCCTCTGTTTTAGAGGAGAGAGCAATTTTTCAAGAGGGAATATTCTCCATTCAGTGGGTCTCTGTGATAAAACTAACCATTAACATGATGAGGAAATGAAGCCCCTGAGGATGGTGCAGCCACATACCATTGCTCATTAACTACCAACAGCAATGCAAACCAAAGCCTTACTGCCTGGTTTTTTTAATCTTGATAATTTGACATTTAACAGCTAGGAAATGAAACCACAGGAAAAGGATTGGCAAGTCAGGGTGGTCACCAGGGAGAAGGATACTAAAAAAGAAAAACAAGCAATGATTCATAAATTGCTGTTGTGCCACTGAACGTGGCAGAGCTCTACTGGTCCATGCAAGCTCAGGCTCTGTCTGACAGGACCAGATCCTGTCAGGTCTCGACAACAAATAAGTGGGCACACTGTCCACATTCTAATTCCCCATGCTGTCCCACAGATTTTCCAGTCTGTCCACCCCTGCACTGTCCTTTGACAGTGCAGTTTTGCAGCACAAATATTCACATGAAATACTGCTCACTGCTGATAAAGGATCACCTGTCATTTTCACCTGGGACAGGTGCCAGGGAACTACTGCTCAGTCTAAGTGGGGAAGTAAGATATGCTTCAAGGAAAGAAATCATGAGCAGTAAATTAAACACACTGAAAGTCTCCTTGAAGAGTCATCTGTGAGCCCTTGTGCTTATCCAGTGCTGACTACACAATGAAAAGCTCATTTGATTAGGAAAAAAGGCTGACAACTCCATGTGACTAAGAAAAACACGTCCTGAGGAGGCTGTCCCTGCTGCAGTACAAGAAAGCACATTGTGAAACCACTGTGATGTGGGTGGGAGCAGCAAATTCCAGAAATGCAGATGGTATGTGGCAGCATATTGATCACTCCCTGACAGGACTGTCTCAGCTCTGCACAGGCAGCTTGCTCAAAGGAGATAGAAAACAGAGAAGCAAATACTCCAGCAACACAGGAACTATTCTAAACAATCAGTTCATCATCTGCATGAAATGGTGCATCACGGTTAGAGTTGTTTAGTTGCTTCAAAAAGTCTCATAGTCCCGGGGTTTGGGCTTTAGGACTAAAGAAACTGTGAAAAGGACTTTCCAGAACAGTTGTTAAATTGCAATATATATATACTTTAGATTGTTATATAAAAGTATGGGTTCTGTTATTATAATAATGTAGATTCCTTTGTTTTTCTAAAGCCCTATGCAAACTTTTAGCTATGTAGCACTAGACTTTAGAAAGCTTGACCTTGTTCTTCATAACAAAAACATGTGGTAGGGAACCTCTAAGATGAAAGGCCTGCGTTTCAACCCATGCACCATATTCAGCTGTAAAAACAGTCTTCACACTCCTCTTGAGAGCTATTGAGCAGATTTAGCTGTGTAGTGCCTCAAAAGGAATTGCCTTCATGGCTCAGAGAGCCAATAGCTCTGTTTTAGCTCATATTGAGGGAGAAATCTGAAGGGAATGCTGCTAAAAGGCCATCACACACTGGTAAGTGGAAATGGAAACAGATTCAAGCACAGACGTCAAGTTTTTGCTCCTCATGATTGAGGAGCATGTGGACTTTTTGCCCACATTTCAGTCTTTGTTTGACCCAAATCTTCCAAAGTCATGCACCTACTGCTCACAGCCTGAGTTCAAACACTTAAAAGATGGCAGCATCCCCTGAGTCCAAGAAAGCAAATTACATCTGGAAATGATTGCTGTGCCTTCTGGGAGACCTGTGGTGAATCCTGGATCCGCCTCTGATCCATCCAGACTGCCCAAACAAGCAGACTCAGGTCTGCAACATATCTCCAGTGTAATTCATGCTCTGGATCTCCAGAGACTGGCATAGATTTCAAGTTGTGCAGAGGTGGGGAATGGAACCAGAAGTTATCAAAAACATGTTCTGTTTCTCCTGCCACTTGCCTGGTCTCACTTGCCCGGTGGTCTTCAGAGTTCCCTGAGGTAAAATAACAGCATTTCCTTTCACTTTTCTCACACCTTTGCAGATAGTCACAGTGAAATTTTCTTGTTAATGAACATCAGAAATAGGCCTTATTGGAGTGAAACACATGCCATGAACAGTGACAGAGAACTTCAGGATGAAGAAGTATCTCCAGTTCAAGCCAGATCTTGTCAATGCAGATGCAGATTCAGGCTCTATCAGCCTTTCCCCCAAGTTCTACCCAAAGAAGGCAGAAATACTATTCTGCTTCTAGATGGATCAAGCAAACAACCAGCCAACAAACAAACATGCAAAGGTCAGTGATTTAATTTTGTAATAGACAATTTTGCAAAACAACAATTCCACAGCAATAGGAATGATGTTTCATATCAATACATCAGTTATACACAGGCACCCTGGCATATTTTTGTAAGGATGAAATATTAAGGTTTGTGGTAGTCTATTTCTCTTAGGCAATTGGACCATTGTCAGAATAATCAGATGTCATTTAACTTGGATACCTTGTAATCTGGGTGCCAAATTTAGGACATATTGACAAAGATTTTCAGGTTTCAGGCACCAGGTTGTGGCAAGATGGTTTCAGACCTAAGGAAAATACAAGCTCTACACACCTCAGAAAAAATACTGACCTCTTCGTGTTTTGAACCAGGGATACAGCTAAGGACAAAAGATCAGACAATATTTCAGGTACACAAGCTTTTGAATTGAATGAAAGGAAACTATATATATACGCCTGATGCTATGCACCTGCAGACTGAATCACATTCCCAGTGCAGATGTACTTCTTTACATCATGGCTCCAGGAACTGAAAAAGTTGTTTGATGGTTTGATGTGGCAGCTACTGTTGTCCTGTTGAGAAACAGAACCACTCTCTTTTAAGCTTCTTTCCTTGCTTTAGTCATTGGATCATACACTCTGTATTGGAACAGCTCAGTGAAGAGTGGGAGGGCTGGAACACAAACACCAAATGGTAGGACATTTCCTCCAATGGCACTTAAAAAAGTAGAAAGCCATGGAGAGTTGAGCTAGATGATAAAACAGAAATACAAATGTACTACACTGCTAGAACAGTGGAAAAAGAAGGCAATCAAGGATTATGCCTGCTCAAAATGTAGTCACGTCCAGGTAAAAGGCACTCTTTTGCTTCTATCACAAGTATACAACCTCATGAGTATAGCACCTCACAGACAAATATTAGCCCTTACTGAAATAATTTTAAGTACTTCTAATGATGTGTACTGAAAATTTCTATGATCCAACTTAATGATGAGGTGCTAGATAACTTACATTATTTTATTCTAAATAAAGAAAAAAAATCTTCCTAATTAATTCTAGTGCCCATTAAATTGTTCCAGTACTAATTTAACACATTCCAAACTAGGCTGAGACATTCACTATAAGTTACTGCAATGCAGATAATCATATTATCCTGTGCACACTGTTTGTTACCTCAAAAGCTTTTCATTCAGGCTGTAAAAACCATTTATAGATAGAAGAACAGGGCCTTATGGGCTTGGAGAGGCTAGAAAACAGGCAGACAGTTGTTTCCTCCCCAGCATAGCTGTACCCTGACTGCTCTGGGAAGGGAGAAATCCTGATCACAGGTGGAAGTACACAGAAGTGAAAGCATCTCGGTGCAGTCAAAGATCATACCTATGGCTTTCACTGAAGAGCTGTGAGCTGTGAATTGTGCATTCTAGCCATTGCCCTTTCATTTTTAATAAATAAAAATGTTTTCTTGCAAAAATCCATGACTCAGGGAAAGGTTTGTTTGCTCTCCAAGTGATTTGGGAAGGCAGAGGAGAATGCTGTTGTGGAGTTCTTGGCACAAATTTACAGTGCGGAGACAACAGCCTGCAATGGATGTTGGGAAGTATTGTGAAGATTTGAAAACAGATTTTGTTATACTGTTCTTGTCTCAGTGATATGTGGACAGTGTTCACCTCCCAGCAGGAGGGTCGGGGGTGAATGGCTGAGGAGGGAGCCAGTGGAATTTGCACACCCTGGTCCCACTGGCCTGTGCTTTGTTTTGGTTCAGGGGAGGATGGAGGGTGAGGAAAGGGCACTGCTTGTACACCTGAAAAATAAAGAGGTTTTTTAACTGTTAGGAATATATTGTCTTGTATTAATAGTTTATGGGCAAGGGGCAGCAGGGAGAAAATAGGTGGAGGTAATTTTTACCCCTAAACTAGGCAGCACAGGAAAGCACATATTTAGACAGTCAAAAATTTTTTCCATATTAAATTTTGCTAAAATTTTGCCCATTTTTCAAAATATAAGCTGTCATTGTTTTGACAGGAAGGAAAGAAGAGGGCGGGGTAGGGGAAAAAAGTAAAGAGAGGAAGACAAAGCACATGAGAACAGGCACATGTAGCACTTCCCAAACAGTTCAGAAAAATATGCATAGCCTAAGAAGAATTACAGCACTTCAGAAAGTTTAGGGTTCAATTAGGATCACCTGGAAGTTTAACCAAAGCAGTCAGTCCATAGTGACCCCTAGTAAACTACCCCAGATTTTCACAGCATTACAAGAGGGCATTTTCAACATGATTGTTTGCCTTCCAATTACAATCAGTGATGCCTTGCTTACGTAAGTTTACCCCTATTACATCAGGTGTAAAGCAGATCAGGGTCTTAGAAAAACCAAAGCTCAGTTGGCTCTGTTTCTAAGCAGAAATCTTGTATTTCAAGATCATTGCTGTTCAGGCTTCCAAGACTGCTCAGCTCAGAATGCAATGGGTTGACAGTGGCTGTAGAAAGGAGCCATGTTTTCACCTTCCCTGCTTGTCACTGGCTGCAGCAATCCCAGATACAGAGCAGGAAGGGAACTGGAAGTGCCACGTGGTTACAGAGCAAATTGCCTTTGCATGGTTCCTAGCACAACTACAGACCATTGCTTAGGGAAAGACTGTTTGGCAATATCTAGGTACCTAAAATTTAAAGTCAAGAGCGAGTCAGATGTTTACTTCTCAATACCCTGTGCTACACAGCCCTTCTACATAAGCCTTCCTCTCTCCTAGACTGAGAAGGAGTAGGCACTTGCCTGCCTAGGGCACACTCATCACATCCTGCTCAACCAGAGGGACCAGGGCCAGATTTCAATATTCGCTACTTCCACCAGTCCATTTCACTCCGCTTACGTGACCTATGGGAATCATTAGGGGAGTGTTTGCACAAGCTAGTCTGAAAAAGAAGGTCAGCCAATGCTAATCTGCTGAGAAACTGGCAGCCCTTTGAACTTGTAGTACCAGAACCCATTTGCTTCCAAAAGCAGCAACGTCAGATGCAAACGAGGTCAGGTCAATAACCTCCAGTTTGGTGCCAGTACATATCATGGGCAGACTAGAATGGACAGTCTTGCTAAATGTGATAAAATGCTTTATCATATCTACCCTGGCATCCAATTTCCATGTTAACCCCTTGCTGAGTTCTGTATCTTCCATCCCTTATCTACCAAAAAAAAAAGTGTTATTAAATATGGAAAGAGTCAGAATTAACATAGCTGGAGAGATGGGAATGTTTCCATGGTAGAGTTGCCAGGTCCAGGCATTTGTTTATTGCACATTCATTGTGTCACTGTCACTCTAATGCATGTGATGCACTGGCTGGTGTCTTTCAATGCACAGTGAACCTACAGTCACATTAGGTATTGCTGTTATTATGGCCAGCAAGAGCTGTGCAAACCTTAGGGTGAAAAATCTGAGCTCCCCTTAAAAAAGGTAAGAGAAATTGTCTACTGCTGTGTTCACATCTTCTTGTGCATTCTTACTGGAAGCAGTCAACCATCCATTAAATTAGGTAACAACATCTGCAGAGATGGAGCTTATGCTTACACATGCAAGGGTTTTACATCTTTACCTCACAATGTCATCACACCAGAGACCTGGTTGCAATCATACTCTCGTACTGAGCACAAAGGAACAGTGTCTCATCCAAACTTTCAGTTCTTGCATTTCGGAGTCTGCATTTCGCATTCTCAGCTCTAAAACACAGGGTCAACAAAAGCCAGGAACAAGTTTGTGAAATAATTCTGATTGATGACGGTAAGTTTGTTCACAGTACATTGCCTCACTGAGCAGCAGGAGGCCTTTCTACAGTGGTGAGTCAGTGTCTGTAGCTGGAACTAGAAGCCTAACAGCAGTTTAATACAAAATCTAACACAAAGGGATCACCAAGGATTAAAATTCATGCTAGGACCTTCAACAACAAAAAGTTGCTGCAGGAAAAAGGCACAAACAACCTTAAGTGTGCTCCTGTCACTTATCCCACAAAAACTTTTCTCCAGACTAGCACTGGATGGCTTTCTGAGGGACCTGTTGGCAATCAGGACTCCCAGATGTCTGTCTGGGGCTGTGATTACAGGGCTCAGCTCCAGTATTCTCTGAAGTGCTCTCTGAATGGGAGCACACAAAGAATGTCAGTTGCCTTGAACTCCTCCCATGCAAACTGGCACATGGACATGGTGGTACTCTCTGAGGCTAATCTGAAAGCAAAAAGTGATGCAAGCCTGCATCATAAGGAGACATTAGATAGTTAGAGGTACATCAGGTTCTGTTAGTGGGTTACTAAACCCCTAAGGAACAAATAGTATGTTCATCCTGTGCTTCCTGAAAAGATCAAGGAAACAAATTATCTAACCTACCTCCTGTGCTCCCTTACAGGTCTTGCTTTCTTGAAGATCCACATTTTTTGGCACAATTCTCTTGGCAAAATTCAATGTTTTTAAATACCTAGTACAGATGCACAATCACAACATTTTTCATCATACGCACATTTGGATACAGATCTCTCTATTTTTCTCTTAAGAATGGATGGTAGGTGTTATCTTTGTTTATGGTTTAAAATTTTAAAAACACTCAGGTACAACTTTTGCCAGGAGGGGCTCTCCATCTGAATTAACACAGAGCTTTGAATGAAGCACCAAGTATTATCACATGCTTCACTTGCATATGCCTGCTCAGTTCTCCCATGCTCATCATGGAATATTCATTGACTCAATTTCATCCAGCCCAACTGAGCAAAAAATTTAGCAGGTAGAAACCTGCCTACTTAACAGTGAATGCTGAGATACTTTTTGGTTTAATTATTTCAAGTATCCAGCTTGAGAATGTTTTCATCTGTCCAGGTTTTCAGCTGAGATAATCATATTTTATTGACTCTATACCAGAGCAGTTCTCCCAATTGAAATATGATAGCTAGAACACTCATCTGCTGAAAAACAGTCCATCTGGAATGATGAATCATCAGCTTTTGCCTGCCAATACCCACCCATACAAAAAGTGGGTGTCAACTATCCTTTGGATTTACCAAAAGTGGATTTACCACACTTGTTTCTAAGGAATCCTCTAAATTAAAAGCCCATTCATTAAAGTACAGCTTTAATTCATTTCAGGCTCTTTCGTGCCCTGTCATGTTATGGATAGTCCTATTTCACAATCCAGGCAAGCAAAGCAGAACAATCCATTCTTTGATTTGCCAAAACATTCACATGAGTTGATGACAAATATCCACCATGGAAGAAAGAAGAGCTTTCACATGATGCCTAAAACAGAAATGTTCAAATGGAGTAACTTCAGTAAACAATTTAAGTTATTTTGAACAAATATTTGTGCACATCAGGAAACAAAACACCCATTTTATTTTTCAGCTACTCATTATAAACAACAAAAAATGAAGAACTTATGCGAATTCAAAACCACCACCAACTCCCTTCTTTCCCCTGATGTTTGTAAATTGTCTGCAGCAGTGTCCCACATACACTGAGCAAATCTGCTGATCACTGTCAAAAATGAGACAAATGGCACTACAGAGTAAAGCCTAAACTGAAGAGGAGGTGATTGACCCTTCCATCATGCACTGTCTGAAGGGGGGCTGATGCTGATTTGTGAAGGGGCAGAACAAAAGAGCAGGTTTTCCTCATTCTTGGGCCAAAGGGCTTGCAGAACAGTTTGTATCTCTACCCTTCACTCAGAATAAAAGGCCAGAGTGTGCTGATCTTGCTACTCCGGGCTGCTCCTCCAGCCATGCAGCAGATTCACTTCACCCTCAGATATGTGACTCAAAAAGCAATATAATAGTTACAGAACACTGATAAAAACTGAGGGAATTTTCTAGACTTTTAAGGGTCTCTTCTCCTCATACATCTTTTTTTTTCCTTTCTTAATTTCCAGATTGAAAGTTCTCTGGTGTTAATAGCTTTTGGTCTTGAATTTTCAAACCCTGCACAGGATGTTTTTAGCCCTCCTATCTAAGTGCACTAGGTCCCTTAAGGGGTTCAGCCCTGAGGCCATTGACTCTCTATAAACAGCAGGCAAAGGATCCATCTGTTAAGAGGGAGTTGTATTGCAAAACCATCCACAGCAAAACTTTGATTTTGTATACACTCTATGGCTGAGCTGCCATCGTTTTCTTTAAAAATCTTTTTTTCTTTCCTTTAATTTGATCCACAGTTTGATCCTTTGCATTCAAAGGCTGTTGGTAGAAAAGAAAACTGGAGAAGAATTACAATAAATACAAGAAGAGCAGAAACATATTGGTATGTTTGTTGGTCCTAATCTTGAAGAAGTTTTACCTTTAGAAGGTCAGCAAGAGGGTACCTACTGATCATACTGATCATACATAGGCTAAACAACTAATCTTAAATTCATTTTTACTTTGGCTCATAATAATTACTATGGAACCTTTGAAGTAGACTTCTTTTGCCTTGACTCACTCTTTAAATTGTCTGAAAACTCAGGGCAAGGGACTGCTCTCCAGCAAAGTGATTAAAAAGTCAGATAAGCCAGTCCAGAGGCTGCAAAACTTCCCCCTTAATTTTTCCCTCAGAGTACATGCCCACAATGCTCCCCACCACAATTGTCTCTGTTGAACTGCTTTCAGAAGATGATGCAGAGGATGCCTGTCTGACACCCTCTGGCAAACATCTGTCTCACAACTTGACAGGTGATTCACCAATACAGTGATAGTTACATTATGGGGAAGCGATCCCACAGTGTGGGAAAAGAAAATTTGTGGCATAAGTGGGAGGGAAAGAGCTCTCTAGCAAGCTCAATCCCACTAGAGCAGGTGGTCTTGATTTTTCAGCTCAGCTCATCAGGGATAAAAAGAGAAATTACTTCTGCCACTTAGTTCATCAAGATTGTATTTAACAACTTCAGGTGGGAACCATCAGGCCATAGGGAGTCTAGATGAGTTAAAGGATGTGGGAAGCATGTATGAGTTACACAGATGGAATAAAGGATTTGAGTTAGCCAGACAGACAGAAAGAAGGATTTAGTGCAACAGCATCACTTTTTTTCTCAGTTTCTCTGCTCTGCCTCCACTCTTTTCTCACCAAGAAATGGAGGCAAAGCAAGGGTCACAGCACTCCAGAAACCCAGACAGCTGCTGCCAGCCAAGAAGCAAGAAAAATGCAGTTATGTAACTTTATGAACATTTTGCTTACACAGGAAATTTAATCAGCAAAGACATCATGTACTTTGGGACTTCCTAAATAGCAATATTATCTATAAAAGGAATGAATGTTATTACATGAATTCCCCTTTGAGAGGCAGAAGTACATTTCATCCCCTTTGCCTTCCTGGTGTGCCTATAAACCCCAAAGTATTTACAGGTAGTGAGCTCCAGGGCTACTGAGTAGTGAATATTTGATTTGGGCAGCTCTTAACCTCTTAAGCTCTTCTGAGTACCCTATGTTGTGTGATTCAAGAGGTGAGTTTTAAAAACTCTAGGTTCTTTCATACTAGTGGCTTCCAAATGACCTATTACTCTAAAGATGTGGTAACACAGCTCCTGACTTGTGATCTGTCTCTAGGAAATACCCTAAAATCTCTCCTCTTTCAGAGTTACACAACTGAAAATCATATTATAGGCCTGAAATAATAGAGTCTTTTGTTCTAAACTGCAACATCCCCAAACATTTCCCAAGCCCCAAATTCCATTTGGTGAAAAGGAAAGAAGAGGCAAAGCCATGTCCATATACTCCTAGGAAAGATTCAGATCTAGTTAGGGTTTAGATTTGTGCTTCCTTGTCAATCTCCTATGCTCCCAAAAAAGAACCAGGAGGGAAAAGAAAATAAAAAAAAAAAGCTGCAATATGCTGACTTACCCTGTGTTATAGTCTTCTCTGAGTTTTTTTTACACAGCTAGCTTGCTGGAGAGTCCCTTAGTCAGCTCCATGCCTCTGCTCTGCAGGAACTAAGGAACTTCTCAGCATGTCTTACAGGACTTTGCAAGTTGCTGGGGCTTTACTACAAAAAATTGAAATATTATGAGAAAGATTGCTTATAATATCTTTGTAATATTCCTTAGAACAGCACTTCTTATTTCCTGGTTATCAGGGAAGGAAGAAACTAGAAAGAAATGAACTGCATATTAAATCCTTTGAATCTCCCTCTTTTTAACAGTTAGACTGCACAGTATCTGAAATGTTTGAACAGGAATCTCTCCTACCTACATATCTATATTATATATATAATATCTATATGTAGGAGCATGAAAGTCAAGCTCATTTCATGCAAATAAATTCTTTTCATCTTTGTCAGAAAAAACATATCCTCTCCTTTCATTCCTGATCCTGAGGACCCCCCTTCAGTTTTATGCCTCTGCTGCCTAAATTTCAGGACATTTCTTTCAGGGTTAGTCCTGCCTGCCATTTTTCTGGTTTCTCCCCACCTGGCTCACCATATTGTGAGGGATGTTGATGCACTGACAGGTGAGACTTGTTTAGCCCCTCACATTATTAACTGACAGGATTTGTGACAATGACTACAGCTACTGCTGTGACTCATACCCCAGCTGGGATTTATTTCCCTGGGCTCCAGAGCTAGTCAGAAGAGAAAATGTTACTTCAATTAGAAAACAGACTTTGCAAGGGGACTGTAGTGTTCTTCCACCTGTGTGATCCAGAGGGGACAAATAAAAGAGCCTCTAATCTCAGTAAGTGACAACAGAAGTGAGGAATACAATGCTGTCACAGGAGATGAGTTCACACAGTGACCAAACAGGGAAGCAGAAGAATTCAGGGGCAAAACCTATTCTGCCTTCATGCAAAATCTGTGTAAATAAAAACAAAAAAGCAGCAGGAAGAACTGTGAAGATATTTAGGCAAAATTGTTCAACGAGACTGTATTTGATGGAATCAGCAAGTCTTTAACAACAACACTGGCACTCTTCAGGCTGTATGTCCAGTAAATGGCAAAGCTCAATGTTGCCTTTTCTAGGTGTTCTCAGTCCTTTTATCCACTTGAGCAATGAGTTATTACTCATTCATATGCTATCATGTCAATAATTCAGTGTGGGTATTATTACACTTGCTGGGGAATTTCCCAACAAAATAGATTTTTATTGGAGACTATTGACTGGTCAAAACCAAGAAATTTTAGGCAAATTGTAGTAAAAGTCAGGAGCTAGTCCAGAATTTGTCCTCCCACTGTTTTGGGGGGGCATCTGATAGTATCAAAGGTTCCAACACCTCAGCTTCTTGAGCATTTGGCCACAACCAGCACTAGCTCACCCACCAGGTCTCAAGCTTTCAGGCTCCTTGACTCAATTTTGGATTGCAAGGAAGAGCCTCAACTCCCAGATCTCTATCAATTTTTCTTCCTCTGTCTGTTTCCCTGGCATAGTCCTATAAAAAGCTATCCCAGATGATCTTATTTCACACTGCATTTCACTTTTCCAGGTCTGCATTTTAGTTTTAGGAACAACCTATGCTGCTAAAACAGCAGAGACACTACAATTTGTATAAAGCAAGGAGCTTTCTACTTGAGAGCAAGTTACCTCCCAAGATATTGAAGGATAAAAATTGAGAATGCTTTTCATTTCACCTTATGCCAGTATAATCTTTGTTGCAAATATCTGAAGAGACAATTTCTTCTTCTCAAGATGAACATTAAAACCTGATGGGCAATATGCTGGCCAAAATAAAACCACACAGCCGTATTAGGCACTCTTAAGGCAAATGAGTTCTGTTTGTCAGGCATGCTGTTGAAAGAATCAGAATGAGAATTAGAAGTGTTTGAAGACGTCCCTAAAAAGAACAAACTGAATTGATTTTGACTTGTACCATGAAAAGTACACTACCTAGAGCCCTGGCAGCTGTAAGTCAGTAAATGAAAGCCCCGCTATGCTCGACACTACAGGGGAAACAGAACAAACGTAGAGTACATTAATTATGTCTGTGTAATTGATCATTAATCTGAAAAGAGAGAAATTATGTTCACCATTCATCTACTTCAACATATGACACTAGAATAAATCAACACTTTCATGAGCTTGACAAATTTGGGGAAGAAAACATTGTATTCTCAAACAGAGAAAGTCCACAGATTCTAATCCAACCCAAACCAGTGGGTGACTGAGGACAAACAAGGGTGTTTGCCCTGAGAATTAGAATAAATCAAAGGCACAAGGGGAAGAACAAGGAGGGCTTCATCATTGTACAGTTTTTTAGATTACATCAGGGAAAAATGAAATCCAGGTTTTGATCTTAAGGAAAAATTGACAACTTTTCCCAACTATGTATTTTGCATTATTGCGATTATTTTATTTTTAGTTTAATTCCTGTTCTCAGGTGTTGATGTAAAACTGAAAGAGAAGAATAGGACATCAAAGTTATTATTCCTGGAGGTGAGAAAGGATTTTAACTGTTACCACCTTTTACTACACATACAACTATGACACAGTAAAAATCAATTTATTGTTAATAACATCACTGTATAAAACAGAGTGAATACAAGCCTCTTAGTAAATCTTCTGAGGACTGTAGTTCTCCTCACATAAGTTGTTAAGATGTGAAGCTGAAAGATACAGGCCAAAGCTCTTAAGCAGGCTCCTACTAATTTGTCAGGTGGCATCAAATAAACAATCAACACTTCAAATTAATTCCCCGTATTCTAAGGGAATATCAACGTGGAAAAACTTAACACTGGATTTTTTTTTTAATACTGAGCAATTCAGACCTCTCTGTGCATGTGCATCCTCAAAAAGAGGGAAATTAAAGTTTTAAAATCTTAATCTTTGAACATGTTTGCCATTAAAAAAAAAATAAAAAAAAGAGTAGTTTCAGCTAGACAGAAATGCTTCTTTTCCAAAAATGAAAATTATTTTGATATTTCTGTTAGGAAGAGGCAGATACTTTTTTCAAGATGGCATCAATATTGGAGCTCGTAAACAGGAGGAGACCTTTTATTGTTCTGCTGCCAGTTTACTGATCCTAACATCTTCCACAGCCCCCATTACACATCTCTGAGCACTACAAAATCTTTTAATCTATTTGTCCTTATGGTACCCCTAAGAGACAGCAAAGCACTGTTATCCCCATCTGCCAGGTGAACTGATGAAGGGAAGACAGTCCTTGTGAATTCACCACGAGCAGACCAAAGTCCAAGGGCAGAGCAATATCCTTCCAGCAAAGTGGTAGGAGACTTTATCCATGGCTAGGATACCCCACCAGATGAGGATGACTTTGAGTCTTTGCTGCCAGTTATGCAAAAAACTGAATTCTTCTCTTTGCCATCTTGGATATTTTCAATGTTGTCGAGCAGCTATTCATGCATGTTGTTTGGTACCACATTTGAGCAAGAGACCACTTCAGGAAAAAGTGTGAAGAGATAGGAATTCTGTAAAGGGAGTATCCATTTCTGATGAGACTCTCTCTGCTGGTGCCAAAAAACCTTCCAGTGTATTTTGCTCATTGTTGCCTCTACACAGGAGGCTGCTCCTCCTGGCACACAGCATAGGAAACCTGCACTTCCAACTCAGTGCTTGGAGTGGCCCTGGAGGAGTCAGATCTTGCAGCACGGAGGAGAAAACCTGAGTACAGCCCCTCTGAGTTGTCTGCCAACAGTAATGCGAAAAAGATGTTTGAAAATGAAGCAGAGAGATAAATTTAAACATTCCTGACTTTGCTTGTAAATTCTGGTGTTCCAGCCCCTGGACTACCTGCGCTGTTGGGCCATATAGATTTTTGAAAGGAGATAAGAAGCATTCCTGCCCTGAGCAATCAGGACTGTTTTTATCCAGGAATATATTAAAAATCTCTTCTCTCGACCATCTGTCAACAACATGAGCACACATGGGGTGGGAATGTGAATCCACGACATTATCTTCCTTCATCTCCTCCAACTGATACCTAGAGTATACAGCTATAAATCAGTGAGTCTGATTTATGCAGGAATAAAATCATTAAGCATGATTAACCTGTCCAAAAAACTTCTAAGATGGAGGTGGCTGTAAGCACTTGGAAGGTATAAAAATTGAGAAAATTAACTGGCTAAGTTAATCCAAAAGAGTGGAAATTGTTCTATATGGTGATGGTTAAGTACTGTCAATTTTTATACTAGACTAATACAGAGACTAAAAATTGCAAAAAGCCCTGTTTTCACTTACAGCTCCCCATAAGACACGTATTGCTAGATTAAAATAATATTGTCTGGGTTTCAGTATCAGGCTCAAAAAGGGCATAAATAAAAGACAAGTGTATGGCAGAGATGAAGGGATTTGACTTCTGGACCAACCTACAAAAGGCCCAATGTATTAAAGGTCCAAATTGCTGCCTGCATCTTTTCCACCTGAAGGCAAAATGTGCTGCAGTCATTCCTATTTGCTACTTTGTCACATTTCACAGCTCAGGCAGCATAAACCCCAAAGGCTTTTGCATTTACATTGAAGCCAACACTTCATGAGAAAGCAGCAAATGCTTCTGTCTATCCCACCACAATATTACAGGTTGCTTTCCCCCTTCTGGCTGGTCAAGGTTGAATGGGAACTCTGGAAGCAAACTTGCCAAAACCCCCTGTTCAAACAGGGTCATTTAGAGTTGGTTGCCTAAGTCTATACCCTGATGTCTTTTGAATAAATATATTTATATTGTCTAAGATCTTTAATCAGCAGTAAAGTCTAAAACAAATTAGAGCTAGCACATATTCTAGGAAGTAAATGCTTTGTGCTTCTAGGCACAGTGATCATTTAAGTTACAGATGTCCTTAGAAAGCCCACATACAGCAACAGACCATCCACCTACAGCAAACCTGAACATGGACTGTTACTGACTGTCATCTAAGTCAGAGTCCCTTCATGTTCAGTCTAAAAAGATGTGGTGGATGAATAGAAGATCTGCCTCTCTGAAAGTCATTTGAGATTTTAGGTAATATTGATGGATTGGACCTGAATCTTGGTCTCAAGATATTACAGCATACACAAAGATAATGAACAAGAAAAAGGAGAGCCAAGACTAGGAGGAGATGTCTCTCCCATCTTTCAGGAGAACATCACAGAGAGGGGATGAGCTTCAAATAACTTGCACCTAGATCAATACCTTGTACCTTGACCTCAGAAGCCTGGATCATCCAGTTTGAACAGAGAGCCTCTCCCAAACCGTTTTCCTTCCAAAACAGTCAGAATTACACTGCTTACCTGTGAAATATAGCTATAAATACACATTCAAGTCACAGACACGTCATTTTTATGAATAGTTCTGTGAGCACATACTGATGGAGCTTTTACAAAGATTGATCTGAAAAAAAAGATGTTTCCCTGCTATTTTTCCCAAGCTTTATTACTGCATCTGAAAGATTGTGCTTGAACACAGCTCATCACAGCACAACAGGCCCCAGGTTTCCCTTAGGTTTCTCCATAACACATGCTGCTTTCTCTATAAAAGCTTGACTGACAAAGACAAGTGTGCCTCCTGAGCCAGAGAAGCACATTAGAAGTAAACTTTCCCCGCAGGCATAGGCAATGGCTATGAAGTGCAGACTGATGGAACAGAGTCAACAGGGACCTCACAATCCATGAACTGGTTATGTCCTCTGATTGTTTACTCGAGCCATTCTAAGCATAGCCTAAACACAAAGCACATGGAGTTTTTCAAATGTGAATGAGACTCTGCTAAATATCTAGGCACTTTCTTCTTGGGGGTGATTTTCTCCAGCGCATTTGACTTTCTCAAACCAGTCTAAGTTAAATGTGCAATTGCCACTGAAATGAGGAGCCAGCTAGTTGGTATCCTTTGGAAACACCATTTTTCTTCAAATATTTCAGAAAGGAATAAACAAGTGCCTTATGAAGCTTGAAGGGTAGCTATTGTAAATCTTGATGCTGAAAGTGATTGTTTCAAGCTACAGATTCATGCATTTATAAAAGGTTACAATGGTTTTAGTGACAGGTTCTTTTGTGCTCCCAGTGCTCTCAGACAGTTAGTTTTAAATGGAGAACCATGCTTCATAAATAAAGTTAATATAATGCTGGAAATTGCCACTACAATGCCATGGATGCCAAGTTCACATTCCTACAACTTATGTACAATCCTCCTTCCCATCTCTCTAACCAAGCATATATTCTTTTTCAGCATATGCAGACACTCCCCGCAGGTGCCTGTCCCACCAAAAGCCCAGTCCTTCAGTACTCCTGGCACTGCCACATAATAGATGTCAAGATCTGAGGTTTGCCATCCATGGTCTGCATGCAACAAGTGGTATTGAAAACTCATCCATGGTGAATTTGGGGCAGGTGGCAGCAACAGTTCTTGACGCTGGCTGCATGGATGTTTCCCCAGGAGCTGCTGGATAAATCTCCCATGTTTCTCACAGAGCAACTGGGAGCTGAAACAATTAACAACCAAAACAACCATGCCTTTAATGACAATGCAAATGCCAAGAATTTGGCAGAATGAGGTGAGGATCACTGGATCAGGATGGAAGGAGGGCTGGATCATATTTACCCCTGAGGTGAAAGAAGAAGAGCAATTAAGAGAGAAGGAGGATAGAATTGGATTTCTCATTTTGGCAGACAGGAAAAGAAGGGAAGGAAGAAGCCAAAGAGTGAACTGCTGCTTAAGGGTGTGTAAAAGGAAACAAGGAGCTTAAAATTGGGAAGGGAAAATGGGTGGGAGAGAAGTCCTGTTTTGGAAAGCAAGCAGAGACATGCAGCTTGCCCCAAAAGCTGGCAACTGCTGCTGCCTTGAGTATTGCCTCCCAAACAGAGTAAAAAGTGAATTTCAGAACAAAGGATTTTTGGCAGAGAACTCCCTTCCCATTCTCCCATCCCTTTTCTTTCAAAGGAAGAGAAATCAAGAGAAGGGCTTAACTTTGGAAACAGGGCTCCACTCCCAGTCCAACTAGTGTCAGGACCAACACCCCAAAGTGCACCCACAGGACTACAAGGAGCCAGAACAGCTCTGAGGTCAGGGTATCTATTCCATATTCCCTCTCAGGTATGCTGCCCACTGACATGATGCTTTTTCATTGAGACTGGACTACTAAGAGAGTACTGTGCAGCAGCTTCCAGGCTTATGAAAGCAGAGACACCATTTGCAGTAAAAAAAAAACAACCAACCATAAAAAAACAAAACAAAAAAAGCCAAAAAAATCAAACTCACAACAGATGTACACTGGAAATAATGCCAGGGAATGGCAGGAATCAATTTTTTTTCTTTTTTTTTTTTTCAATGACCACTAATGCACACTACAAAAATTTTATATCACCAAAAAATAGCTCTCCCACAAATGTTTAGATGTAATTTGGCCTAGTTAAGCAGGCGGTTCTTAGCCCTGACTTCAACAGAAATCAGTGATTAAAGTTAAACCTGTCCATAAGCATCTGCAGGATCAGAGACTGTGTCCCCATAGTCAGCTTTTTCCAGTACAGTTCACAGCACTGCCAGAGAATCATATTTAAGACTGTATTTAGTATATCTAATCTATTTAGCTGGTAAGTTGTGCATCTCAGAATAGATAATTTCCACAAAATATCATTGAAGATTTGTTTTTCTGACTCCCAGTTGTCCTGATACTCTGTTCTCTTTTTTTTTTTGTCAAGATGTGATTCATTAAACTGACTTAAATGTACTTTGATTGTTTTTAATGTTTACATCAATTTTGTTTACTGAATTTCATATTTATATTATTTGTGATACTTTTGAGGTTTAGAAACACATGTACAATACACTCACCGAGGAGAGAAATTACCTGTTCCAAAGGCGAGAAAATTATGTTCATTCCATTATCTAGATTCACCAACAGAAATCTCATAGATAAATTCTATTCTAATACACAGCCAGATAAGCAATCTTCTTATCTCATAATGATTTCTTCTCATTTAAATCTCCATTACTTCTGCCATCTCATTTTTATGTAATTTCCTTCTTACAGATGCTTTTGTGTTAAACTTCCCCAAGCGGACAGTAGAGATTATGTTTTCTTGACATCTTTTTCAAAGCCTTTTATGTGGAATGAAAATGAGTGTAGGGAAGCTACAGGAAGGTTTAGTGTTCTCATGCACTCCCAAACTATACATATTCTACACTACAAACTCCTTCTGGATGGAAACTACACTCCTTCTTGTTAGAAACAATCCCATTTCCAAAGGTAAGGATTAGGAAGCTAAGTGGCAGGCTTAAAAATCTTTTAATTTGATATAATAATATTGCTCATAATACTGGGGAAAAAAAAATTAAAATCCAGACAGTCCCTACAGTTTATCAACTGAACCATATTCCGCAGACCTGATGCAATAATATCATCCTTGAATTCATTCCTGCCCAGCAGTACAAATTTCTTCCTCTAACAATCCTATGAACCCCACCACATTTGTCTTATCAAGGTATAGGTTCTGGAATCTGTCTCTAAAAGATGGAGGAGTGAAACCGAACCTGAATGAAGTGCAATTTGCCTTTGGCAACTGCATAGCAACTAGACTAACCTGATAATTCTTCTCTGTGAACTTACTAAGGCTGCACTCGATCCCCTCATCCAGATTATCAATAAACAGATTAAACAGGGCTGGGCCGAATACTGAGCCTTGGGGAACCCACACTTGTGATCAGCCACCCACTCACCACCGCTCTCTGGGCCTGGCCACCCAGCCAGTTCCTAACCCAGCAAAGAGTGCTCCTCTCCAAACCATGGGCTGCCAGCTTTTCCAGGAGAGTACTGTGGGTGACAGTACTGAATTCCAGGTAGACAACATCCACAGGCTTTCCTTCATCCACCAGGTGGGACACCTGGTCATAAAAGAAGACCAGGTTGGTCAAGAAGGACCTGCTTTCCTAAACTCATGCTGGCTGGGTCTGATTCCCTGGTTGTCCTGTATGTGCTACATGAGAGCACTCAATCTGTTCCACAACCTTCCCCAGCACCAGAGTCAGGCTGACAGTCCTGTAGTTCCCTGGATACTCCTTCCAGCCTTTCTTGTTGATGGGTGTCCCACTGGCCAGATTCCAGTCATTTGGGACCTGCCTGGTTAGCCAGAACTGATGATAAATGATGGACTTGGCAAGCTCTTCCACTACTTCCCTCAATACCCTCAGGTGGATCCCATCCAGCCCCAGACTTTTGAGTGTCTAAGTGGCCCAGCAGATCACTGAATACCTCTTCCTGGATCACAGGAGGTCCATTCTGCTCTCCATCTCTTCCCTACCTGCTCAGGGGCCAATTGCCCCTGAGGATAACTGGTCTTTCTGTTACAGACTGATGCAAAGAAGGCATTAAGTACTTCAGCCTTTTCCTCATCCCACCCCCTGCATCCAACAAAGCATGGAAATTTTCCTTGGCCCTCCTTTTGTTGTTAATGTATTTACAAAAACATTTTTATTTTCTTTCATAGAGTGGTCAGATTGTGTTCTAGCTGAGCTTTTGCCTTTCTTATTTTCCCTCTCTGTGATCAAACAACACCTTTGTACTCTTCCTGAGATGCCTGTCCTTTCTTCTAAAGGTCAAACACTCCTTTTTTTCCTCTAGGTTCCTATGAAAACTCCCTGTTCAACCAGGCCAATCTTCCCTGATGTCTTCTCTTTTCTTTACGTAGGGATGGGATGCCTCTCCATCTCTAAGATTTCCTTCTTAAAATATGCCTGGCCTTCCTGGGCCTCTTCAATTATTAAGAACAGTTTCCTAAGGGACTCTCTGAACCAGTGTCCTGAACAGACCAAAGTCCACCTTCCATAAGTCCAAGGTAGAGGGTTTGTTGACTACTTCCTTAATCCATCAAGAACCAACAAGTCCTATAGTTTTGTGGGCACTCTGCCTAAGGCAGCCTCTGACCACCACATCTCCCACCAGCCCTTCTCTGTTCAAAAAGAGCAGGTCTAGCAGGACACTGCTGCTGTAGGCTCCCTCACCAGCTGTGTTGGAAATTATCTCCAGGAAATTATCTCCAAATGCTCCAGGAACCTCCTTGATTGACTCCTTTCCAATGTGTTGGGTTTCCAGCAAGCACTGGCAGGTTAAAGTCTTCCACAAGAACAAGATCCAGTGATCCTGAAACATCAGCCAGCTGCCTAGAGGATATTCCATCTGCCTCTCCATCCTGGTTGGATGGTCTGTAATTGATTCCCACCAGGATATCTGGCTTACCAGCCTTCTCCCTGATTCTCACCCCTAGGGTGCTCAACCTTATCATCACTATCCTCAAGCTCTGTGCAGTCAAAACACTCCCTGAGGCAGAGACACCCCACGGCCTCTTCTTCCTTGCCTGTCCCCTCTGAAGCGCCTGTGGCCACCCACTGCAGCACTGCAGCCACGACAGTCATCCCACCTCACTTCCCTGACAGTGACTGTCACGGCTTTCCTGCTGCAGGACGGCCTCCAGTTCCTCCTGTTTGTTACCCATACTGTGGAGAGTGGTGTAGATGTAATTGTGACTGCTCCACACTCCTCCAAAATCAGCTTCTATGCGTCTCAGGATCGGCATCAGAAGGGAATTGTAAGCATTGGAAATATTGGTCCTTAAATAAATGAATAATTCTAACCACTGCATGCTGCTGAAAAACAAGAGTATGTATGACTCAGATAAGTTCATGTATGTATTTTGAGACGCAGAAGAGAAGGAGTTTCGAATTAACAGGTTAGGAAAACAGTGTGAAGAACATCCTGAGGGCAAATGATCTAACAATTTTGTCATGACATGTATTTTAGTAAGAAAAAGTATTAACTGCCATGGTGAGCTAAGTGATCATTTAGACATTTGCAGACAAAGAAACCACTGCCCTGCTGAGTTTTTAATGACTTGAGAACAAAAGCATCTCCATTTAGACACAGAAGCATTTGACCCTGACAACCCACTGTCACTGTGTTCACTAGGTTGTGCCCATATTGCCTTTCTGGTTCAGTGTTGAAGTGAAACCTCGACTGTCCTAATTCACCATCTGTCAGTTGGATTTGCAGTGTGGTTTTAGCATATTCAAACTAGATTATCTGAACAAAAAACTCATCCAAAAGCTCTTCTCCATCCACCCATGCACTATATTTACCCCAGTCTGTAACGGAGACCATAAGTGGCTAAATTGCTGACTTGTCCTTCAGACAGCCTCAAACTACTGAATGATCAAGACTGCTGTGAGAATGAAAAGATATGGCATCAAAACTTGCAGGGACTAGAGACCAGGTTTGAGTTACCCATCCCAGTTTGCTCAGGCAGATGATCAGAAATGTAGGTTGCATTTTGGCCTTGGGAATAGTTCTCAGTGTCCCTATTACAAAACTCTAACAGATGTCTCCATCTCATCTGTCTAGTGTTACTATAATTTTGTAACTAAGCATGTCTGGGTTTTCTCCCTCAACAATCAGTCTGGAATTACTCTCACAATATTGCAAACTTGGGTGATTTCTGATTCTTGTTTCATCTTGTCCGTTTTAGCTGCAGCACTGAATCATGCCAGCTTCAGACCATGTAACTGGTTATCCCCATGGAAGATAAGCAGCCTCACAAACAATATAATGCAAATCCAAATCGGGTTGCCTAATGTCAAGGTACCCCTGCACCACAGGGGACACCCCTCCTTGCTTCTGCTTCTCTGTATGTCTCTATCCTGAGTTCTCCTTGTATTCCAATGTGCTGGATATGGCTATTCTTTGCAACTGAGCAATGTCTGAATTTCTTGTGACCATAGCTCTTCTTCCTTTCTTGTGCTGAACGTGACAGTCTCATCATCCTCCTTTTTTCCCCTCAATACTTCCCCCAGACTGCCTTAGCCCAGGCTCTCTAGGTCGTGGGTCTGGGACACAGCTTGAGACTGCACTGGAATGGGAAAGCACCGTAATGCACCTACAGCAATCACACAGACACAAAGCACAGGTCTCTGCAGCACCAAGTGTCCAAGCACGTGGTCTCCAACACAACCTGCAGCAAATCCAGGGGATGCTCAAGGTTTAGTGACCACTGGAAAAGCCCTCTTCCATGATAATTCTTGGCTGCAGCCCTAGGAAGTATCATCCATGGGAGCTCCAGGTGAGGATAATGCAGGGCATTGTGAGGGCAGACTGCTGCAGCTGCCTTCCCACAGCTGCTGTGTGCCAGGCTGCGCCCGTGCTTGACCCATTTACAGTTGCCATGGAGAGAATGAAGCGTATAGAATTATCACTCCTCCAACTGCAATGAGATCTCATGGAAATAAATATCTATTTGTGAATTTAAAGGGGAAATACAATAAAATAATTATGAAAATCCATGTCCAGTGACTGCTGACGAACATGCATTATTGGACAAAGATAATCTATCATCCTTTGTTATCAGGAGGCTGCAGCTCTAGCCCAACAAACCCTCTTAACAAGAAAAGAGAGGGAATTGGGCACAGTTGTGGCACTATTCCTTTCAAGACTTTCATATTCAAAACTCAAATACTTTTCGTTTTAATGGTCTTGTAACACAAAAATGGATTAAAGCAGCATTAAGTGAGGAATCACATTTTTATGTGCAGTGCAATTTCTCGCCAATTCCATGAATAGGTTAGTCTCCCTCCCAACAATTAGATTTCATCCCTCCATAATTGTGTTGTAGCTACAGCGGGTACTAAAGAGACCAGCACAGTGAGATTGATTCTCTGAATATGCAAAGGAGAGCTCCTTCCAAGTGCTACTACTCAGCAAGGTTTCTTAAAGAAAGTAACACTACTATACAAAGGTTTGCTGAGTTCATAGGAGATGACCAAAAATGTTTCATGTAGGCGCCAGTAGACATTTTGTAAATCTTAATGATCTTTTCATTAGTCTTTTCTCTTTTTCTATTAAACTGTGAATTTCTGAATTTCAAGGATGTATAAAAAATAATGAGCTATTGCAAGCAACTCTGCAATCATGAGACAGCTCAATTTTGCTAGCTTGGTGGCTGAAGGTAATTTTGGTCAAGCCTCTGGTTAAGGATATTCGCAGCACATAATAGAAATAATTTATTGAAACTCCGGCTCAGTGAACTGTGCTGTCCACACTCACATGTCAGTAGATGGCCCTTGATTAGCCATTTATGTCCGTGGAGATAAATAAGATAAATAAAGTTAGCTTTTATTTTCATTTGTTCAAAGAACTTAGAAGCCTAGCTGGGGATCAGCATTCCCAAACATCACCTGCATTTGGAGGAGCTTAGTCTTATACTAGAGATCTGATCCCACTTTTTTCCACAGAGCCTTCTGATTATTTTACATTTATGATAGGAAGGAGAGAAAAACAAGCTAAAATAAGAGAGTAAAAAAATCAAGGCTTATAAAGTCTATTATTCTAACCAGAATGTCTCACAGGGAAATGATTCAGGGCTAACAACCCTGAAGACAGAGGAGGGGAAACCGTGCTAAAGCACATTTGAGTGACACAGACCCAGGCTGTGGGTTTGTGGGGGTTTGGGTTTGGCGTTTTTTTCATTTTGTTTCCCGGTGAAGGTTAAAGCAGACAGCTGAAAACTCAAGTTGGCAATGTCTTTCATCCATCTTGGAGGAGGAGGGAGGTGGCTTGTCCCGCGGTAACGCAGTGCCATCTACTGATTCCTTTCTTTAAGGAAAAAGAGGGAAAGAAAGAAAGCCACGCTAAATTATATCTTTGTGATAAAGAAAAGAAAAAAAAAAAAAAAAAAAAAAAAAAAAAAAAAGGAAAAAAAAAAAAAAAGAAAGAAAGAAAAAACCAAAACCAAAAAAAAAATAAATAAAAGAAAGAAAAAGAAAGCAATGAGACCCATCTAAATTACCCCTTGTGGTAGGGCAGGTTTAATGCAGCACCAAATGACAGCTGTTCTAATTTTTACCATGAGCTTTGCAGCACTGCAGCTTACCTGTCGTGACTACCCATAGTTAACTACAGCTAAACGCAAAATATTTTTTTCTCAAGTGTGACAAAACACAAAAATTGGAAGGAAACTTTTTTAGAGAAAATAAACCCTGAATTTCTCATCACAGAAGACTTCACGACATCCAGAGATTTCTGGATGCTGGCAGTTACTCTAAATCTGATTTATCCCCATCCTGTGAGTTGAGGTTCAGGTGCAGGTGCCTTCCAGAAGCCACACATTCCTATGAGCTAAGTGCTGGGCTACATGCCGGGAAATTCCACATACTTCATTTCTGCTCCCATTCAGCCTGGAGAAACCCATCCCTTTGTATTGTTGTGTAGCTGCCCTTGGCCAGGAGACAGCTGCAGGCTGCACATAAAGGTGGGGAATGGGATGCAGCTGCATGGTCATGACTTTGGCATGTGACCACCATGTGTGTCCACTGCCTCAGCAGGTGCAAGATGGGACTGCTACCTTTCCCTCACTAGCAAATCTGTGTTTTATCTTCTTTATTCCTAACTGAGAGGAAGACCAGACAAAATGACTGGGATCTAGAAGTGCCAAATACAGCTCATAGCTTCCCACTGTTTCTTTTTTTTTTTCCATATTCTTTCAGTGGGAAGGAGCAATTCCTAATGCAAAACCAAAGAGAAACTTATACATATTTTTGATTGAACAAGATTTTAAGCACTGGTGTAGCATTTACATTTTGCCAAAGATAACATTTTTTTCCCTTCAACTCAAAATACTTTCCTGATAGCTATTCTTTGCATATTGGGCCATAACAACACCATGAACATACAGTCTCTGAGATGGTGTATTAAAAACAATGGTGAGCAGGTTTCTAGAGTAGTAGAATCTTGAGAGCTTTAACAGTTCAAAGCTAATCTACATTCACCATAACACATAATTTTTAACTGATGTGACACGTTGGAAGTTGTCCTTTTGCCCTATTCTGTCCTGGCAAGCTCCCACTTGGATATCACAGCCAGGATTTGGTGCCACCTTCATGATGTGTGTGAAGAGATCCAGTGGAAAGCAGTGAACAATGAGAGATCGAGAAAGTATGGCATACAAGGAGTTACTCTGGCCAGAAACAAAGACTAAACAAATTCATGAAGGTCTTCAAGCCCTCCTTGCTCCATGAATCTCTGATACTAAAATTCTAGCCTAGAAAAAAAAAATGAGCTTCCTTCCAACTGCTAATGTGAGGGATTTCACATATACTGGTGTAAATCAGGAGGTGCTAAACTAAGGGCAGTGGAATTACACTGGTGTAAAACCCAAATGATGGCCTTTAAGATCATTAAACTAATGGGTTTTACTGTAACAAAAGGCAGTTACTAGATATTTTTTGTACCTATTCCCGTTTCTTTATTCTGTTCTATTCTGGGTTTTATAGCAATAATGATATCATCACCTCATTGCTCTGGTATCTAAGTAGTGTAACAGGTGGAAAAAAACACTAGCCAGGAGAAAGGTAAGTTGATTTGATGCCCCTGCACCATATTTTAAAACCACCAGTAGAAGAATGGAGATGAATACATTCTTTTTATTAAGATTTACTTAGTAAACCAGTTTCTCTGCTTTCTCTGACTAGCAGTTTCACACAACTTTCTTTTTTTAAACTGGCTAATTTTGTACAGGAAAAGTGTTAATTAAAAATTAAACCAAAGGGCTTAGCTAAATCTTTGATTTTCTCTGTGCCCCAGTTGCTCATCTGTAACCGAGAGATCGTAGTTTTCTCACCCCAGACATCTGCTGTATGATTCATTAAGATTTGTAGGGTGATTTTCATATTCCCAAGTTATTAAAATATAATAGCAGACAGTCTAAACACTACATTAGAAATTAATTTCCCTCTACTGGACTTTTGACAGAATTCAGAAAATGACTGGAAGATCTGTGGTTTTCCTTCTAAGATACACAGTCATCCAGTGTGACTGCCCATGCTGAGCCCAGCAAATAAATCTCTCAGCAGCCTCAGTGGGAATGGCTCATAATTTCCCCACTTTTTCTACAGGAGGCCTGACACCTTACTGACACAATAAGCAATCTCCAAGAGAGACCTCTACTTCTGGATTTGCATCCTCTCACAGTGGATCTCCCTTACCAGCACCTCCCAAAAAGATGGTCCACTCCTTTGTACATGGAAAGACAGCTTTTATTGCACACAGGAGTATTTAAATGTCCTTTATATTTAACGTGAAGGGCAAGCAGTGAGTACAACTTTGGTTTTGAGGTAATTTACTTATTGACAAGGATCAGCCTAATATCACCTGTTGCTGGGTGGAAATAAGTTCTCTTTGGGGTAAAAGGGATGTACAGTCTGCCTGGCTGCATGAAGAGCACCATCCCTTATAATTGTGACAACATTTCACTCCCCACTCTTATCCTGGGCACAACAAGTGCATTTTCATGTTTAATCCACTTCTGAAGATAAATGTTGAGTGTGAGTAAACTAAGCAGGAAGAAGACACTCATATGTCAGGAGCAGATAAAACAAAGTTTATCAGACTCAGCACAAAGACAAAGCAAGACACACTGAAGCTGTGGATATCAAATGCCCACGTTCCAGGCATGAACAAATCAGCTTAAAACATTTGCCCACACATGAGTAGCCTGCAAATCAGGAAACAGGGATTTGGAAGTGCAAGGCAATGGCCACTGACTTGCCAAGGGTACCTGGGACAGTGTCCTCACTTTCAACTCTTGATGTTGTTGACACCAGACAGCTTGATTTGTCATGGCTGAAGCTGTTCACTTCCCCATAGCTGAGAGGGCACCAAGCAAGGACAGCTTCCACTGAACACTACAGCAATGCTCTTGCATGAGCACAGCAATATCTTTCCTATTTCTCACATTATTTGATAATTGTGTCTTATAGATTTGGTCTAGCAAAGCTCCTTAGTTTCCACTGAAATAAGGAAGCCTTAACTTTGTGTTATTAACTTTGAATGCCAGATTGTGATTTCCATTATTTACTTATCCACCCAGCTAAATGTAAGATTTTGTCTTCAGGCATAATAATATCTCTGGGAGCTGCTCAGCTCTAGTAAGTATTTAAACATATATTTAAATTTAAGCATGCAAGTTGTCCTCTGACGTCAATCAGAATTCTGTTTAAAAGTAAATCTGTGGTTAACTCACTACACAGACTTTTTTAACTTTTACTCAATACAAAATAGTTGCTATGGCAATAATCAGTAGCAGAGCACTTGTGGTGGAAGGCAGAATGTTTTGATTGTCATGTGAAGATTCACACCTTCAGAATTAGATTCCTTTACTAGCTGCTGCTGTTCCTTCTGCTGGCTCAACAGAATGCAGTGAGTCTTTATTAGCTCTGATAAGCAGAACCAAGACAATGATTGTGCAGCTTGCTCTGAAAGGCCGCTTAGCACTGAAGAATTAACAAGGCCCTGTACAAACAAACACTCCAAAGATGAATCTGTGGAACAGGTGTGTTTAATCTACAAGGACACTTCCTTTCATTGGTAAGGAAATCTCTAAATTCACTTCCTCTATAAAGAACACCTGATGGACTCTATCATGCAAATGCTAATCAAGATCAAAGCAGTTATAAGAAGAGATATGCAATCCCTGATAATAAGTCTATAGCCTTCTTGTGTGTGCACAATATACATTCAATTTTTATCAGTTTCATGGAACAAAGAACAAATACAGTACCAGCTTGTCCTCCAAGAACAGAAAAACATCCTGAACTAGACAGGGGGAAAAACAGATATGTGGGAATGGGTAAATGAAAAAGTATCCAAGCAGACAGAATAGGAAGACAGAAGTTGCTGTTTACCCTTAAAGTCACAGGCAAGTTCATAACAATTTCAACAATTTGCTATGTTGAAAAACCTGAGACTCTCTCCTTCTCAAACTACCTGCTTTTATAAGCTTTTTTATGCTCTCAAGGCTGGCCCTGAGATACTTCTTGGGAATTTTAGGAGGAAAACTCAGTTCCCCAACAGTGTCCTCATGACTCAATTAAAGCCACTTCCGGCTTTTGCAACTTCCAGATATTCCCTCCACCCTTTCAGTGACTGTGCCCAGTATAAAAAAGTCAAATGTCTTTCCTTGAGATCACTGTAGGATAATCCAGGACCCAGTGTCTTGCTATTGCCTGCCACAAAGGCTCATGGCCTTCATATGCAATCTGAATACAAGCTGCTATAAAAGACAACATCCCCTGAACAGGGAGACCCCAAGGGTGTACTGGGATTAAACAGGCTCTGATGCACTGTTTCAAAAGTAAAGCACACACAGCATCCCTGACACTCAATGCAAATTCTTCTCTGATAGCAAGAAACACACACTAAGCCTTCATGATTATGGCTGGGGAAAAAAAAGGTAGTTACTTTCCATAGCATGTTCCAAGGGAACCTGTATTTATTCTGACAGTTTTCATGTAAAAGAATGGTCACATGTTAACACAAGTAATAAGTAAAAAGACTGAGCAGTGTTAATAAGAACTACTTCACAATGGATCCAAAAAGCCACATTGTCTCTGCTTAACTCAGCTGGCTCTGAAATGGGAACACACCAGTGGAAATTTTTTTTTGCCTCTGCTACCTATTTTTGGACTTGTCAAAAACATATCACCTAGATTTTTCCAGTTTTCAGTGGATAGAATGCTTGTTGCTTTTCCCTATATACTTTCATACCACTGCGCTTCTTCATGCACAGCAACTGAGCTTGCTTACCTCAGTCAAACCCTGTTTTATAAAGCCTCATTTCTATGGTCCATTTCATAATATTAGAGTCAGGTCTTACACACACCCTTCCATTAAAAGATACTAGTTTAAAGTTACAGCACAGAAAGTGGAAGCTGAAAAAAACTCCAACAGAATCTGCCACTGAATGTGGCTGGACCTTTTCAGAGGCACAGGTTGACATCAGTTTCAGGCAAATATCCAAGGATTTGATATTTCAAAGTATATCACATCTGGATATGGTCTAGTACCTGAACCTGAAACGTGAGGCACATGGGTTCCTCAGTGGAACAACTTTCCTGCTACCTTTTTAGTGCTTTGTCCTTTTGCCGTATTGTACTTCAAACTTGCAGAGGCAAAGGTAAAGCAGACAAGAAAAACATCACAGTAAAAAGATGAGAACAAAGGGGATTTTTAATAATCAGAACAAAATTTAATTTTTAGAAATTAGTGAGCTTCAGTAACTAATTTTTAAAGTATTCTTACTTATGATTTTAAAATATTTTTCAAGTCTTTCACTGACATTGGACACCGACCCCAGTGATAAAGACAAATAAGCTTTGATATGGAAACCAATATCTTCTCCTTGTCCAGAGAAATGGGAAATAATCTGTGACAGGCGCACAGGAAAGCCTTGTGAAAATGTTCTTCAGAAATCCTGGGCCTCCTACTCAAAAGAAGGGAGGCCCTCCAGCCATACATCTTCCACAGTTTGATATGAGTATATGTGGCCCAGACTGAGAACTTGATGTTCCTTTTGTTTAAACATTAATAACCTTTTGCAGAAATAGCAGAACAGTTTCCTTCATTCTCTTTTCAATTTATATAAATATTAGGTTGTGAATACATTAAAAATCACTTTGCACTTCTAAAACTTAAATTACTACAAACCTGAAATGTAATCTCATACAATACTTGAAAAAAAAACTTAACAAAAGTAGGAGGGAAAGAACTGAGAATACTTTCCTCCCCTAATATATATGATCAGTCAGATAAGTTTACTATCAAAGAATTTGCTTCAAGATTTCATTTGCAGTTCAGCATTATTAAAATGCCTCTAAACTAATTCCTCCTCGCTATGTATTTCCACAGAAGCTTACAACTGTCAGAATTTAGTCTTGCTCAAGCAAAAATCATGAAAACACACACAGCATCACTACTCGCTAGAAATTATTCTTTTTGTAAAATTTTTGTTGCACTTAAGGCAAGAGAAATAAAACCACCTTAATCCTGCAGACTAAGTCAAACTATTCCATCGGTAAAGAGCCACCAGGCAGAAAGGAAAATTCCTTTCTTGGCTCAGAACTTTGTGAATGCTGAGAAGGAGAGAAGACCTCTGCAGGCAGAGGTAGTTCCTCAGCCTCCTCCCATCCCATCCAAATCAATCAGCAGGACAGCTCCACACACCCTTCAGGGCTGGTTTATATTTAGAACTTAATAAAGAATAAAAAATAGCGGATCATACACCCACTCTGCTTTGGGGAAACAAATGTGCTAGTCAGCGGAAGATCTAAATAATCGCACGATGACACAACGAAACGCCTCATCCGGCGGCCTCAGTGCAAGCTGCTGTCCAGGGGCCAGCAGAGCTGCTGGATGCACTCCATTAATGTCCTTTTCAAAGTGATGGATTTCTTTTTTGGGAACAAGCCTAGTTCACCGAGGAGTCATTTTTTCCCCCATCAGCTGAGATCAGTCACCAGTAACTCATCGCTTCTCATCCAGCCTGTGCTCTTCACTTGTAACTGAGACTTTCCAGCAGTGATACCACAGCTGGCCTGCAGGAAACACCCCACAACTCCCTATTCATAGTCCAGGAAGGGCAGAGGAAGGAGAAAGCAGGCAATCAGATACAGAGTGATAGGAAAAGTGTGACCTTCCTCTCCCTCAATAGTGATGCCGTTTTCTACCTCAGCTTTAACCTTTCAAAAATATTCAAGAAGCCATGTGAAAACTCACAACCTCAATGCAATCTAGACATAAGAACTCCAAATTTTTAGATGCAAAAGAAAATCCATAGTGCTGGGTATAGATGTTAGGCCAGAGAAGGTGACCATGACCAACAGCTCCAGGTAAAAGCCATTCTGGGTTATTATTATACCAACTACAGGAACTTCTATTGAAAACTGGTTTTATGTTTCATTAAATAAGTTGGACATGCTGTCCTGGGAGCAAGAAAACAGGAGTTTTGTGTACCTAGCTCTCCCACTGTGACACAGTTTACCTTTGGGGAATGCATGAAAAATAAATCTTTATCAGGGACTTCCATGCCCCCTCTCTGCCAGCTGCAAGTGAGGTTGGCATGAGGTAGAAGTCATAATGCTTCTAGACACTCATGCAAAAGGATTGAGTGGAACATTAGGATGCCAAATGCACAGAGGACAGCAAGTTTTTATGGTGGCTAAGCAGGAGCCAGGGAAAGTGCAACAGAAATTACTCACTGTCTTGCCTTGTCCATCCAAAGCTGGTTCTGTAAGTCTACTCAACTGCCCGAGAACTTGCAGACACGTGTGACTGGAGGCATACAGGGACAGAAGAGAAAAAACTGTGATGGGTTTATAGGGAGGGAACTGGGATGTTTACTGCTTTCCAGCTGCCTTACAAGAATAGTGCTCGAATGGCAGGCTTGTGCCCTCAGGGTGGTCCACAGCAGGGTGTAAAATAGTTGGGGAGTTTATTTTCATGCTCAGTCACTCTCTCTGACCTCTAATAGGAGCAAAAGCAGCATGAAATGAGGTCCCAGCTACTGTGAAGAATTGCCAGATAATGAGATTTATGGAAGAGTAAACATGTTTATACACATCTCTCAGCAGTTAACTGTATTGAGCAATGACATGCTGCCACTTCAAGGGTTAAAACAGATTCATAATTAGAAGGGAGACTACGAGACCCTGGTGCAATTCTGCTGTGCAGGACAAGGACAAGGGTGGTAAGTGTGTACACACACCTCCTTCTGCTCACAGCAATAATATTTTTATTCCTTTTCCCAGATAACAGAATCAAAGAATCACAGAGCAGTTTGGGTGGGAAGGGACCTTCAGAGGTCGTCTAGTCCAAGCCCCCTGTCATGAGCAGGGATACCTGTGTTTAGACCAGGTTGCTCAGAACCCCTTTCAACCCGGCCTTGAATGTTCCCAGGGACCTTAGAGCAGCTATAAATTGCAGAGATTTTTGTAAGCTGGGCTGTCACTGCAGTCCTGATTCAAGTTAGGGCTGTAGCTCAAAGCCTGTGCTGCCCTGTGCCTCTTTGAGGAGCAGCACAAAGTGAATGAGTTTGATCCAAGTCTTGGCATTAACATGGCTGCCAGCACCTTTGCTGGCAGTTTCTGGAACCCCAGAATTAGTTTCTTCTTCTTCTTAGTCCTAGCAGGGCAGAGCTGAGGCACTACTGCAGAAGACATTGCTTGATCTGTGTTCATTAGGGGAGGAGTGAATGTCAGTCTGTTGAGCTGTAAATTTTACCAGCATTTCTCCATATTTTACCTATGGTTTTCTCAGAATTAGGGGTGGTGGAGGAAACAACTCTAAATAACCACAATGCAAACATTTTACGGTAGGAAGAAACCACCCTAAAAATGGCACAGAGCCATCATTTTAAATTGCACAGCACAAGAGCAATGCCCCTTTGGAAAGTGTCATTTCAAGGTAACGAGGGTGTTGAGGAAAGAGTGTGTGACCCTGCCCATATTTATCCTCTCGAATAGGTGGGGATGTCACAAATTGCAGCTACCAACCTGAGCCCCTCATTCCCACAGGGCAAGCTCTGCCTTGCCACCAAGGGACAAAGTAGAGCTACCACCACAACTGCTCCATAGGAGCAGCTCACAGCCTGTTTATCACTGTGAACCTGCAGCGGGGAGCCAGCAGTGCCGAAAGACAGAAATAGCAGCGCTCCTTTTATCACCCGGGGTTTCACAACGCACAGTGCGGTGCCAAAAGGTCCATGGGTAGGGTGGGGAGATTCCCCTCACCTTTTCCCAGGGTTCATCACTTAGTTTGACATTTAGAACTGTAAGAAAAGGTTTCTCATTTCCAGGTGTGGCAATGTGACCCTCACCTCTCAGTTCAGGATCTGGTCTTTACAAAGGCCGGACTGCATGGGATGCATCCTGAGGAAAGGGTGCAGTGCCACTGTGCGTGACTGCTGCCTGAGACCATGAACTGTATTAACCTTCTGGAGGGGAAGGGGCATAACGAGACTGCCTCTGATCTGAGATGTACAGTCACCTTTAAACAATACTTTGGTCACACAGCCTAATGATTGTCTCTTTACCATTGCTCCATCCCACTCCAGGGAGAATTGCAGGTCTAAGTGGAAAGTTAAGAGCTGGAGCTGTGCTTGGCCAAACTTCCTATTGTGATGACCAGAAGCCAAGTAATGAGAATGGGCTGAGTCCTCCCAGCTCTGCAGGGCTGGTCTGAGCACACCTCCACCCTTACCCATCTGGACCAAAACCGTCCCTGATGGTAAAAAGGCATCCATCGACGTTGGAAAAACAAAATGCTACATTCAGCATCTTCCCTAGGACTAGAGAGCACTTTCCTCATTCACATTTTTCCATCTACAGAGTAAGTATCAGTCTCCCCTACAGAAAACTAAAGAGTTACTACCATTCTGATGCTTCAGATACCAAGTGTTCTGCATGGAGATTTACAGGACCACAAATCATATCTATTCAAAGCACAGCAAATTGTTCAGGGCCACATAGAAAAAAAAACCAAATCAAATTTCACATGAGGTTTGTAAAACCCCAGGCAACTTCCAGCTTAGTTAAGACAACTCTGATTTGGCATTCCTAATGTACCTGCTGCTCTGATCATGCAGGGCTTAATCCATGAACAATCACTACTTTGAGTGTTCACATTTCTTAATTGGAAGGAGGACAGCTAAGTAGCCACATGTGGAAAGAGAAAGAGTGTTGTGAATTAACCATAAAAATTACCTGGCTTAGCTTCAAGGAACAGAGCTCTTTAAAGAGAACTCAAAATCTGACAGTATCCCAGTGACAACTCCATGGAGTACAACTCCAGCTCTTAATGACTGTTTCCTAAAACCAAAATAAGTGAAGTTCTTATACTACTTCATGGCAGTGAAATCCTAAAGAAAATTTTGTATTGCTCAGAATATTGCCATAGATTTATTCCTTTCCTAGGCACAGATGAGTGTCAGCAGTTGTTTTTTCTCTCCGTACATTATTTGAATGATCTCAAAAGCAAAAACCAAGACCTTTAAAAGTTATTTTTTAATTTTCTGAGCTTCATCCGAGACCAGTCCTCACTTATATTCTGCTTCTTTACATTTGCTGTTATTTTTAGTATCTATTATTTAGAGGTATATAAGTTGATTTACAAGATTCATCTATAGTGAAACAACAACTAACCAGCCTTCCTGAATTAAAGAGCCTGACCTCCCAGTGATGCACACTGAAATCTTTCACTCTTCCTACCTCAGCTCTGCTCTAACTCAACCCTACCAGACACACAGCAGCCAGAGTACATACCAGCTGACGCCTTTTTCCTTGAGTTCTAGCAGTTAGTTTTCCAGGATGCCTGAAGACAACATAAATCATATTACCACAAAAGAAAGCAATAAGTAAGAAAATTTCAGCCAGGAACATTCTACCTCTCCCTTACGAAGCAATTTTCTTCTCTGGTGAGATTAGTCAAACTGTTCAGAACATGACTGCATGAGAGAAAAAGCTACCCTCAACTCACTTTGAAGAAATGTCTTGCAGGCATTACAGTATAGTCTGTATTTAAATTGCCTCAGCAGCAAGAGGAAAAATGCTTCACATTTCCAGATGTAAGACGTGCAAAGAAGTCCGTATATTGCTTTGAAGGTGGAAAGACCTCTAAAGGAAGTGTTAAGAATAGATAACCGGAATCCATCTTTTCCAACCTCATAAAAAGCAGATCGATGCTGCACAGAACGTGCAACAGAGAAATTGTCCAATTGTGGGATGATTCATCTAAGTTTTACTTAGACCCTAAGGAGTTGCTTAGAAACTGCTATTTCCCAGCTGTATGTCAGTCAGAGCTGTGATTTCACCACCTATTTTTGACAGGTAACCCAAATGGGACATTAGAGTAAATATGGCTGGAATACGATGACATTTTCTTCAGCATTCAGGGCTCATAGTTTTGATGTTTAAAAAGCAGATTTCTGACAGCTCCCTCAAAAAGTAATTTTTTTCTGTGTCTGTCCAAGTACATAACAGCCCAGCTAAAAACGCTGTTTCTGCAGCACAGTATGCCCATTAAATAACTCATATCACTGACTAACACTGGTGAGAAGTGGTATGTAGGAGCAAAACAAGTGAATCTGAGCACACAACAGCACATTTCTAAATATTAATTAGGAAGGAAAGAATGAACATATGTAAAAATCAAACCTCTTCCTGTATGAATGAAATGTAGAAATGTACCTCTTCCTTTATTTTGTCCTTAGACAGAATATTATCATCCTTACATCCAAACTTCATGAACTGCAATAACTTAGCCAAACCTCAGGAAGAATAATGGGAGGAATTCTTTTCCTCCCCCAGTAGTGAACAGCTTCATCTCTCAGGCAAGGAAGCACAATTTGCTTTGGCTAAGAGTGTTCTAATTCCACTGTGGAAAAGAGGTACTGGTCAGACCCTGGGGAGAAAAGTAAGTCTTAGGCAGGATGACAACAAAACCAGAACCAAACCATCAGCCCACTATAAAAAGTAAACATTGATTTGTATCAGCTGAGAGGAATGTGACCTCCCCTGAACTCTTGTTCTCAAAATAAGGTAGTTTTATTATTTAGATGAGTGGATGATGTTAAGAACTACAAATACATAGCATGTTGTGCTACAAAGAGCTCAGGGATCTAAAACAATTGTTTTCTTTTGGGCTGCTCATGGAAAGAAACTGAACAGGAACGTAAGGTCTCAGACCAGAGTGAGATTTTCTTTGGAAGCACTTGGATCAATACCTCAGCTTGCCCTTCTAACTGAAGCACCACACTATGGAAACTGCATATCTGAACAGTTATGCACATACAGACACTTATTTTCTAAACATAAAGCAAAGGTTTCAAAACATATCACCAACAGAGGAAGCAGCCTGAAGCTCTTTGCAGGGGTCAACTGATTAGAAAAATCTCACAGCGCTGTAACAGCAAATTCCACCAACAAACTCTGGTGCATGTGGCTCTTGCAGGATGCTGGTTTTCACCCCTGTCCCATATGACTCAAAGCCACAAAGGCCAGAGACACATTTGACCACCCAAAAAAACCTCTCCGCACTATGAATTTGAATAGGCAAAACTGACAACACTGGAAAAAAAATTATTAACTGTAGAAATAAAATTATGGGTTACAAAAGTATCCTTTCCATCCTCAAAAAGCTTAGTACAGTTCTGGAAGCAAACCAGCACAGGAAGGAGGTAATTTCCTAATCAAACTTCTAAGGCTATCTTATCATATCTACTCAACGTCCTCTACTTGGATAACTGCCTCCAGTGCCTCCTTGGAAAAGGGTGACTGAAATATAGCCATTCAGCAGGACTGAAACTACCTACTTTCAGCTAATAAATACTCACATGAAAACATGGATATTTCACCACAAGAATCCCAAAGAGAATCCCAGATAGTTATTCTGCTTCTTTCTATTTTGGCATTCATCCCGAGGACAAAAGCTCGTATTTTCGTAAGTTAAACACAGTCAATTCACTGCAACCAAGTCAACACTGGAAAATCAGTTCTAAGAAATTAAGGCGACATTAGGAAATATTCCTTTTATTTTTTCTTTTTCTTTTTTCTTTTTTTTTTTTTTAATAAGCCAACCCTTGAAAATGCCATTTTACAGCTGCAGAAAATGTGACTTTGCCTGACTTTTTTGCTGGGTCAGCCAAACTTGAAGAAAAACATGAAATCTCTCTGTAACCAAGGATAGACCATTACTTTAATATGCACTGTTCCCAAAGGAAGAGAAAATCCAATTACTAAAATGGTAGCATAATCTTTTCATTATTATTTCAGGAGCTCAGAGTTAATTGGACAAGTTTAGCACCCTGTGAATGAATGTGTGTCCTCACTTCACAATAAATAGTCTGTAATTCAATTCCTCTGAAACCAGGAGATAGCTCTCATTAGCAATACCCTGGAAGAAGTCTTTTGCAGGTTTGGGTACTATTACAAACCCCATCATTATCATATCTGGGCACCCCATAGAAGCTCTTACACACAGGGAAATGTTCTTATTTCACCTTTCATGTGACTGCACAAAGGCCCCACATGCCTACAGGGAAGCTGTACAAGTGCTTTTGTCTCAGCTTCCACTGCAGCCCAGTATCTGTCACCTCCTCACATCCCAGTGGGCTCCTTGGACAGGAACCCCTGCCTTCACTTGAGCCAGGCTGTGAGGTCCAGCACATCTTCCCAAAGCACAGGACAAAAACAGAGTGGTAGCATCCAGGTGAGAAACCTTGGCCTGATCCACCCGACAGGTCACAACTTCCATCTTGCTACCTTAAACAACTGCCCATCCAGGACCCTTGTGCTCTCTTCTGTGGGAGCATCTGCATTTTCTAGGATATTATTAAGGACACCTGGTGCCAGAGAGAAATGCCACAAGGCAGGCTGTGTCCTGGTTAACTTCTCACCCACCAGAGAAGACACCTGTCAGGCATGCTCCACCACCTCCTGTGTTTCAAGAGACAAAACTTGCTCTTCAACACAGCAGCCCAGGAGTGTGTCTCTGCCCCTCTGGACTCATCACTGAGACCTGCAATTGCTTCCCTGCATATGAACATACACACAAACAGTTGTCTTGGTAAAACAGGTGTTTGTGAAGCCAAAAGGTGTTGCAACACATCATCCAAGTCCCACACTAGAAGGAATTTTTTTCAGAATTTGGAGTAATTTTTCTCCCTCCAAATCTCTCTGTTAAAGAGAATAGAAACAGATGCACAACACGACAGTAACATTACACACAAAGGTACAAATTATTTGCAAATTTAGTACAGTTCTGCTTATTCTCTCCAGGATTATGCTGGCACTCCTGCTAATTGCAATGATGTGGCAGAGCTCAGGCTGAGCTCTGCACTGTTGGGCTGCTTTGGCTGAACTGGTATTCTCACACTGATTGCTCTTTCCCTCATAATCTCCAAATCCATTTCAGCTGCTCCTTTTCAGGAGGCAGCAGCACACACAGAATTTCTGGCTGCATAACTAGCCTTCAGCTGTATTAAGATGCATCCTGTTTAACCAGATATAATACTGCAGGGCTTCCCTCTTTTTCTCATTATACCCCAATCTTCACCTAAATTACAACTGTTACCAACAGAGATTTGATGTATTCTAGAAAAAAACCTTGTGCATTGTTGTCCCTTAAGTACAAACATCACGCTCCAAGCACAAAAACAAATGCTTGGAAAGGAGGGGAACAGAATTCAATGAAGAAAAAGTCCCAGAATTTCCTGGAACTGTTGTTGGTTTCCTTTATTCATTATATTTAGCTTTCTATAGTATATTTAATTACCATCGAGGCTGGAAACTGAGACCCTGGTCTTACTCTAAGTCTAAGGAAATTTCATTCCATTTTCATTTTTCACTCTACCACCCCTCAGAAAATCCACAAATTTATTAAGAAGCTTGAGGACAAGTACTTGGACACTTCAGCCAGCATCCCTTCTAGAGCTGAGGAAGGTGTTGAGCTCAAGCTTCAAGTCTGAGCAAGATCTTAAACCTCAGCCCTGAAGACAAGCCTGAAAAGAAACTCCTCACAGTTCCCTCACAATCCCACTGTCTTTCCTTTTCCTTTTTCCTTTTTTTTGTTGTTGATAGTAAGAGGAAAGTCTTAAGTATCTGACTCTACCTGTGAAGTTGAATCTTAAGGTATAGCTTTCTGAAGTTTGGAAAGTCAAAGCTTGAGTTTTAAAACCAGCCTAGTTGGTTCTAATTCTCCTTCTGCACATTTAACTTAGGCATGAAACTTTCTCTGACCCAAAAAGTCAAATCTGTTTTCTTCCCTGAGAGTTTTACAAATACATCTTACTTTGCCCAAGTTCCAAACACTGTGGGAACATGGACATAGCTTGATTTGAATATAAACATTAGAGCTGATGTGTCCCCTCTCCAAATACATGCAGAGCCTCCCTAAGCAAAGCTGCTTTCAGGCATTACACAATAACTGGGTACAGACATAAATAGGCTGAGAAAAGGTCTGAAATAGAACAAAATAACCCTATGCTAATTGAGAGCTGTAAAGGATGGCAAATATATTAATACCTCCCCATGTAAAGTAATCATCTCACACCAGTGAGATAATCTTCTAGTGTTAAACAGAACTGCACTCCCTCCATCAGTAAGAATTAACAGATGGAGCAACTCTTTGAGATTTACATAACAGTAATTAAACAAATCCTCACAATGGCCACATGATTTCATGCACAAGCCAGGGCAGCCTACAAAAAAAAAGGCTTTACTGTTGTGTTGGAAAATTCCAGAATGTGTAGCCTGAAGAGCTCCACAAGAGCCATCAGCCTCATGACTTGGATCAGCCTGCCTCGTCCTCCAGGGTATCCTCTTCACTGTGCACTTGGAGTGAGAGCAGAAAACTCAGAAATAAAGCAGCTGTAACAGACACCTTCACTATCTGTAGGAAGAAGTCCTTGGACTGCTTCATCTGTGAGACTGTTACCCATACAAATTGTGACACTGGAAGCCAGGCTGAATAAAAACCATGGGAAAGCTCATCACTCTTGGTATATAGGAAAATTCTCTGTGCTCACAGAGCTCCTGGTACAAGCAGGTAACCTGTCCCATGGCACCTGCTTCACTGCCACAAGCACCAGCAGCTCCCTTTGGGGCTAGGACCTGAGGCCAGAGGGAGGTGTGGGAAATGCAAGAATTGCCCATTACTACTGGCAGGACATTTCCCTACTGGGTTACAACCTCACACCTGTACCTGTGCAAATGTCTAGTAATCCAAAAGGGCAAGAAATAGCAGAATAAGCAAGGCACTTGAACTGCACATTAACCATAGGAGGAAGGAGTCCACCCATTAGAGATGGAAAACGCAGGAAGGGACAATATTTTGTATGTTCACATGGGCTCTCCCTCCTGCCCAAAAGTCAGCAGCATCATTAGCATGTGAAATACATCTAGAAATCTCCCATCACATCTAAAGCAAAAATAAAATAAACCCCTGAAAGCAAACTCATCTCATTAAACCCAAACCCAGACCAGATCGAGGTGGGGGAAGGTATCCATCCATTTTTATTAATTGTGCAATATCCCATCTGCTGTTGCTGAAAATGTCTGCCCCCCCGCACCCCCCCATCACCTCCCAGCTAACGAACTGCTTCACAGCTTTTGGCTTCTTGTGCTCTTCCAAACAGGATGTGTCAATAGAAAAGAAATTGGCAGAATGAAACGTGCACTGATATGACTGTTTAGTCCCCTTCCAGCTGAATGGCTGGGGATTAAAAACACTAAAGCAGGTGTTCTGCTGCCACCACATGGTCATGAATAAACCTAAGCACTTTTAAAATATAGAATACATCAATGCACTAAGCCTACCATTTTTATATATTTCCTTAACATGCCTTCAACTGGGAGTTCTTGCACCAAACCCATCAAATGCCCACAGTTCCAACCTGGCTGCTAGGTCTGCACTGCAACCAGATGGCATCCAGAGATATGGAGGTATATCCAACTCTATTTCTCTTTTTGTTGAAAGCAAACAAGTTTGTGAGATACCTGATTAAAAAAAAAAATCTCTGCAAATAAATGAGGAAGAGCTGGGGTTTTACAGTTTGGTGACAAACAATTCCAACAGTTACTCATGAGAGAACTAAATTCTACATTTTATTAATGAAGAGTGATGCTATCTGTGATGCAGCCATATTTTTGCGCAGGGATGTAAAAACCACCATCACTGAGGTCTCAAAGTGACAAAAGGCTTTAATTTCAAAATAGTCAGAGAAGAGGTATGAGGATGATTCAGCTCCCTACCATAAAGAAGGTTATAATTAAAACATTAATTTTCTTTGTGAATATCAAGAGTATGTAATGACCCCATGGTTTGAAACCACTTAGTAGGTTAAAGGTAGTTCCTCAGGCTTTCAGTGTAGTGTAGAATCAATTCTTGTCTGATATTAGTGAAACGTAATATGGGTGGATGTGTGTACCACACTGTTTAGAGTGAAAATGAGCTGATTCTCCTTTACAGTATCAGTCTCACCACATGTTTGCTACTTTATCCCTCAAGGTAATTCACCAATCAGAGCTACTGTCATATATTACTCTTTCTCCAATCTGCCTTAAAGGGACAGATTTTTGAGGCAGGAATATAAAAAATATCAAAAAGATTTAGGACCTGTAAAATAGGCAAGTCATCTTGCGTGGGGTGGGTTGATTGTGGAGTCCACACTGATCTTCTCATCCAACATGAAAAGCTGATCTTAACATTAGCATTTGGGATTATAATTTTCAGCTGTCATTGATATTACGTGACCAAAGTTCAAGAAAGGAATGGCCACAAGAGCAGCCTGTGTTCTAAGGAGCCATTTTTG
This sequence comes from Polioptila caerulea, assembly GCA_013397295.1. NCBI lineage: Eukaryota > Metazoa > Chordata > Aves > Passeriformes > Certhiidae > Polioptila > Polioptila caerulea. Next base: position 1,533,900 of record VYXF01010837.1, on the reverse strand, counting down.
GTAACTCAAATTGCTGTCATTTATTTCACTCTAAAATACTTCTGTCGACATAAATCAGTGCTTTATCGTGATGGTTTTTACCTCAGTGAAGAACTCATAGGAATCCCTTGCTCCCTCCCTGCCTATGCCTGAGGCTTTCATCCCACCAAATGGCAAGTTCAGGTCTCTCACGAGCCAGCAGTTGGTCCACACCAATCCAGACTGCAGCCTGTGTGCCACCCTGTGAACGCGTCCCACGTCCCTGGACCACACTGTGGCTGCCAAGCCATATTTCACACCGTTGGCTCTTTTGATCACCTCTTCTTCTGTATCAAATGCTACCACACATGTCACAGGACCAAAGATCTCTTCTTGCATGCAACAAGATTCATCCTTGACTTCAGCAATAACTGTAGGCAACATGAAATAGCCTTTCTGGTTGCCAGGTGGGAGGGCCAAACGATCCACTCCTTCTCCACAGAGAACTCTGGCTCCTTCAGCTTGGGCTTTTTTCACATAGTTCCTTACCTGGGGAGGCAACAGAAAAACATCACTGCTAAAGGACACCAGAGGGTTCACACATTAGCAGGAGCCCCTGAACACTTCCAGCTGGAACATGCTGCCCTCTTACAACAGAGGGCAGCATTCCCTAACTTTTGTTGTTGTTCCTTTGTATGCAAAGCTGTGTATGTCTTGCTGAAAAAAGCAATTGTTTTCTCTTTCCTACCACTTACTAGCCTAGCATGCAACACTGCTGGCCCTTCCCACTAAGTATTGTCAAAAGGGTAGGGCCCTTGGTGAAAACACAAGTGGTCCCAGCGCAGCTCTCCCTTCTCCCAGGAGCCTGGGCAGTCTGCCATATATACCATGCCATGGTTCACTCATTTACTCCAAGGAACCAGCAGTATTTTCCTGCCTCAAAGGCAAGGCTTTTTAAATGTTTACATGCCACTAGGATGATGAATCCATGAATGCTACAGAAAATCTCATCAATAAATGATTAAAGATGTTTCCGTGGCTGCTGCTACCATGTGCTTGCTAGCTTGAACACATAGAACATACTGCTGAACTGCTTCTGCTGTTCTGCAATTGTTGCCTGGCTTCTCTCCTTACAGAAAGACCACAGAGACACCACAGGGCTTCCTTATCTTTTTCTTCTTTTAGCCACCTTGGTAGGCTAAAACTTGGAAGTTCTCTGTGGTGCTACAGACTAAGGACCTCAGGGCATGGGTGTTTCTGCCACTCTACTTCAGAACAAGAGAACCTGGAGAGGCTTCTGAGGCATCAGGAAGCATATCAAAGGTCAGGCTTTCTCTCATTCTGTGGTTTTTTAGTCTGCTTCTTGCGTCAGAGAGTTCTGGGATATGAGCATCTGCTCTCCCTGAACTATGACACCACAACTTTCATTTCATATAAGCCACTAATGCAGACTGTGTCTAACTGTGCATCATCTCAGCCGCTCTCCACACACAGACCATTACAAATTACTGCAAGCAGTTCTAGGAAACTGTTTTGTACATGCTGGAATTTGCCAGAGTGATATAAAAATAAAATTTTAACCTTGTTAACTAAGTTTTTAGGTAAATTAGTGTTCTTAGCAAATGCAGTATTAAAATCCAAGAAAATGTTGCTGAACTCTAGGATTTGTGAGCATAAATTCAGGACTTAGAAACCATTAGAATTATCTCATTCAAACAGGAGGAATTATTCTTCTGCGATTTTAAATTATTTTCCCCAGGGAGTTTGATTTTTTTCAGAGTAATCACATGATCTCAAACCACAGGCAACAGAAACCTCATTAAAAAGATACCTTATGATGGCTTTATCATCCCTCAGAGCTAATCTTTGAGATTACAAGATCCTTTCCCACATACTCCTGAAACCACCTTTTGTAGCCCTCTAAAACATAAGAAGTCACATAAACTCCATGTAACATCACCTTTTCTAGATGTTCTTTACTTATTAGTGCTCCCACATCAATTGTAGGATCTGAGGGATTCCCAGTCTTCCACTTCTTGGCCTCTGCCACAAACTTCTGCAAAAATTCACTGTATATTCCCCTCTGAACAAAGATCCTGGAGGTACAGAGACAGATCTCACCCTACCAAAAAGAAAGAAACAAGAAATCAACAATATTGGTTCATATTACATTGCACTATTGTCATGTATGAGGAATTACAATCCAGTTCACTTGTGTCCCTGCATCCTCGGGAGCGCAAACTGCATTAACCAGCACAGCTAAGTGGGATTTTTTCCAGATAAAAAACAAAAGGAGAAGGAAAAGGCAAAACAGTATCATGCAATCACTACCATAAGTAAATTTGATTTTATCGATTACATGTTTTCTTCTCCAACATTTTTTATAGGAAACATGATTTCCAACTCTGAATGATCTCTCTCTTAATTTCCTGACTATCTCTCTCTGATACCAAGCTATTTTTCTAACTTTTGCCCAGATACAATTTCCTGGCTTTGGTGCTCTCTCCTGAGGGTGGTGATGAGGGAAAAATAATGTTGGTAAAATTTCTGGGGAAGTCCCCTAATTTAAGTCTGACAAATTAACAAGCTTCCCACTTACTTGCGCAGTGGGACTTAAAGCAATTGCTTCCCCGAGAGATAAGAAATGTATCTACTTTGAGAGGAGTAGTAACACCTTGTTATCTTCTGATGGAGAGCATGAAGAAGAGCCTTTTATTACTTTGTTTCCCTCCTTGTGGAATAACAAAACCTTTATCACATTTTTCTGCTTCAGATTTTCTCAAACACGATCTTGAAATAGACCTAGACAATTTGAGATCCAAAGGTAGGTGCATGCACGCACACAAACCCTCAGATACGTGCCCCTCCCACTGCCAGCAGGGTTTGTGTGTCATAGGGGTGGGGAGCACCTGGTTGGCAAAGCTGGACCTCACGGTGGTGGGGATGCACTGGCTCAAGTCGGCATCATCGAAGATGATGGCAGGGTTTTTGCCACCCAGCTCCAGCGAGAGCCGCTTGCAGTGCGGAGCACTTTTCTCCGTGATCCGCTGGGCCGTCAGCGTGCTGCCCGTGAAGGAGATCAGAGGCACATCGGGGTGGCACACCAGGGCCTCCCCTGCCTTGGCACCCGTTCCAAACACGACATTCACCACCCCAGGAGGCACCCCTGATGGGAACAAAGGCACACGGTCATTGTACCCTCCTGTCACTCGCAGGGTGTCACTTGACTTCGTTTTGTCCCTGAAGTTAGAAAGTTACCAGCAGCTTAAGGGTGAAAAATACTAACCCTTAACTTCAGCAGTAGCTGAAATCCATGATGTTAGACAGTTCTATGTGTCTTGGGTTAAATGATAAAACCAGTTCCACTAATCAAGGTTATCTGATATGCATCATCAGAGATGCAGCATACAGTCATTCAGGGAACAAGCAATTGTCCTCCCAGTTTTATTTAATAGTCCACAAAATACAGCCATGACACAGTTACCAAGAGCTGATTTTCACTCCTTTATTCTCTCATGGCTCCCTTGCTGGCATCATAGACCTAGGAAATCCGTCAGTGGAGTGCAGGAGGGGTAAAATTTCATCAGAAGACAGTGGAAAAAAATGAGCAATAGCTGGACTGGGGAGACAGTGGTAAGACAGGATAGTATGAGGACAGAGAAAGCCTTTTGTTCTCCAGTGTAACATTTAGCTACAGTAGTCTTTCTCTGAGCCTTTGAACACCTTCTGATTTCTGCAACTAAAAAAAACCTGGTGCACAGACAAGCATTTCCACTCTATTCCTGCTCCTTAGCATTCTGGAGGACTTACCAGCTTTATCCAAGAGCTTGCACATCATCCAGGCTGTGACAGATGTCATCTCACTTGGCTTGGCAACCACAGTATTCCCACATGCAATGGCAGGAGCTATTTTCCAAGTCAACAAATAAAGTGGCAGATTCCAAGGACTGATTAAACCAGCTACAAAACAAAACCACAAAGACAGGAGGTTAGTCTGCTAGGATACAAAACACATTTCTCTGACCTCAAGCAGTTATACACCAATTCAGATTTATGAAGGGAATTTGGCAATGGCTTTTATTTCCAGACAAATGTACAATAAATTTGCAGCATTTCTTACAACAATAACTTCTTAAAAGATCTGTGCAAATTATTCTAAAAGTGATCAGCTGAACTCTCTGAATAAGCCTTGCTGCTTCTTCAGGGCAGAATCTTATATTCTCAGGAAGGTTTTTAGTGTTTCGCAGGAACATTAATGCAAGGCTGGCCATAACAATAATTTACAACAACTGGTCTGTGGTAATACTTTGTGTTAGCAAAGAGCAAGTGAAAGTAATTATAGAATGGTTTGGGTTGAAAAGGTCCTTAAAGATCATCTGTTTCCAACCCCCCAGGCACACCTTTCACAAGACCAGGTTGCTCAAAGCCCCTTCCAACCTGGCCTTGAACACTGCCAGGGCTGAGGCATTGTCCATTTCTTCAGGCAACCTGTGCCAGTACCTCATCACCCCCACAGTAAAGAATTTCTTCCTAATATCTAATCTAAACCTACACTCGTTCAGTTTGAAGCCATTACCCCTTGTCTTATCACTGCACGCCCTTGTAAAAAGTCCCTCTCAAGCTCTCTTGTAGGTCTCCCAAGAGCTTTCTCTTCACCAGGCTGAATGTGCCAGCTCAGATCATATTCCTGATTTCTCTTGCTCTTTAAAGCTGTTTTTTTTATTTTTCAATTTTAATATTAAACAAACTCTGTATAACATATAGTATACAACATATAGTATACATTTTCCAGATAAATTTTAGTCTAACTTATGAGTGCCAATATTTATCACTGTATAAAATGTTGTTCCTGTGAACTGCTGAACGACCAGAATTATTTTCAGTAACTGCCTTCAGGAATATTTTCACTTCACATATTAATAGGAAATTATGAAAAAAACCCTGTAAATTTCATGTGTGTCTCCTTACAAAAGCCACGGGATTTCTTTCTGTTTGATGCAGCAGATGCAGTGAGGGACTTTTCCTTATGAGAATAATTTTACCAGAAAAAGTCATGTTCTCCACTGCTCAAGAAAAGTTTTAAAGGGGTCCTCTAAGTCAGTCGGTTTTAAGTAATTCAAGCGTAAATGTGGAGAACTCATATGTATTTAATGTTAGATGTTATTTATATTATATATAATGTAACCTAATAATGAAATCATTACAACACCATTACTTGTCAGCTCAGGACAACTACTTTATTTTCTGAAGCAGCAGTAGCAGCAGCATCTAGTGGCCGAGTTCAGCAATTCCCCGGCTAGAATGGCTTATTCACCCACGTGCACTCGGGTCACAGACTACTACTGCTTTCCCAAAGGAGTGGGGATCCTGCTCTCCCCGCTGGAGCGGGAGCTCAGTGCTCTGCACACCTCACTGATCCACAGCTGTAATGGTCACCCACAGACACACACAGACAAAACACAAGAAAGACTGTGAAAGTAAGAGCACTGGATTCAAGCTTTTTAGGCATGCAATTTTTTTTCTTTTTTTCTTTTTTTTTTTCTTTGCCATGAAGTAGCATAACTGATTTTACATGGAGTTGCTGATGATTTAGCAGACAAGCCCATGTTTAGCACGCGACTCAGAGACAACAAATGCTTTCAAAAACTTCTTTTCTTTGCTGAGCCCCTGCTGACACAGACATTCTGCCAAGCTTTTTAGCATGTGAGGATCATCATACCAACTCCCACAGGTGCCCTGGAGGTGTAGTGCACACAGCCCATGGTTGGCATTTCGGTGCACTCTGTGACGTGATGAAGGATGGAAGAGGCAAAGAATCGGAAGTTGTGCACGGCCCGAGGGATATCCACCGTTCTGGCAAACGTAATAGTTTTTCCTGAAACAAAACAGACATGCTGCTCTCATTATGGACAGAAATACTGCTTTATAGTCTGCTCTGAAAGTTGATTTGTGTGTCTTTTAGGAAATGTCTTTTGTCCTGTGTCCAAGTAATCCCCAGCACAGTGCAACCGTAGTCAATGATAACAGCTCCCCTCTAGTAATGCATTCCAAATATCTGATAACTGAAGTCAAAGTCAGCAATTCTAAAAAGCAAGAATGCCCCAGGAATCCCAAATCCAAAACCTCCTCAAGGCTCATGCACATGAACTCCAATTTGCCCCAACAGTTCATACCATACAAAAAATTTCATCCGAATCCTCAATTTCAACATTTAGAAAGGCACATTAAATTTGAGATCAACAGTTCCAGTTCTTACCCTGATCCTTTGACTCTGCTTGTGCAAATGCTTCCAGGTCCTGTTCAATCAGGTCTGCCAATTTGTTCAGGATCTGAGATCTTTCCAATGGGCTTTTTGAGGACCAAATCGGGAAGGCATCTTTGGCAGCTTTGACAGCATCTTCCACCTAAAAAGCAAAATAGCGATGGTGAATGCTAATGTAAGGCTTAAGAAAATATTAAACACTCAGCAGATTAATTCATATTTCAGAGACTAATAACCCAGACCACATGTCTGAGATGACCACTCCTTAGGGCTACCCCATAACTCAAGACATATTACTGAAACAGAATATCTAGAAAAGAAACTTCCACTGGAACTCTTGTTTTCCTCCAAATTACAGCAACCTGTGGGCCACTCTCCAGGCCTGGAAGAAATGATGGACTGGTCAACTGGCACCAGCAGGTGCCACTGGCCAAAATAGAAAAGAATCTTGTTTCTCATGGAGAAAAGAGCAAGAATCTCCCAAGATCAAATGCAGCTTCAGTCTAAACATGCACAACCCTTGCAACACAAGACTTCAGCCACACACAGGCAATGATGAAAATAAGGGGCTGGGGAAGAAATGGACTGGATGCTCTGCTAGCTCTTGATTTCCACCACATGGTTCAAGCAAGGACTAAAAATATATTTAGGGGATGGACACTCAGAGAAAAATTTTGTCTTACCTGATCACAGCTAGAAAGTCATTAATGCCCTCACAGAAAAAAAAAAAATTCCTTTCTAAACTCTGGGGGTTTAGTCAGTTCTCTTACCAGACACCTAACAAAGTCTACAGATAAGAATCATTATATGCATTTATATGCACACCACTCCAATCAGTATTTTGCTTGAGATGTGCATAACTGCTGCACAGTCCTTCAGCCTGACATTTCTGAACAGAGGCAGATTACCAGCACATTTCTGAAGCAGACTCATCTTCAAAGGATTAAAATTCAGCAGAAGGCTTTCTGTCCCATCTGTCATTTCCTCTGGACTCTTAAATGGAAGTTACCTGCATCATTCATATGTAGATTTATAGGCAGTTCCTTCTTCATGTTTACCAGTCTCACACTAACTAAAGATGGTCATCAATATCCATCCATATTTTAATTATCTTTCCTATTTCCCAACTTTTGCTTCCTATGTATCACTTATTCAATACTCCCCATGTCTGATATATGCATCACAGTGGTGATTTAGTCAAAGCTGTCTTAGCTGAGTTCCTAAAATTTTGCTCATACAATTTCTTCAGTTTTGGAAATCTGCCAAAATCAATAACTAGGAGGATGCTGATGTAATATTAATCAGATCATTATGACCTCTCTGAATGTTGCCATGTTGATAGTTCCTATGAAGCCACTGAAGCCTCCTTTCCACCAATTCCACAAAACTGAGTTCTGAATTTGTTCCTTCAGATTGCGACAAGTCTTTTAAAACCATCACAAAATAATTTACAGATACTTCAAAGATGTTTTACTAATGAACAAAAGTTCAAGCAAGCTAAAAGATAAAATCTATCCACCCCTTCTCCTTCCCCTTCCCACACACATCAGAATTTATGGGCCCTGTTAACATAATGCCCACAGTCTGAAAGCCAAAACAGCACCAGTGCGGGGGCAAGGTGGGAAATAAAGCAACGTGCAGAGGGTCACATGGATCACTGGCCAAGCTCAGAAACCTCGACTCTTGTCTTTCAACTGTAGTTCAGTAACCTCCTGCTCATGTGCCAATGGCAGCAGGCTGTCAGCCACTGAACAGCTGAAGCACGACCAGACCAGGCCAGGGAAAGGGGAACTGCAGCTTCCTGAGTGAGTCCAGTGCAGATGCCACGTTACCCTGAAAATGTTCACCCTCTGTGAAAACATACCACCTTCACTAATTAACTTATTCTTCCACCCTCCCATCCTGTGGTGCTGCTGCTGCTCATCTGTCCTCTCCTCCATGGCCTTTTCCACCAGGTGCTGCCAGGAGAGGAGATAGTCAATACTGTCTGCATTTTTAACCATTCAGTAGGTTTAGAAGAAGGACAAAAATATTTCTTTTTCACAAACAGCAGAAGAGAAAACTAGCAAAGAAAGGAATTTAATGGCTGTAGATTCATCTAAGAAAAAGTAAGAGGGAAAAAACAAGGAGAGAAGAGATTGCAGAAGAGATTTATAGAGAAGAGATTTGTAGAGAAGAACTAAGCACACAAAGGTTAAACAGTTTGACTAGCAAAAACCAGCAGAGAAAGTCAAGCCACAAAGAAAACACGCGTAAGAATTCAACTATGAACTCCTGTGTCTGAAACACTTCCTTCTGCTTTCCTCTTCTGCACGAGACAGACACAAAAACAACACACAATCCAGACCCATCTTTAAAGATTGCTATCAAAATACCCCAAGCTGAACTGCCCTCAGGACAAGATATTTACTTTTGGAGGGGATGATGTGCAAGAGTCAGGTTCTTTAAAGTGTTTTTAAAGTAGATATTTGCCAGCACTAACTAGTCCTCATCATCCTGTCTTTTGGATATACAGTTCATCTTGCTGTGGTACTGCTATGTAGAATTTAAGATATCTAGCTGGGGAAAAAACTATCCTTAGAAAAAAAATACATTCAATGTTTTTGGCAGAAAGTGGCTAAAATGACCAGTAGCTGATCTGGTGTTGAACTCCAGGGTCAGCAACAGACTCACTGTCTCCCTGTGTTTCACCTTCTAACTTCCCAGTAAAATTAACCAAGATAATATGCAACTGGATGTTGAGCCTTGCTAGAAACCAGCATCCTGAGCCCTTTGTTGAACTCTGGTCTAGATGCTCACTTTGGTATCTCTAGATAACCTCAAGTAGTATGTGACTGCATTTTCTTCAGCATATTCTATCAGCCACCAGCGGATGCCAGCTATGCAGAGCACTATCTTCTTGTACAGTTGTCAAAAGGCAGGACTAAAGCACTCACCAGATTTACAGGTCTTTAAACTGGGTTCACATTGCTACCCACAAACACTGACCCAGAAAGCTGAAAGAGAAAAGCATTGCTCTTAGGATGTTTGAATTGTATCTCTAGAGTGGCCAGCAGCCTCTAGCACTCTCAGATCTCTCTGGTTTTAATGATTTTGGAAATGAATGGACAGGAAGATTTGCACCTGCACATCAAAGAGCAAACTTTTCAGGCATAATTAGGATTGGAATGAACTTACACAGAGATATTCCAATAAACCCAGTGTTACTCTTTAACCCTTGGTCATCAGCATCTAACAAATATTTACCCAGTTGAAATTACAGTGCAAAGGTTTCTGCTGAGAGAAGCTGTCAATAAGGCTGAAATGCAAGAGAAGGGAACAGCTACACACCATAGTAGTAGTTTGTTTTAAAAAATATTTTCAAAATCTGTCCACTATTTAACAGTATTTTCCAAGCCCTCTGTGCTATCCAAGCTTGTCCAGTCACTTCCCTCTTCACTAAGTCTGAAACACTATTTTGGACACAGACTTGTAGGTCTCCTCTAAAGCAGCTGAATGAAACTGCAGCTGAATGAAACTGCAGCTCCCCAACAAACATCACTGCCCATCCACATCTGAATACATACAAGGTTCCAGGAAACATTCACCCCAGTAGAGAGCAGAAGACCAGGAAACCCTATAGATGCAGAGGACAGGGTATATTACAGGGAAATGCACTCATCACAGCCGCTTCATCACAGCCACTGAATATCCAACTGCTAATATCAAAACCAGAGAGGTCTGAAAGCTTTTTACCATCTTCAGAGAAGAGACACCAAGCCAAAAACCCTTTTAAATGAAAACTGCAAATCATCAAGACAGTAAGGGAGAACACAGTTGCATATGGTGCCTCTAAATTTATTTACAGAAGAGATCAATAAACACTGTTCTCACTTACAGATTGTTTATGTTTACAGCCTGTCTGGGTGTTATTGTTAACTTATGCACAAGGCATCTCCCACCATGTGAGCTGAAGGAGCTCCATGCAAGTTACTGAAGCTTTGTTGATTCACACCAGCTTAGAATCCAGACTATAACTTTCTAATAGCAAAATGTAAAAAAATGACAGCATTTGCTGCCGCAGCAGTGGATTACACAATACTACAATAAAATCAAGAATTTACTTAAGCATTAAAGTCATCATTTTTCTGTTCTCTCACCTCTAGCCTCTCTCACTCAAAAGGTTACTGTTACATGCATGTAATATTTTTCACTTCTTTGTATGTGTGGATAATACTCACCTGTTCTTTTCCACTGTCTGGAACCCTGCAATAGACATCTCCGGTGGACGGATTATAGGAGTCTATGTAGGAGGAACAAGGAACAAATTTGCCACCTATAAAGTTTTCCAGCACTAAGAGAGCCTTTGAGTGAGCCATTGTTGGCTGCTCACTTCACCTGTGATGTTATTTCAACGAGGCATCAATTTAGATTAGTATGTCTGCATGTATTTGCACAGTGAGTCCGAACTCCTCCCCCGTCCCTCTGTCTTCCCTGCCCCACTTACTTACAAGTGAGAACAAACCCTGGCAACAACAGCAGGAAAGAGCAAAGGGGGAAAAAAATATTATTTTTGTGACACTTGGTTCTTTTCTAGGAGTTGAAGCAAGAAGGGAAGAACAGCACATTTGCTGGAAACAAGCTTTTATCTGTCTGTAGGAAATAATGTACTGAAAAAAAGAGAGAAAACAAATAGTTTGACAGGGGAATGTCTACCTGTAACAGTTTTTGAAGTTACAGTTTGAAGACATTTTGCAACAACTAAATAAAATAATTAAACACAAACATCTGGCCGTGAACCTGCTTCTAAGTCAGCAGACAAAAGAAAAGAGACTTAAGACCAGCATGTCTGCATCTCATGTTCACTGTTTTGTCATAATCAACATTCTTCCTTTTATTCCCAAAACCAATGCACCTATCAAACCAAAAGATTTTAAGCACTAAGAAACTCTTTTTCACCAACATCCCCTAACATCAAACAATACAAACAGCTGAGTGACCTCTTAATTCAAATGGTTGAGAAGCACAATCCTGCCTGGTACACTGTTATATGTTGTCAGAAGTTAATGGGGTTTTTTCCCCCCCAAAAAAGCAAGACACTGGCTGCCATGCCTTCCCTTACATAGATATTCCACTGAAAGCCACCTTACTACAGAGCAACCTGTTACATATAATTAGCTTTCCCATTAACTTCCCAAGAACTTAAACTGCCCAGTAAGAGCTGTGTAAAAGACATTCTCTCCAAGACAATGCTGAGGATTATCAAATTGCTTTAAGATTGCATGCCATCTCCTTGTTCTCCAGAGATATTTAAAACACTACACCCAGAGAACAGTATGTTCTCTTCAGGAGATTGTGCATATCTCAATCAGCAGTTTAGGAAGGTTTTGCATCCTAGACAACTGCCAAGCCATCAAGTTTCACGTGGATCAACATGCAATTGTATTTTGATTGAAGAAAGGTGATATGCTTCTATTGCACAACAACAGATCATTTATGCTTTAACCAAGTGGTACCTCTGGGCAGAGTTCAAATCTGTGTTGAAAGGTAGTGTAGTCACGTTGAAACTGGATTATGTAACACCTCTGCTTCTCCCAGGCTGCAAACTGGGAAAGCACGCAGTAGCTTTTCCGTCATCACAGAAAAGTGAGCCTCAAAATTTAATGCAAATGTGTGAGAAGGGTTATCAGAGGTTCACCCTATATCACACTTCCTTGTCCATAAACAGTAAGGAATTTATGCAAGTCTTAGAATGGAAGGCTGTAACTGTCCCCTGACTTAACGGCAACCTAAACATTTTCAAAGTGGAACAGGTTCAATGCCAAGAGCTTGGCAGTATAAATCTCTGGAATCCAACAAGGGCACCTAAAACTTCACAGTGACATGTTGAAACTGGTAAATATTTAAGTGCAATTATTGGTCTACAAAAAGACATAACAAATAGTGGTAATTCATAAACTTGGCAGTAACTGTTTTCAGGTATTCCAGATTCATAAGTTTTTACAAAAGTCATTTCCACATAACGCATTGCTGATACTTCTACAAATATCCATGCAGTCAACAGCACAATTCATCTATGTGATCAAGGGCAGATAGCTGCTGAATTGAGGCTAAAGCACCTAACTGCAAAAAAGTTATCTACAAAATAAAAATCATGTGGGAAGGGCAGGTACAGACCATACAGGGCTGCAAACCAAATAACAACCATAACATTTTTGTGTTCTTCACTACTCTGGACACAGCTTTACTTTGGTTAACCCCATAGACCGATGCTCTGGAGCGAGTGCTTCAGTTCCTGCCTCTCACTACTAACTCTGAGCTGAGGTGAATTGTCTCCACTCTGCACTCACATACAGCTCCTGAAATACCTGAGGTCCTCTCAGAATTCTCACCAAAATACTTCCAAGTGTAGTAAAGTGTGAACTGGAGGTAGCAGAAGGACCCTCCTTTCAGCTGGGAGGTTTCATTTGTTCCATTAAAGAAAAGCAGGAAGGAGTTATAGGTGTAAGTCAGCACAATTTGGCTTTAGCAGACACCACAAGATTAAACTGTCAGCCTTTGCTCAAAAGAGCACTAAGTCTGGATGAAAGAGATGTGTATGCGCAGTGGCTGCACTGAGTAACATGAGAAAAACTGAAATTATTTCTTCAGAAAGCCAAGCTGGATGCCAGTTTCGCATTTTAACTCATAAGTTTACTCTGAAACTTCTCAGTTATGGTAAGTGAAGAATGATTTAACACAATTTAGCAGTGTTTAAATAACAAAAGATGAGGGAGACAAAAATGCTCAGACAAATTTATTTTACTATTCTTACTGTTTAAAAATAAAATTAGCCGAAGTTGGCATAGCTTCCACTACACAGCAAAAGAAAATTTATTTTTTCTTAAATAAATTTTGGGACAGGGAAAACAATCCCATGATGATACTACATGCCATCCTCTTGAAAACAAGGTAAATAGTTCTTTTTTCCCCCTGAATATGCATTTAACTCAAACTTAAAAATATTTTAGACCAATAAAGTTATTTTACTGAATTAATGTGCAGCAAAAAAGCAATCAAAGAAAATATGTAAACAATTTATGTCTGGAAGTAAGGAGTTTGTTTCATGATAATTCATCAACTTTTTCTCTAATTCAACTTCCTAATATTTTTCCATCAACTTCTCTAAGGGCTAAATTCTGCATGGAGAAACTCAATTCTTGAGATCAAGAAGTGCAGCACTTGCAGTTCCTTGTCAGTTGGCATATTGTTCTGCAGCAGGAGAGACTGATGAAGGGATCCCCAGATGTCTCACACAATTTGACTTTTGTCAACACCATCTTCTCCCCAGTTAATTGCACTTGTTCCTTCAACTGAAATAATTGGGTTCTTAAATAGAAGGTTGAATATCAGACTGAGTCTTGCTTGGACGGTGGAAATTCTGTCACCACTGTCATTCTTTAATCTAAAAATATAAGCAAACAGAAAAAAGCCTTATGGTGAAAAATTAAGTACTAAGTGTAAAATTATCTCAGTGTTTTTCAGTATTATACAGTTGTGGAAAAATTAATTCTTTTTCTGCTTAAATTCTTGGAACAAGAAGACAAGTACTAAAATAGCAATTCCCAAATAACATCTCAAAGAGGTTATTTAGTCCCTATTCTACAAACATTAGTCTAGCTCTAAACATTGCAGATCTAAATAGAATCTCACTCATCTCAAATTTAATGAACAATGGGTGCAATCCATCCTATTTCTGGATCTTATTTAAGATCAGACAGATTTTTAGGAGCATTATACATCCATAAGGCCTCTGACTGACCTAGCACATCATTCCTACGCATACATGGAGAAAACAGAAATGTTCATGCTCTAGGTTTTGACATCACATGCTCAGCCTTAAGTTCTCCGTACCAGAACGTGGTTAATATGACTAAATTATAGCAAGGGACAGAGAGGGACATTCATATTTTTTGCTCCTAGTAGAAGATAAAACATTTATGCTTGGCCCCACAGTCTTTGCTTACTCTCACACAAGATCAGAAAATGTCTTTAGGCATCAGTAAGAAACAAATGTACAATTGCCTTTAATTTTAACAGAAAAAGACATTGGACTCAACCTAGACACAGTTAAAATGGCCAACACTTCTTATTTACAAACTGCTTCCAGTGTATTCATACAGGCAGATTTCAAAAACACCGAAGTATGTTAACTCAAGGGGAAACGGGAAATTCTCAACAGAGTAATTTTTATTCCTAATAAACAGAATCATGACAAATTTTCCTCACATCTTGCTGAAGCGCTGTCTTTTTCAGCAGAAAAAACTCACTTTTCAGGTCAGAGGGTATAAAACAGTTCTTAACCATAACATCACTCCTCTGCAGTACAGAAAGTCTATTACAAAAATGCCATACCTCTGTAACAACTCCTGCAGCAATAGTGGAACCACTGTAGCGTAACATAAACCTCCCCAGCTCTTTAAAATCTTTATACAACTCTAGAGCAACAGGTCTTTGAGTTTGTAGTTCTATTAGAGCATTCTGGCCTTTAGCCAAGAACCTGCAAGTAAAAAAGCAGAAAACTCTATTAGAAATGTATGCATGGATAAATGAAGAAAAGAATGCTGAATAAATGGGAAAAAATCATTTTGGAAGGCCCAGAGTACAATTATCAAGCTTGGTTTCAAGTACAACCCAAACCATGAGATTGATAACATTTGCCTGGAGTATACATTTTAATAAGGCATCTAAGTTTTCTTCAAAAACTTTTTGGCACTCACCACAGCATTTAATAAGTTGTTTTGAATCTAATTATCTCAATAACACCTGTTTTTTCATGTCAAGTGGAAATCAAGTCTTGTTTCAACCCCACAACTAAAGAGCCAATTCACTACTTTGTAGAAGCCTGCAACAGCCATGACATTTCTGGAAAAGGATTATTCTGAAAATGTTGTATGTATCAAAGAGCATTTCTAGCCAAATACAGCTTTAAATAACTAGAGGGATGTTCCTGTAGTTGTATGGGAAGACTCCGTAAATTTCTTTCGCACTGACACATAGTCCAGTCAACTGTGTCTTAGAGAGTTACCCATCTCCAGAATTATATAAGGATCCCATGCTTTAACAGTAAAAGAAGAAATATTGTTTAAAAAAAAAAAAGAGAGAGAGAGAGAAAAAAAAATCCTTTAAGTGAAGGGCTGCTGATCTAGGATTCATTCCCAATTCTGCAAGTGACCTTAGGCCTAAGTCACTGTACCTCTCAGGTGCTCTGCACTTATCAAGAGGGCAGGAGGTTTTTCAGTTTTTAAATCACATTGAAATCCAAATATGAAACCAATTAAGACAATAAAAGCATATTCTTTTAACATACAGTTGATTCATAGTAAAACCTGTTTGATATACTGTGTATTAAACATCAACCCATTTCTTGAGTAATTATTAACTATTCGTAACACTTACTTAGGTTTTTTCTTTGTCACTTCACCAGTGCTTTTGTGCAGGACACTCAACAGTCTTGTAATAGTAGCAGGTTCACTTACTGTTTGATAGTGTAAAAGCACCTGAAAATATTTTTTGCAGTCATTAAACATCCTACAATAATCAGCAATCCTAGGTGTTAATAGTTGAAAACAGCAGTTTTAAGACTGATTTTTTTAAACAAATACTTATAAAACTTCTCTCACAGGAATGTCTGCCTCACAGACAGTAACTGTTCCTAGTTCCTAAACTTTGTGATCACGGCCAGTATGACACAAAGGCCATATTTTAAGTCATCATAAGTACATTTTCCATCCTTTAATGTTTTGCTTTTGCCACCTCAGTGCAGTTCTGTAGCATGAAGTGATATTTTATTTATTTTAAAAGGCATTTTACACCTACGAGCATTTTCATATTTCCACAAGATCTGAACTTCTAAAGCCCAGCTGTGGTGGAACTCACATTCTCTGAAATGGCTCAGCTATGTATTTAAGGCCAGTAAGAATATGCACAAACAGCCACAGTAGCCCCTTCCAACCACTTCTAATCACAGAAGAATCTGTGTCCTCTGGAGAGACAGAAACACTTCTGGATTCTGAATGTGTCTTGTATTCAGGAGGTCAGAGCGGAAAAGCCCTGAGCAACCTGCCATGAACACAGTTTTCACAAAGACTCACAGGAAATCCTTTAGTGATTGGAACCTCAATATTGAAGATGAGAACTCGAGCTCTGAACCGAGTGCAAACTTTAATGGGTTCCTTGGGATCACAAAATACACAGCCCACACTACAAGAGAGAACAAACAAACAAACAAAAAAAAATCAAACAGATACCTCTTGACATAGAAGTGTTACATAATTATCCTTTCCCAATGCAGTGACTAAGACAAGCAAAGGAAAAGCAACACCACTTTAATATAACCTGGGTGGTGGTGGAGTGTAGGTCCGTGGATATCCAGGAACACTCTATTAAAACCTGTAGCAAAATGCGTTCCTAGACAATGTCTACCTTATTTCGTGTGTACGCATGAAGGGCTCTGTCTAGTTCACTGAACAATTACGTCCATTGCTAATCAGTTTCTGAAAATGTCATTGTTTCCTGTGTGTAGATATTTTTAAGAATTAGACTTTCATTCAGAGATTCAGGGCTTCCGTTCAACAGCACAAAATACTGCGGGGTGCCCAAAATTGCAGTACTGCTGCCGGTAGCTCAAGTATTTTCTGGATAATAAGGAACATCATGATCAGGACTAAAAACCTGAACTTTCAGCAACACTCATTTCCAAAAAATTCTACATGGAATCACAAAAAAGCTGCTGCTTCTTACAGGTTGGTAAGTAGACTAGACACAGCTTTTTCACAGGAGCTAGTTATAGCCATCTGAAATGAAAGGGAAATTAATCCCACACAGGAAAACATGACGGAAGACAAAAAACAGCATGATTAAACATACACATCAAATTTCATCAAAATCAAGAGGACTTGAAAATTCACAGCTTTTTTTGACAACTGTAACAGACCTCCAAAAGATGAATGACATCAAGATAACAAATTGACTCAAGACTTCAACAACTAGAACAAGATTTCCCTCACCCCTTCACCACTGAGACTCCCACCCCACTATGATATGGCAACACAGAATACCTGTACTTATCCCTTAAATCAGAGCATAGATTGAAAAACTATCAATGCAAGGAGATTTGCAAAGAGTAGCTTGGAAGTTTGCTGCCTGAAGTCCAACTGAAATGTAAAAAAGGTGAACAAATTGTGGATCAAATTATCTGGCCTGAACAACAACTGACACTTAAAAGCTTGCGGCTAGCGCTTAGCATGAATCCTACAGAACGGAAAAGACACAAAGAGATTTGCTGTACCTCAGCACCCCTATCAGACTATCAGACCACAGCAAAACATTTAGGAAAATAAATCTTTCAAGCAGCTAAATGGGTTGAACAAATCATTTCCATCAGTTCCATTTGTGCTGATTTACTTATTAATACAAAATGGCAGTTGTTTGCATGTGTCCTGTTAGGATGATTGATAATTTGAGAAGTTCTTTAAAATTTTTCTGTTTTATTAGCAACATGGGTTGAATGTATTTGGCAATTAAAATTTCCAAGGAGTAGTCTAATAAAAAAGGGCTTAGAAGGTTACTGGTGTCAGCACTAGGGCAAAGGATGAAAACTGACAGTATTCTTTTCAGGCTGCCGTTGCACATGCAGCAGATGTTTCCAACGTTTGTACATGCAAGCCAGGTGATATGCATCACTTTGGTTTTAAATATCCTGGTAGCCACATCATTCTTCAAGTAAACCGCTGTAATATAGCCCAGTGTTATAGTTATATAGCTTTTCATTAAAAACAAACCGTTACTTAGACTGAAACCCAGTTTTGCTCACTTGATTTTGATGATATCCATGCCGGTCAAAGTGAGACTAACGTGATCTCCTGCTGCAGCCCAATCAACTGGTTCATCGTGCAGTGTGATTCCTGGAAATGAGTAAGAACAGAACCTCACAGTGAAGTACCTAGGTTCTGAGCTACAAACAAACAGCTCTGTTTGGGCCATTTGTGCTTCATCAACCATTACTCATCAATTTTCAGTATGAATGGGTTGAGAGTAAAAGCTTTTTAACTGAGAAGACTGAGGAAGCATTTTTTTTCCACTTGGTAAGGATTCACTATTCTGTCTCACCACACCCTGCACCATAACATGGCCTTATTCAAGCCGGAGAGGGGACCTGGCCCTTGTCACCAGCACGGATGACGCAATCCTGAAAATGCTGTAGTACTAATATCTCCATATCTGCCCCACCCATCCTTTGAGGCACACGCACACCCTAGACCGCATCTTTCATATACTTTAATGGTACTGTGTCAACTTTCATTTGCCTTTAGTGGGTTTGCTGACTCTTTCATAAAAAAGCATAACTGAAGCCTTTCATTCGCGACATTGCGTCTATGAGAAAGTACCTTTACAAGCAATTTAATTCTGATTTTCATGTATTTTAGTTTCCTTAAAAGACAACGCGGCTGATGGGTGAGGACAAGACTATTTAGCTCTGATTGAACATCCTGAGGTTTCTGGTGGACACCAAGAGAGAAAGGAAAAACCTGTTTCTTTAGAAATACTGCACATATTTATAGGATCTAGTTCTATTTTGCTGCAGATTGTACCTCTTGACTTGCAGATTTGTTCCCAAAACCATCTGCCAAAAACATGCCAGAAAGCATGATTCAACTATAATCATGTTAAGTACCATTTTTTAAGTAGCACTGATAATTATTTGATATATCTGTCATTATCACAGAATGAAAGAAATTCAGCCTCTTGAAATAAACAACTTGAATCCTAATGCGCACACCGCCTTAAGTAAATACTGTATGCTAAATTATATTAATACTTCTTAACATTAAATATAAATAGCACATGCTTAATGAACTTATATGCCCAACCCTAATTTGCATTTCAGTCATAGAAGAGGCAGTAGAAAAGAAAAACCATAGAATCATACTGCTGGAGATACTCAGCCAAAATACATCTTTTCTGTGGTACTTCCTCCATTCCCCACACAGAGGAGTGACTACAGTAGTCTGCTACACAAATTCATCCACATTCCTGTGCATGTGAATAATGTGCATGTAATGGTGTAAGCTGATAGACTGAAGAGCTTCCCAAATTAGCAATGAACAAGCTAGGTTTGGAACAGAACAGACAAACAAACCAACATATTGCTGAATTCAGGCTAAATACTTAGATACAAAAAACCTATTCATATCTCAAGGACCCAATTTTTTGTTCACTGGCCAATGGAAGAAAATCATAATTTTATCTTTCAATTGCATATGAAACAAAACCAACTCTGCAGTACAAAGACAGCAAGCTTAATCAGGAAACAGCTAAGCACTTAATGTCTAGCTATTTCTTTTCAGAAATCAAATACATTGAAATTTAAATCAAATTTTCTTCTCTTTTCTAGTTGCTCAAGACAACTATATCCTGAAAGTTTGATACTATGAAAGGATCAGTGACAAATTTTACAATATCAAACAGAAATGATGACTTAATTCTCAAGCTTTTTCACAAGCAATTCATAAGAGTAATTTCTAAAGGTTGTTCAACATCCTCACACTTTCTAACAGCAGAAACACTCTACAGTAAAGCCTAATACTAATGATTCCTGCACTGAAGATCTTTATAGACATTGCTGAAACTCAAATGCTTTTACAGGCTCTTCATGAAGCAATGTCAAAAGCCACAAGGCTATAACATTTGGACTATCTGATATGGTAAAAAAAAGCATGCAAGATTTCATATACTTTTCACAGACATATTTATACAGACACAGTCACATCTAAAGAAATTCGTTTTATGCTTTCACAATTTATGTTTGACAGTTAGTATCAGTTTGACAGTCTGTTACCATTTCAGTAACTGTTTCTAGCCCAGTATTGACCTGAAAGTAAACATGCTTCTGAAAACTGTACCTTTTGCAGTGCAAGTTTCATTGGGAGGCATTGCCAGAAGTCGTTCTCCAACCTGAATATAGCCTGCTTCTATTTTACCAGTCACACAAAATCCTGAACCTTGGTCTGCAATAAACACAGCAACAATTTCAAAAAACTTCATAATACAGTCAGTTTCCCATCAGAAATTAGTCCTTCACTAATGCATAGACAAGTTTTTAACATAATGAAGATTTTTTTTCCCTTCTCAGCAGAGTGTTCAGTATTTGCAAGTTACTCAGCTGCGCATCATAATGAAAATGAAACATTAAATTCAAAATCTCTAGATCTTATATTTTTCAGAACTAAGGAAGAAATATTCTTTTTTAAACAAATATAGGTACATAAAGAAATATTTTTTCAGTATTAGACTAAGCCCCTTAATTTCTAGAAATATTATTTAATTCAGCACTTTCTCACTATAATTACAGATAAAAGAAATATGACAGATCTCTCATAATAATTCTCATGCATACAGGTGCAAATTCCTATGTCATTTACTGTTTAACTGAGTCAGAAACCTACATACTCTGTCTGTATATTACTTTTACTCCTGGAAAAGTCAAAGAATGATTCAGTTCTATTTAATATGAGAAACTATTATAACTGGAGATGATTTAAGTATTTCTGAATAAAAGATCGGCAAAGTTTTTGTCTTCAATGTCCTAACATCATTTGAATGACATGCTAGTTACTTTCCACAGATTTGCTACACATGCACATTCATGCACATACGCCTTAAAAAATGCCTCATCTTCTTAGCATGTTTGCAGGTGTGTTTAAAAAGAATTCTCTGAACTGATTCTACAATGACATTTTCAGTATCTGCACAAACAACAAATAATCTTTTGCTGAACATCAGAATTTACTGGTATAAGCAAGCATCCTAGGATTTTGTGTCTCACATTAAATCAAAAGCTGAATTTAAAGCTGCATTTAAAAGAACAAGTTGATCTCAAATCTTGAGGTCACTTACTACTGACTTGCTCTTTGCATTCATCACAGATACTGAATGAATGCTTCTGTGTAATGAATGCTTCCATCCTTCTATCTAGAAAAATATTACCAGTATGTCTGCACGCTAATTTTCCTCTATTCATTCCAGCAAATGAGATGAAACACAGATAATTAACAGATGACACCAAATGTCAAACAGAAAACTGTCAAAGCTGGTACTGGCTAGAAAAATACCCAAGTCCTGTTACAGACACCATCTCAGTATGGTACACAAAACAACCTGAAGTTGGCTTTGTAAGCACTTGTGGCAACCAGAAACATGAACTGATTCCAGGTTCTCAACCACTCTCAAGCACAGTCGAGAACCATTTATCTTTTGTCACATCATCACCAGGTCTGGCTTGGTAAACCAATGTGGTCTTTGAAGCTTCACCTACTCCCATGCTGACTGCTTCCTGAAAAGTGTCAAGTTCCTTCTGTTCCCCCTGAAATCAGTGCAAGTGCGAAATGGACAGTGGGGGACAGAATCAGGGCTTAAAAAACGGCCCAATTTCTGTGCATCATGGTATTTGGGTTTTGCCAGGACATGTTCTTTGTCCTCAGGATTTGATTGGTGGGCAAGGCATTTTAGGCTCAGATCAGACATACCCTAGACAGAATTATAATATGGCAAGTGGGGACTGATGCAGCAGCGAAGGGATTTACAGGGACCTCTCAGATCAGGAGACAGTTTGTCTGGAGAGAATAAATATTAGGAGGACTGTGGAGGATAACAGCTAAAATCTGGCTGAGGCAGGTGAATCATATATGTGAGCAGCCTTAACAGAGAAAGGGGTTTTCCAAACTATGTAGGAGTACACTCAGCACTCTCACTTTTTACACACTTCTATGGACAGCTTCTCCTGAGCATGCACAGGTAGAGGAACAACTGTTGCTTCATGTACTTGTATCTGCAGCTACTTCCTCTGGTGGCATCAAAGTTAATTAAGTTTTGAGATCACAACGTAAGAAAAAATAGCCTAAAAAACACCTAAAAGGCCACATTTAGTAATAAACCCTCTATATGTAAATTGAGTCCCTTCCAAAGTCATTATTTTTTTGCATACTTAAGCAAAATAGATGTAATCAAAATTGCTCATTTTGTGAAACTTTGCTCAACCCAAAAATTATTATTGCAGCTGAAAAGTTGTAATATTATTTTGAAAGATCTCACTTTCCCACAGCTCACAAAATTAAGAAAAAATAAACACACAGATGACATATATGACAAAACCAGTGGTATCACCCTACGCTAAATTCCCAATATTTAGCATTAGGGCTTCAGTTAAATCAGGTAACGAAGGGCATGCACAATATCTAGTATTTTCTCAAAGGCCCACATGAAAATTGCACAAACCTGGTATTTCCAGGTTTATACCATTTACAATCATATTTTGATCTGATTTTTTTTTGTACTTCCCCTATAAAGACCCTAAATAAACAGCATAATTTCTTAAAATATGAACTTCAATAACCATATTTGATTATAAATATTTTATCAAATATCAAATATAACAGTTCAAATCATGCTGTCATTTAGTTTGCAGCATTTCTCAAGGGACCTACAGAATGTTTCAAATGGGATGAGTCTAGAAGCCTTATTTCTTCTAAATAACCTGCAATTGTAAATGACTAAATGGAAGAAAAAAAATCAAGTTTACCATGAAAATCTTACAGGCTCAAGGCAGTCTATTTTCACCAAACAATCAAAATAAGAACTGATTATAGTTCTTGCTGTTCCAATCTTTATTAATGCTAGGGAATACATCACTGCCTTAAATCCTTGGCTGGTTTCAAAAGTCTCACCATCACCACCATCATTTTCTTCCACCTCACCTGCCCAAATTTTTATACAAAGATTAAGGAATGTATCATTATTCACAACTACAACAATGAACAGAAAAGGAACAAGACAAACTTGTTTAAAATCTAGCAAAAGAGCCCAAAGCCACACTCATCAAAAGTTTGAGAAATATTGCTTTAGTCCAGCAGAACCAGTTTGGGAAAGGCCCACATTCTGTCCCACAGAACGATGAACTCATTACACAGACAAATAACTGGTCATGCAGATTAGCTTCATCAGTTTCTTTTCCAGTGTGCCTCACCTTCAGCAGTACTATTTAAAATTTGGCAAGGAATAGTCCTTGAAAATGTACTATTCTGGTCCAGGACTACACAAAGTTCCAACTTTTAGTCTTATTTTGGCACCATTTTTTAACACTTGTGTTAGATATCAGTGAAATGATGGTAAAAATATTATAAATAACAACCAACCTTTAAAAACATCAGCAACACACAGTCTAAATGGTTTATCCACTGATCTCTGTGGCGGCTTGAAAGAATCTGCAAATAAATTGGTAAGATTTTTTAGAATGTCTGTATGTAATAACTATCTCAGCAACTTCTCAGTTACAGAAACTAATTATGTTGCATTCCAAGGACTCGGTCTCACATTTTCCCCAAAATAAAAGTTTTAACACACACGAGACTAATACTATTTTAAATGAGGAAAATTGCACTTACCAATCTGCTCTAACAAAGAGTTTCCTTTATACCATTGTGTGAGGTCACTTAACTGACCCCTTGTGACTAGATTTTCACCACCAAGGCCACTTGTTGGGATATAAGCCACATCTGATTCCTAATAAAAAAAATAAAGAGATGTGAACCACACATTAACAACAGAATCTCCTAGCAGAAGCAAGAGGTGCATTTTTTTCAATGTTAATGCATCTAAACTTTAAAAGAATAGTTGTGATATTCGTATTCCCCTGGAGAAGGCAGGATTCTCAGTGGATCCATTTCCTTTGTGGCTACCTCTTGCCTGATCTCTCTGCTCCAACAAAGAGTTGGAAATACTTAAATATGATGGCATCAATGCTGTCAACTAGGAACTGAGTTCAAGTAACAAATTCCTCTGTGTCTGACAGGCAAAACTTTGGTTTGAATTGCTGCATAGGGATTGCAGGATGACCACAGCCAGTCCAAATGAATAATAGTTGGAACTGAGAAAACATGAGAGGAAGGTTCTCATAAGCTCATAATCTACACTGACATCTGCTCCAGTATAAAACTCTCTGCTGTCATTCATGTAATCCTGAACACTAAGGCAGACCATTCTTAGTCTCTTCTGCTTTGCAGACAACAATTCCAAGAAACTACAAGTGATCTGAGTACCCCAAAGATTCAACAGACATAAACAAAGATGACAACACAGAGAGTATTAAAGAACTGATTACCCTTATGCTGGGCTCAATGTCACCCTACCAGGGAGAAAAGGAATATGCAACATTATGTGCAGGTACCAGCAGCAGGAAAGTGACACAAAACAACTGGACTGTAGGAAAAGCTCATCCCACCCAAATGCTTGAACAAAGCAACAGAGGCCTCACAAATATATTACCTTAAAGCCAGCTTGCTTAAGAAATTGGCCAAGCTTACTTGTAATTTCCTGAAATCTTTCCTGTTGCCAATTGACCTAAAATAAAGCACAGATTATGATATGATAATAAAATGATAGATTTTTAACCATGACTTGTACATACAGCTGCATGTCATCAATTCTGTAGTAGAAACAAATGTATATTTATAAACCTGAGATTTCCAGGTGCATTCATACTTGAATACATAAGAGCATATACATTAGCAATTACTGATCACAAACAACACACCACTAAAACTGCAAGCCCTTTTAATTTCAACAGTAACTTTTACACAAAATCCAGATTGAGCAAGATATACTCNCACACCACTAAAACTGCAAGCCCTTTTAATTTCAACAGTAACTTTTTTTTTAAGTTTACACAAAATTCAGATTCAGCAAGATACATTTAACACAGTAGTAACTCAAAATATAAATAGCCATCTTTAACACACTTTACACATTTAAATTAAACTATTGAGGTCTTGACCTGGATGACCACCAAGATGATCTTACAGATGTCACTGAGATCAATTGTTTTGTGAGATTTCCACAAGTACAAAAGGGACCTCTGCTCATTTCAGCACCAAAATTAATCTTCTGTGTACTTTGAAAATACACCCATAAATAAAAAGAATGGCATCATAAAGTCTAAACATAAGGGACAGAAAGCAAAGAAACAATGGAAAGCAAAGAAACAATGCTTTATTATTAGTTTCACAATACTGATCTTTAAACTTAATATCCACAAATCTAGAAGCCCTTCACTTAAATGAAGAAACTAAATGTGTACCTGGTCCATTTTATTGACTGCAACAGCCAACTGTGTCACTCCAAGAGAGCGCACTAATAATCCATGTTCTCGAGTTTGTCCACCCGTCTCAAACCCTGCCTCAAACTCTCCTCTGCTGGCATCCACAACCAAAATTGCCACATCAGCCTACATTATAAAGGGAAAAAAAAAAATCAGAAGTGGTTAAGAGGTGGAAATAATCTGGGTAAATACCTCAATCAGTAACATTTCACACAAAATGTACTTTACACAGGAGGAATCTTGATGTGCTCCAATTGTAATTGAAACTGCTTGGCCCCATCTGTATCATACCCAGTTTGGTGAGATATTATGGCATTATGTCATCTTATGTCATAAACCAGCACTTCCTGGTTAAACACAGGACAACTGCTGGTTTGGAGAACCTGTGTCCTTAATCTACCCACTGTGGATGCTGCACAGATCTAAACAAAAGCAGCCTACGTTCAGAAGCTTTAGAACACAATGCATGAGTGCAATATTCAGTTCTCCCTGCCTCAGTCTGTACACCTTCTTAGTGAGAAGCTGCAAAAATTACAAACAAATCACCACACTAAACAACTGAGACAATCAGTTGTACTGTACATTTGACTGTATGCTGGATGTGAATGCTTCACAGTTCACTCAACACACTGGAGCATGCCAAAATCACAAGGTGGCAAAGACAAATTAGCCTATTTTATCACCTAGACAAACCCTCTGCCAAAGCATTAAGAGCTAATAGTCTACAGTACTGCACAAAAGTCAGCATTTATGCACTGAGAAAAACACAAATTTTGTTGTTAGCCTTAAATGCTGCTAATATTTCTTGTACTTGTCCTGCTTTGGTAAATAATTGCCAGTTAGATCATCATCATGTACTAAGTGACGGCAACAGACATGAATAACAAGGGTACTGGTGTCAACATGCAGGTGTAAGACAATTTCAGAGGACTGAGGAGATGGACATAATGGAAAGAGAGAAGAAAATGTGGTACTTTCTCCCCTTCCTTAAATGCTTATGTTTCAGAATTCCAGGAAAAGGAACAGAGTCCTGACTCTGAACTTCCCTTGCCTCATCCAAGGCATTAAATCCCCACAGCTCAGAGACAGCAGGAGTGTGAGAACAGGAAAAGGACGACAGATTAATTTCTTCAAAGCTCCCAGCCTCAGAAGTGCATTGCAGTGAACTTCTCCTTCAAAAAAAGACATCCTGCATTTTCTAAATTATAAAAACAGTACCTCAGGACTTACTGAATGTGATCAAAGGCCAGATGCTGGCCTTGATAAGGCTGATTTGCATTTTGCATAACAGCAGCTGGGGATTCACCTCCTAACAGCATTCTCCACAATAAAAAGGCACTAAACCCATTTCCAGCCATTGCTGGTGAGCCTACTCTAACAGGCAACAGAAAGTTGCAAAGTCTCAGTGATTCCTGAACAGGCTCCAGAACAGACCAGCCCCTAATCACCCTGAGAGCTGGAACACAGAGATACCAAGCTGTATTCAGTCAGCCTGGTCTTCTGCTGAACTGATACAATTGCTGGCGGATCTGCAATTCTTCTCTTAATACTTCTGCCTGTGTTACTTTTCCCCCAAAAGAAAAAACTATTTAAGCAACAATTGTAAAGAAATAGCACATCTGAGTCAACATTTTCCACTCCTCTGAAACTTAAAAGATTCACTTCTAATCTTAAAATTGCTACAACACATCTCTACAACATAGAGATGGCTGCATAAGCACTACACCATAACTTGCAAACTTCTGACTATTCTGCAGCCTAACCACTAGGTCACAAGGTCTGAATTCTCACCCAGGCTCTGCTTCAGAGCTAAAGCAAAACTTGGGACAAACCAGTCTCCCTACAGTGCATTTCTCTATCTGTAAGATCATACTAGCAGTACTCATCCAAGTACTCAACAAAGATCTTCAGATATAACCCATATTTCAGACAGTTATGACACACACAAAGCAAAAACTATACACAGCTTAGCTTTGGGGGAAAAAAAATTGATTAAATCTCTACTTTGGAGAATCAATTTTATTATTTAAAGAAGTGTGCCTTTAAGTGAAAAAAAAAATCCTTTTATATCATGTAACCATGTTAATTTTCCCCCATCTCTGAGGTATTATTTCCACAAATAACTAATCTATAGGAGACTGGTAAGTACCATAGTGAAATCAATGGGTAGTGACCTATGCTTTTGACTTCACTTACTGTTCCTAAAACAAAATGGATGCAGTCTGCATAAACTTTTCTATCTCATCTTTGTTTTCTCATTCCCTACAAAATACACTGTAAAGCAGGAAAATGCGTTTTGCTTGACCTATAAATCCTGTTTCTTTAAGCTCATCACTTAAAATCTTAACCTACGACATGACTTTCACAGAACTACTCATTGAGTAGCCATATACCATATCTGAATAGCTTTCAAAGTTTAAATGTGATTTTTATCAAATGTGATTTTATTTATCATTAAATTACTTGCATAATATAACCCTCCTTCCAAACATCTGCACGAAAAAAAAAGCAACTATCTTTAATGTTTAACAAACACATTCTTTTTTAAGTTGAAAAAATGCAGAGATAGGTTAACACCATCAATGATTCCATTCCACCTTAAATTTTGAAAGAAAAAAACAATTTAAGAAGATGTTACAAAAAATACTGATATTGGAAAAAGCATTTTAGACCATCTTTACCTGTGCAGCTCCTGTGATCATATTTGGAATGAAGTCTTTGTGGCCTGGAGCATCCATCAGTGTAATTACTTTAGTTGGTGTCTCAAATTTGGTCATACCCACATCCATTGTCGGGGGACTTAAACAAAGCATACATGCAATGCACCATTAAAATTGCTTTAAAACTTCATAGATTTAAAGTAAGCTATTAAAAGCACAACCATGAAACTATACACTTTACATCTTTCACTGATTTACCCTCCACCATAGGAATACCTGTGTGTTGGAACAGCAGACCTCTAGAGCTGCCTTTTAGTAAACCCAGTCGTGAAGTAAAACACCCAGAATTCCTGTGCATCCATAGACTGTGTCCTCACAAGCACAGCGAGAACATGAAAATTGAATTGCATATTTAAATCACTACTAATTATTGTTTTGATACTTAGTTCTTCAGGAAAAGGTATCAGACTAAGAGAAGCAGAGCTGAGAAAAAAAAAAAATAGGTGGGATAGGACTACAGAGATACAGTCACACATTTGCAAAGATCCACAGGCAGAACTTCTGACTACCAAGGAAGGATCACAACACACTCAGACTCAGTTCCACATCTCGCTAACTTCCCCATGTTCTGCATGACACACAGGATAGGATCCATCTCATCAAATGCAAACACCTACCATACACATGTCTGTATCTAGGTTAGTCATCTGCATTTCCATCTACAGATAATCAAAACAGACAGGAACTTGCAAGGGACAAAACATCTTGTAGTAGCAGATACTTTTAGTATGCTACTTCAAATCACCAATAAATCCCAACAACAAAAT
Organism: Polioptila caerulea; assembly: GCA_013397295.1. NCBI lineage: Eukaryota > Metazoa > Chordata > Aves > Passeriformes > Certhiidae > Polioptila > Polioptila caerulea. The sequence goes on along the minus strand of VYXF01010837.1, from coordinate 1,505,022 downwards.
AAGCCCCCCAAAATCCCAAACATAAACACATGCCTCCAGAAAGTTTTTGTTTTTTCTTTAATAAAAAACTCAAGAGCAAAGAGAAAATAGAATCAATCAAAAATACCAATTCAGAAAACTCATTTCTTCAAGATAAAAACATAATTTTGAATCTCATATTTCAAATTAATAAAGGCCTTTTATAAAGCATGCAAATATAATTAATTTAATTAATTTGTAAATTTTATTTTAAAAGCAATGTAAGTCACGTGATGAACTGACATTTCAATGCTTAGTTTATCAGACTAACATTTTCTAAGAAATGCTCTTCTTTCATAGAATAAGAAGGTAACTTGCATCAAAATGTATTTCTACCTTTCTCTTTCTTCACCAGTTTCATCCAAGACCCATGCATAGGCAAATGAAGCTTTACCAGCCTTCTTAGATTCCTGTTCGTATTTGTGCATAGTTCTTTTGTTCACATTTCCCAAAAGGTAGAGCAAATGACCCATTAAAGTACTTTTGCCTGCATCAACATGTCCTGAGGAAGAAAATAAATATTACAGCAATTTTATTCATTTATGCAATTTAGGTATAGCACAAGAAATATATTAAACATATGAACATCACATGCACTGATAATGCTTCTGTAATCCACAGAACTTCACAATCCTGTGAGACAGAGACACAGGAAGACAGTTTATTTTAACAGCCAGTTTGCATCACCACCATAGAGCACCTCCAATTTCACACTAAAAAAACCACGCTGCAACAATGAAACCAAACCAAACATGTTCTGTATCCTCAAAGGGATGCTAAGTCAACCTCACTGTCCAAGTCAAAGACATCTGAATGTACTCCCTCCAAAAATTGCAGATGCAACTCAAAACAGTATGAGATTTCCCTTCCCTGGAGTGAGGACAGTTTTGCTTCTGCATCAATTCCAGATTCAATCAACACAGTTTTTAAACTTTATGTTTGTCAGAAATGTAATTTGACAGTATTACCTATTACCACCAAATTCAGCAGTTGCTTTCCTCCTTGTCTCTTCTCCAACTCTGCTTTCACATCTATTTGTGGTTTTGCCTTGCTTGACTTTTTTGCTGGAGTAGGCACCATATTCTGCTCTTCTGAAACCTGCACTACTTGGGGTGAAAGAGTAGATTTCGAGACAGCCTCAAGTACCCCAGAAGCTACAGTAGCATCTTCAGGTATCAGTCCTTTCTGAGGTGTATTAGTGTGGCCATTTTCCTCAGCAGTCGCACTAGGGTAAAAAAGAAAACACAAAGAATGCAAATGGCAAAGAAGACATAGAAACAGGGGAGAGAAACTCAGCTTTCCCTTCACTATCATGTAAGCCCCAAGGAGTATGTGATAAGTCCATTAAGGTGGAACTGATAAGCAGCTGGATAAAAACTGCACAGATACCAGCTCTGAACATCTTGAAAAACAGCACATCTGAAAAGCAGAACTGTTTACAAAAGCAAGATAAGAAGAAATCTTTTAAAATATATGAGACAGATAAACAAGCTTTCCAGAGACCCTTCCTTTAACAGGAAGGGAAAGGACAATTATGCAGAATAACCACAGAGCAAGTTTCCTCTGAACTAAGCGCCCAAATCAACTTTGAAGCACAGATCCTGAAACAGTTTCCACGTACAGTACCATTACTACAGCTGAACATAGTAATCTTTTATTCTGAGAACAGCAATATAACATAAAAAGTTGATGTTAAACACATGTAAGCTGCAATTTAAAGTGCAATGCTTATACAGAACTGATAACATATATAAAGAACATACATATATATATAAAACAGATGAGTTGAGATTTATCAATATTGAAAAAATTTGTTCCATGCATCAAACAAGGCACCCAGGACTAAAGAGATTTGGATTCTCAAACTCCCTTTTTCTAACACCCTCTTCTCCCACAAATCATCATACTAATCCTAATGGTAAACAATCCAAAATATATTATTTTCTTACACTCTCTCCTTTTATCTCTGTTTTGTAAATGAACATATTTTTCTGATTTACACAAGCTTTCTGAGAATGTACAATATTATTCTTTATCTGTCATAGCAAAGATGATCACTAAAAACAAACACTAAGTAATATTTTAAAGACAGCAACAGCTTTCTTACTGCCTGACAGAACTGCATGGTGAGGCATTAATGTAAGAAACAAGACAGAAACAGAAGCAGTTATTACAGGTCTGCCGATATTCTATCACAGCAAATGTCAATATAGAAACAACAGATCATACAGCAAAATTAAAATCCCTACAAAACACTGCACTTAAAATTTTATCCAAGGGGAAGAAGCTTCTTGCCCTGGAAAACTGGAAATCCATTCAGATTCAGTACCATCATCCTGCAGACTGCTTTCTCTGGAACAGGTTCATGCAGACTCTAAGTCAAGTGTTTCCACATCCCCAGAGAAATCTTCACTCTCCACTTTCTGTTTACATGCCACACTTAACTACACAGTTTTAATCTTTTCAACTTCTACAAACAAAACTATTTGTTTTGGTACTTTAGAATCCCACATTGTGACATCTAAGCTTTTATTTGACATTATTTCTCATTTTTTCTATACATAGTATTTGCACTGTGTTAGTCCCTTTCCATTACATAGATCTCATAGAACAATACAGTCTAAATACTTTAGTCTACTAAACAAAGCTGTTGAAGAGTCATGATCTAAAAAATTAAACATTGTAAATGTTCAGATCAAACATAAACTTAAACCTCTCATTACAGCTCTAAGTAACATGGGACATTTTATGGCTCCCCTTTCTTCCCCCCAGTTTCAGAACTCACTTGTGTTATCAGTACTGCAGCAGACTGATTGATTTTGACACCTTTTCATAAGGCCCAAAGCCAAGTTTTTCTCTTGATTGTGAGACCAAAGCCGAAACACTCATTTTTTTGGCTATACTTCCAAAACCCAAGGTCAGGTTCTTGCCTCATGCTTCCCAAATTAGCTAAGCAAACAACCTGTTTTATGCCTGCCATGATGGTTGCAGGGGTACAGATGGTACCTGTGCTTCTGCATAATGGACAGACAATTCTGTACAAAGTCAATTTGATATTAAATAAAATACAGATGTATAAAGCCTATTTATGTTTTTGTAATGAAGTATTTTCTAAAAAGAAGTTACTCTATCAAAATATTCTAAACTTCAAAACTCTACTTGTAGGAGAAGGACAAGTTTCTATCAAACTGTTGCCTTAGGTCACACAATCTTGACATTCCAGAATTGACACCACAAAGCCAACTGTTCTGTATCACCAACTATCACTCCAACATTATAGATAGCAGGGCAGCTTGACAAGCTGAACAACCTTCACAACACTTGATTCTCAAAACCCAAACAATAGTTAGTCATCATTGCTTTACACGTAGCAATGACGAAAGATAATTGCACACGAATGATTCCACAGGGAAAAAGTCACTACACCTATTTAGGCTTTCTTTTACTGGAAAAGGCAAGTGCATTTCTATAAGGCTGAACAGAAGGCTCTGTCTTCAAAATTCCTTAAATAGTACATTAAGTTTTAGCTGAAAATCTACTTTGGAATGGCAAAACAATTATTTACTCCAATGTCTCTGCAGGGAAATTTTACTTCATGAAAACAGACTGGAAACAATCAAGTTGATAGAGGTTAAATATACAGAGAACTGTGGTAACAAAGTTTTCTGCATATTTTAATAAAGTATTAAAAATCATCTGAATGATGTAAAGTATACCAAATAATTTTAAGAGAGTCTCATATATTTACAATTAATTTGCATTAGACAACTTTCATCAAGATTAAGACTCTTCCATCTTTTTCCCTTTATTTCAGCTAAACTTCAGTCTCAGCATAATATCTAGCATGTTCACATTGAAGTACCAGGACTAGTGCCAATATGCAAAGGTCACACTGAAATGCAAATATGGTATTTTACATTGGTATCAAGTTTTCTTCCTTGAAAGTCTAATATTTGAAGTTCTGGAGAAAACTATTTGTATAAGAAGTCGTATCAAAGCAGCCTTTACAGCTGGCAATGGTTTTCTCTCCTTTTCAGTTTCTGCATTTCTTCCCAAACCAAATTTTCAAAAGTGAAAAAAAAATAAAATTAAAATGCAGTTATTTAGATGAAGCTAAAAGTAATGTGACCCAAAAACATAACTCATATTTTTCTATAGCTTTCCAAAATATATTTCAGCATTGTCACATCAGCCTATTAAGAGACAAGAATGTATTTTCAAAGAGAGGTTATTTGTAAGAGTCTAAATTTTATTTTGTTAAACTAGGTAATGATTATTTTTCTAATTCCAGATGCTAAGATCTTCCTGCAGGCCAAAGCTTATGTCAGTAAGGATTCCCAAAAACAGGACAGATTTTTTGTGGTAGAATTCAAAGTATTTACAGCATCGGAAAGAACCATGGTCACTGCCAGAGACAATAAATACTCTAATTTCTACGTAGCTTTTTCTGCAACCACCACTGCTTAAGCAGTGTCAAATAGCTTTTATTTTGGGTGGTGCAAAGAGAAAGTGCTAGATACAAATTAAATGAGTGAAACAAAGCTCCAACCATCATTAGACCTTACTGCTTTTTCAAAGGTACAGTATTTGAACAGTCAGTACACTGTTAGAGTTTAAGAGTTTCAGATATTACTGTGTTTAGGAAACCTGGAAACAAATTGTGCCACAATAAACCTAGACTTGCCATTTCAGAGAAGTAACATCAGAATGGACAGAGCATATGATCTACTTACAGAGTATCCCTAGTAATACAATTCAGCTTTTTGCTGACCAGTGTCAGGGAAAGGGAGAGCAAGTTTTTGCTAGGTACCTAAACAGGAAAGTGGGCAGATGAAATTCCAGTCTCATGGAAGTACATGAAGAGAAATGCAACAGTAAGACCCTGACAGTTAGTCATGCTTCATGGTGACCAGTGGAGTAGTTTATTGAAAGCTTGATAATGGCTCAGAAAAATGCTAAGGAGCTCCATTTCTGACAGTCAATAAACAAAATGAATGACATTGGAAATGCTCTTCAGCTAGCCTCTTCCCACAAGGTTTTTCAAAATTATTTAACTGAAAATTCCTGTCAGAAGGCAGTACCTAGTGTGTCAGTAGTGCAGGCAGCTGAGAATACAGCCAAGTCAACTGTACTAGAAAGCATCTTTGGTAGCAAAGTTCCAGCTTGGTCTGAGCCATGACGACCCACTTGATGAAGAAAAATTTATATTGGAGGAAGACCACTTCCTAAACCATTGCTTGCATCATTGTTTGACAACTTGATGGAACAATCAAAAGCAGTCTGTTTGCCAACCATTGCTGTCTGGTAATGTGGAGCCATTGATTGATTATGCAACTTCTCAACTTCTTTGAAAGGACAGAACTATTATGAACCTTGCATGCACACTGTGATGATGTACTCAAGAAAGCTTGACCATCAGCAATTCAGGCACAAATGTCAAAATAGGCTGTCACAGCTCATTTGGAAATCAGCAGACATACCAAAGCCTGGCAAGGACCAACATTTAGTCAAAATTAAAACTGCCAGAAACTTTCTATGTCGTCTTGCCAACAAGGACCATAACAGTACACTGAATAAAATGTTACGGTTACATTACTGTTTTCTGGGGAATATAAATAAATACAACATACATTGTTATAAGACATGTTAGAAGGCATTCAATCTCCCACAAGCATTGAAAGGTCCACATCACCACACATTCAAAGAGGAACCTGAAAGCTCATCTACTCAATATTAACTCTTCAGAATTTAGCTTTTAAACATTATTTTCAATCTTCTAGATGCTGGGTGAATTATTTTTATACAACCGACTCTTTCGGAGTACTTACAGTCATTACAGAAATGTCTACATTTATTTCCCCTTTCAAAATTATTAATTACAAAATATTGGTCAGACTAGTTAAAATAATCAACCCGTTTTTGGTCACAACTTCTTCTGGCTTCCTTTATTACTTAACAGAAAGAAAAAGCTCAGTAAACAGTATTGCTAGAGCATCAGTTTACCAGCCAACTCCATTTTCTGTAGACAATCCCACTAAGAATACCAGCAACAAAGGTAATCAATGCTCAAAGCAATTGAAGACTGCTAATAATCCATCCATTTCAAATAAGATTCACTGATTAATATGAGGTTATATCTTATAACAAGACTGAATCATAGACCAAATAATTTGTCAAAGAATTTTTTTTTTTTTTTGCTAATGCAGGGCTGCTGCTTTTAAAAACATGGCCTAAAATTTGCCATATCCCATATGGTGAAACAACAAAAACTAGTTCATATGCACTACACAATATCCTTCTAATGGTATCTGCACCAGTGCCATACAAATATTGTGGGGTAAAAGTAGGGGGCACAGTTACAGACGTTTTAGAATCCATTTAGAATGCTTTGAATAATTTATACTAGTGCTTTTGGTCAGTGACATAACCTATGTACTTAAAAAGCTGTACTATTATAAACATTCTGCAGTAAATTAACAAATAAACAAGAACATAAAGAAGTTATGAAAAGGTTCAAAGGAACGAGTCTTTCTTAGGTGTTAATAAACACAGATTCCTTCTGTTCCTTAACAGGTTATCCTTATCCTGCCATTAATCCAGAAGATAACTGCAGAAGAAAAAATCCCATCCTAATACTCATTGAACTGAGGTGGAGGTTCATGTTTTGTTTTGTTTTTCAAGTTTAGAAATAGATAATTCTCTGCTTCTATAAAGTCAAGGTCATAGCCCTTGGCAGTCCATCCACAGCAGCTTGTTAGACAACAGAAGAACGAGGCCCTCATCAGACTCCTTGAAGAAGGGGTCTTTAAGACATGTGGGTAACTTTACCATTTAAATTGTATCTTTTTCCACATTCATTGACTGGCTGTGCTCCAAATCTCACACTCTTTTACAAAGTGTTCCACTTCTCACCTATTCCTCCCACTTAAAGCTAAATACCTAATGTATACTTCTTTCTTTCTACAGTAAAAAGAAGTTTGTTTTCAATTACTATTTCAGCAGTACCACTAAGTGAGATGAATTAAAAACCATCTTCACAATCACAGAGTGATAGAATAGTTTAGTTTAGAAGGGATCTTTCAAGGTCATCTAGTCCAACCTCCCTGCAATAAGCAGGGACATCTTCAACTAGATCAGGTTGTTCAGAATCTGGTCCAGTCTGATTTTGAAAGTTTCCATGGGTGGGGCATCCACCACTTCTTTAGGTAACCTGTTCCAGTGTTTTAACACCCTCACTGTGAAAAACTTCTTCTTTACATACATCTAGACTGCCTTGCAGTTTAAAACCATTACACCCTTTGTCCTGTCAGAACAAGCCCTCCTAAAATGCCTGTCCCAATCTCTCTTATATACCCTGCTTAGGTACTGGAAAGCTGCAATAAGGTCATCCCAAAGCAGTTCCTTCAGTTTGAGCAACCTCAGCTTTCTCAGGCTGTCTTCATAGGAGAGATGCCTCCTCTGGGCCCACTCCAACAGGTCTGTGTCTTTCCTGTGCTGAAAATCCCAGAGCTGAATGCAGCACTCCAGATGGGGTCTCACAAGAGCAATATTAAGGATTTATCTAAAGGATTTACTCACAGATCCTGAAGGTTTAATCTTTTTTTCTGCCACTGAACTGTAAGCAAACATGATACAAACCATATCAGCGACCCTGAAAAGAAGCAGAATGGCTGAGAATCATGTTGGAGACAACCACCTTTCATCAGAGACTGAGTAATCACTAGCCTATCCAAGAATTACTTTAGTCTACAGATGAGGAAGCATTCTTCTTATCTCCTCCTTCCCTGTGGAGCACACGTGCTAAGTAAGTGTCAGAGATACAAAATTCTGTATTTTCTCTTTTTCAGAAACAAACATTTTAAATAGGCATTATTACAGATTTTAAAAAGAAAACCAATCATAACTACTTCAAATTAGCTGGTAGGTCTTCTTCACTCTCTTAATATTCCTTTCTTTTTCTAAACTTCTGTACAAATTAAGTTACTACACAAAAGTCTCCATGAAAAACTCCAGCTTCTAAGAAGTTTAATAAGAACATAAGAGATGAAGGTGCAACAACTTCATGAGTCAAATTGTCAAACCCAGAGTCACTGATTAGTAGACAGCAAGTGAAAAAAAAAATTACACTTCCTTTATATATTGCAAATCTCAAACAGTACAGACAAAATATTTTCAAAGTCTCAGAAATTTTTCACTTGGAGCTTACTGCATCTAAGGAGATTGAATGAAGGTGATGTCTTTTAGCAATGACATTTAGCAGCATAAAGGAATAATGACATCAGCTTCACACCTTGCATTAAATGTGTTTAAGTAGATGAAACTGCTTGCTTTCCACTCAGTTATCAAACATGCACAAGATACTGTAAGATAAAGACTATGCTGCCCTCTTACTCCCAAAAATGCTTTCAGATCAGAACCACAAACACTGCAGGATGAGGTTGGGATGTTGGCACTTACGCTTGAGAATTTTTTTACCTCAGGATGAACTATGGAATTTCTTGCCAGAAATCAGATGGCTATTATAAGACTGGGTTCAAAAACAGAATAAGGGTACCTCAGTAAGAAAGATACATTAACCATTCTTAATAGAAATAGACAAAACCAAAAAATAAATAAAAATTGTGGGGAGCCACAGAAAACTACACAATGATATTTCATGGACCATATTCCCAACATACATGTCCTGTCCTTATATATTTCTTTAACTATTCACTGCTGGCTACTGCTGTAGGTAGACTCCAATTCAGATGTCTGTCTTCTTGCTCTCATGAGACATCCCCCTCAACAGTTCCAAGTCAGGATAAAATTAGAACCACTCTAATTTAGCCATAGCACAAGTAGGACCAAACTCTACAGCAGTTGTACCCTGGACACCTGTTAAAGTTAATAAAAGCTGCAGAGGAAGGCAAGTTTTAGCCATAAGTGATTGTTTTCCCCATCAACTATTCTTAAATATGTTACTTCCTTTGAAGAACAAGCAATTACAGTTAAGATTTATTGATTTCATAATTCCACTTAGAGAACTAAATTTAAAATAAACGAACACCAAGAAAGTTCAGTATTCTATGAAGCGGATGTTTAAATAATCTGACTACCTGATATCTCTATGCACTATTCATAGTGAAAGGATTTGTTAAATTCAAAACGTGAGGTACCATCTTCTGAAAGTAATTCTGAGTCAAACAAGAAGCTGAGATGGTTAGTTCTGAAGACTGACACTAAAACTGCTAAGAAAAATAGAAAAAAATAAGAAGAAAACTTGCTACAGGTGCATCAGTCTGAAAGAAGAGCTGCTGATGTACCTTGATGTATGAGGGCTTGGCTTACCATGGAACTTCAAATCCCATAGATTGTTTCTTTCCAGACACTGTCATTTTGGTAATTTTTGGCACAATTTCAGATTCCGTTCTGGCTGACTGGGAATCCCTTGTTTTTCCTAGTAATAGACAAAAAGTAAGTTTGAACTTAAGGTTGTGACTAACAGGCGTTAAATACAAAGTTTAACAAGTCCCATTACTTCTCTCCAACCCAACGATACCACTCCTTCATGACCAACTCTCACATTTCAGTGTCTTATGTGAATATATTACAAAATTAATCAAAATGATCTACAGTTACATCTATTGTGAAAATCTCACCTCTGACTCCAAGCATTCACATGACACCTACACTATGCAAGAGCTTTACCAGAAGCAGCTCTGCAGGATGCCATAAGCATTTCATGCAATACAAGACAAAGAAATAGTTTGCAGCTGCTCAGTGGATGATTGGATTAATTACTTTTTAAAGTTTTTCTTTTGCCTTAACATTAACATTGTAAAGCAAAAAAATTATGTCCACCTCAGGGAATGCTAGCAGCAGCACCAGCTATGTGTGGGCTGCAAGGCCTTCCCTGAAACCTGAAAACAGTTGTCTCGTACCAAATTACACTCAAGAAGCCAAACTATGTTTCAAAGCTAGCTAATTTCAAGGTTATTTAGAAATAATTACCAGAATTGAGTAACTTAATTACTTAAAGGTATTAACTTTTACCATAATGAAAATACAATTAAAGTTCATTCTTAATTTTGTGAAAATAGTTGCACAACTAATAGCACTACAGTGCTATTAGTTTCTTATCAGCTGTAAGAAAAAGTTAAACTATTTACTCTGCAGAGGAGAAGTTTATATAAAAGAAGTAAACTAGCCATTTTCTTTACACAGTTCCCTTATTATGCTAGGATCCCTTCTTCCTTCAAGGAAGAAGACTTCCTGCTTTACAGCATTTCTGACAGCTGCTGCACATTGTGTTCTGAAGGACTTTACACACGTGACAAAGCAAAACAATAACCCAAATTCAGAATTAAGCTGCAATTTTTAACACACTTCACCTACAAGTGTACGTGAAAACTAGAAAACAGCCACTACTCTTCCAGTATTAGACCAATTTGGATCCTCAAGAGTCAAGTGAATACCAAGTTACTCTTTCAAGTGCCTCAGGTATACTACATTAGGATGAACTGTGGGAGCCATTTGGGCCTACTCATTTATGTCAATGCTGCACTTCCTTCTAAAGCACAACGGCTACACCTTTAAACCACAAGATCATATTGGTTTGCAGGTTACAGAAATGGTTGCGGTCAAGGCTGCTGAAGACTTCAGGCAAGGAAACAGAATACCACAGACATGTCTACAACAGCAAACCAAAAAAGAAAACAATCACAATACAGATGGAGACATTCTTATTTATCTGACGACTTGGTCTTCATCCCCCTCATTTGTCTTATCTGCTGATACTCATTTTATTTACATGCCACCTGCAGATCTCTGGAAGAAAAAGTCTGTATGTGGTTATTAATAGTTGCATACAAATAAAAAACAAAAGTAAGAGAAATAAAGGCAACAATAGAAAGTATGGCTTACAAGAATCTCAAATCATGTAACAAACAAATATAAATATTCAGAATATAAAATTCTCACTGGACAGGGGCTATTAATTAAGCACAAAGATTGTGTTTCATCTTCAAGCTCTCAAATAGATCATGTACAGCATTTTTTAATAAGCCAATACTTCAGTTACAGTAAAAATTACATTACTTTTGTTGCCAAATTGGTATGACATTTTCCGTATCAATTCTATACATTTTCAAGCAGACATAATTTTCAACTGACGAGTAAACATGGATGCCTTAGATGTCGTTTGAAAGCTGACTTCTCAGAAAATACCATGCTTGAAATCTGGCTACAAGGACTTAATAATTACAAAACACACAATTAAATTGAAATATATTAGCTGAAAGAAAAGACAAAAATTAATATATCACTTGAAAATAACTTGCAATCTATTAATCCAAAAGTCAAAGATTTTACAAAATATATCTTTTCTAATCAATTTCAAAATTAAGCTTTATTCTATACAAATAATTCTGCAGTGTTTGACACAGATTCAAAAGTTAATTTGCAAAAGGAGACTAAATGCATTCAACAAATGGAGTATTTGAGACAGAAAAAACCCTTAAAACTAGAATTTAGGAAACACTACAAGTTGAAGAAGAGACAAAACTAATATCACAAAAAACAAGAGAAAGTAAAATAATAGACTGGTAAAGCTGACAGTTTGGGTGGTTCTTTTTTTATTTATATACATACTTTAGTTTTATAAGTAACAATAATAAATAATTATATAAATAAATAAATACTAAATCACAGGTGGAGCAAGGAAGTAGACTAGGATCGTATAAAGACAAATCAAACCATAGAAATAATCCCAGAATGGCGACATTCAAACAGATGAAAAGGCAAGGCAAGAATTATTAGTAACACTACTGATAGAAGCGTCAAATACCATTTTCTGCCTTCAATGTTTTTATAACCAAGTACAATAAAATCAAGCAGCACATTTGAGATAAGGACCAAGTCTGTCTTTTAAGCATTGCAGGCGCCATTAAAGATTAATAATTATGGCTTCATTACAAAGGACAGAAGGCTGGGAAAGGAGTATACTTTACTATCTAATCTATAGGGAACCGGAGAAAACTGCATGATAAATTCTTATCTGCTCTAGCAGGCAAAGCAAAAGCTATTCGGCACTTAACAGATTGCATGCAAATCCTTAAATTGCACCTTGGAACTAAAAGGAAGTCAATGCACAAAGCTGATACAATTCCAATTAAATTGAAACTACAAGCAGGGTACCCTATAGCAACTGAAGTGTACCACAAACTCAGAAAAAATGTAGAAAGAGTAATCCCAATCTGATTATGACGAGAGCAACAGTGGAAAATAAACTTCTGAAGGGAAGGATTACAAGGATGTACAAATTTTTGCCAAGGCCTTCATAAAATTCTTCATGCCTACTGCCATTTGGACATTCTCAAACACATACCTAGGTAATTCAATGCTTCAATACGCTTCCTAAATCAAGAGTACAGATAAAATAAAAACAGATATATCTTTCATAAACTCCAAATGAAGTCCCAATGCTTCGCTACATTTCACCACTCTAAGCTTTGCAAGAAGTAAATCTAAGTGTGTATCCCTACAAGTAAATGCACTGATTGACATAACACTAGGAAAATTTAAAAATTTTCCTTCCACAGAAATACATAGTATACATTTATAAATCATAAAAATTAAAACTGAAAATAAAAAACTAAAATCTTAAAGGCTTTCCAGTACGACAGTTCTCACAATTCAGAATGTTCAGAACCCCAAACTTCTAGCCTATTTTAAGCAAAGTAGCTTCCAGAGAGGTATTTGGTATTTAGACTGCACTGACGTCAGAGTACCTAGGCTAAAGCACACTGTAGCTACAAGTCAAACACTACTACAAAACTAAAAGTGTACTGATGAACCTTGTCTCAGTATAAAACCAGGATCAGCCTAACACCAAATGGAACAGACAGATCTGCACTGCCATTACTCCAATACAACTGGAGTGTATGACACCTTGACAAAGTTCTCTTCTATTATTTTTGGCTGTGTTTTTACCTTTCCTGTGACTGCCAGTTGATCTTCTGACTTAACAGACTTTTGACGTATTCAAAAAGCATTACTAATGACACCTGATATAACTTCCAAATTGTTAGCAATACAACCCCAAAATCTGATGGCCTGCAGTACCTGCAGGCTGACAAACATAGATTATGATGATGATGATGACAAATACATATACAGGAAGGAAGTAACATATTGGGACAGCCTCAAAAATAACACAGTCTCTCTGGATGCTCAAGATGGAATAGCAAAAGGATACAGATTTAGCCAAACACCTCCCTTTACCATGAGCAACTCCCTCTGGATTCCTTTTCTAAAACTGGTTGTAAGCAGTACCTGTAGATCTCTACAAACAAATCAAAAGATTACTCTGGTTACATTATCAAACATAACAGGCTTGATAAGACCTTTTTTCAGTTTTGGTTCATATATATACTTAACATTGAAAGTAACTGGAAGATAAAAATTAATCTTTTCTCTAATTCTGTTGGAGGCATGGAAGGTTTCAGTAAATGGAAGAGTTGATTGACAGTCTAGTCTGTTCCCAGGTAGAAGAGAATGAAAAAGAGAAGTCTGTTAAACAACCACTCTCTCAAGAAAGACACATTGGTATCAAACGGATATTGACATATTTGGAGAAATGTACACTAGCACTGGGTATTTAAATCCACACTGACTTTGGTCAGATGACCATATCTTTCCAACAGCAGAAACAAAATGCCACTGCTGTCAATTCCTATACACAGAAGCTTCTCCTCCCAAGCAGTCTTTCACTTACCGAACTGTAAATTGGTACTGAAACTTTACACTCAACTACCCCATTGCACAGAGAAGCCTGTTTCTAATACAATGAACCAGAACATTTCATGTGCCTGAATTCAGCCTGAAAAACAAAGACAGATGTCAAGTCAGGCACACCTCGACCCTATGCTTTTTCACATGGTAATCCCATTTAAATAAATTCGTATCTACTCACAAACCAACTATTAATGGTATATAAGCACTGGCAAAGGATCACATCTTCAAAGGAATTATGTTCCAATTAACTGTAGGCAGCTTGCAGTTAGTTTTTCACTTGCATGCTTTTGACATTTTTATTGGTTATACTGATCTTTCTCTTTTCAAAATTGGATGTGCACTTGAAGGCAGCTGCATACTATTTCAATTTTGAATGGGGCTGAGGATCTTATATTTAACTGACACTTGATAAGACAGAATAAAGTTACTTAAGCAGGTCATCCTAATGCTGTCTAAACCAGCACTGCCATGAAAAAAAAAGCAACACCATGCTTTCTAATCTAAAAGATACGGTTTGCATCCTTTCCTCTGCTACAGACTTTCTATATAACCACAAACAAGCCACTTACACCTCTGTCTGCTGGTTACACAGCAACAGCCACCAATTACATAAAAGAAACAGGGCACTGGTTTTCTGCACCATGTCATGAGCTTGGTTCACATGTCATGAGAATACAGTTCTGTCTGAAAAGCAGAATTAATAGCTGAGACTCCTCTCAAGATAATACTTCCCTTCCTATATGCTGTGCTATGATTTTAAACTAATTTTAAGACTCTCTAATTGTGAAAATATTTCAAATATGGACTACACATGAGCGAGTCAACCAGATGTAGATACCCACACGAATACACACAATGTCATGCTCCCAAGCACTTATCATCTGTTTGCCCACATACATCTGGGTTTATATTAGTATCTAATAAATCCATCATGTCACATAACCCACCTCAAAAACTTCAAACTGTTTAGATTTTTCTATTTATGCCACAAACCTCCTATGTTTTAAGCCTTTAAATATTTTTTTAAATTTGCCAGATTAACAGTAGAACTTTATTTCTATATAGAACTCTTCAAATGTCACAGTACATGGGAAAAATAACATAAGGAAATATCAAAACTTGTCAAATTAAAGAAAAACTGAAAATAATTTGTTTTGGTTTTATAATTAAACTGAATTATTTTACACTCATGAACTCTACAAAATGCTGTAGATATAGTGGTAGCTTGCAGTTTATAGTTAAGTTTGCACTGGGATGCAATACACTGTATCATCAGTGGCATTGGTACTGTGTATTAGTATTTTCAACATATCACAACTCTGGGAACAGTATCAGAAGTCCAAGACTCTCAACCATGTACCACCAGTACATAACATGACTAGAGAACCCAGAACACCCTAGATTTCCTAAATTTAGATAGCTTTGTAACCTTTAAAACATTCTGCCTGCATATAATTTGCTGTGCGTCATCCCTATAGCCCATTAATTGAATGTCTTTTGATGCAACAGCAGTGACAAAGTCTGCATGTGTAAGAATCCCAACTTACAGAATTCCTTCCAT
Source organism: Polioptila caerulea (assembly GCA_013397295.1). Classification (NCBI taxonomy): domain Eukaryota; kingdom Metazoa; phylum Chordata; class Aves; order Passeriformes; family Certhiidae; genus Polioptila; species Polioptila caerulea. The sequence goes on along the minus strand of VYXF01010837.1, from coordinate 1,489,670 downwards.
ATGCAAACTGAACTGTTTAAATTAAACTGGTTCAAAATATCCAGTTTTAGAAAACCAGATGACACAATGCTACTATGAACCGCAATATACAAGTGGATGCTACTGAACATTCACAGCACTTCCAAAAATAATGCAACAGCCCAAAATAATAAAAAAGGCAACTTGCTAAGTCACCACCCAGTGATAAGACACAGCCATTCTAAAGATATTACTGAAAACAATTCTCCAAAGAAGAACACTGAACTTTTTCTTTTTAAAAGAAAGGTTATTTCCTAAAAGAAACCGCAGTCAGGGGCTTTCCAGGTAACTTGGTCTCATTGTTGTAACTATTACCTTCTCTGCAAAGTTTCAGATAGTGAATATGATTTTTTTTTTTTTTTCACAAAACTAGGAGTAGGCATTTTCTCTGAAAAATGCTGAAAATAAAAATGTTCATTTGCACCTAACTACAAGACCCAACTTGCACCTAACTACACTTTTTTGGTTTGTTCTTAAGGAACAGAGAGACAGCAAGTTCTTGAGTGGTGATATTCGTGAGTCTCTCCATCATGGGCCCAGTTTTCTGGGATCCACAACGCACAAACAGCAAAACTTGCTACCCCAAGACTGAAGTTCCAGAAACAGTCTGCTTCACTACATTCAGCTGCAACAACTGGGTGTGCAGCAGCCACAGTCACAAGGGCTGGTAGCCTGCTCGAGCCAGCTACTCCTCACCTCTCTGGCTTTACTTTCAATGTTTGCAGCTTCCAGCAAGGTGACATCTCTAGTCCAAAAATTCATTTGTTCAAGAGAGGCTCCTGCCTTGGGCTGGCCTTTCTTTTTTTTACTTCCAAACAGGGAGAACAAACAAACTGGAAGATAAAAGATACAACAGAAGATTTTAAAAAATGCCACCTAAGGAAAGTATTATTTGCATAAACTAAATATGAAAGATCCAAGTGATCTTTCCACATTCTGAAAACTCATTTGATTTTGCCTTAGCCAACAGTTTGCACGTGCTCTTATGGCTTAAGTTTTAGAAACTAAATCCTTGAAACATTTCATCAACAGTCAGTATGTAGCTGCTGCAACTGTTTTCATCCAGGCTGGACACAACTGTGTCACCTGAAGTCAAATTCTACCTCTCCTGCGGTCTCCATAGTTTCCTACCACATCAATAAACTAGAGGCATAAATTTGTCCTGGACAAATCATAAAAACAAACAAAACTGGAGGGCAAGAGAAGAAAATCATATAGTGAGAACTGGCAAGCAGCAAGACACATAGATTATCAAGGACAGACACAGACTAGAAAAATGTAAACCAGAAAGCAGAGAAGATGAAATGAGAGATAGAGTGACCATGGGGGAAAAAAAAAAAAAGACAGCATTAGTGAACAACTTAACAGTGTATAAGGAGAAGGAGAAAGTAAGAGGCCACATACTCAATGACAAGTTACATGAAGAGCTAAACATGAACAAAGGAAGCAGAAAGTGAGCAGAACTGAAAGAAAATGCAAACTATGTCTGGAAAAGAGCAAACATGGAAAATAAAAATGGCTAATGATTGGAAAAATAGGTAGGAAACTGGGAATGGCTAGATAAGGAGTTTGAAATAATGAAGTAGAAAAAATGGAACAGCAATAAAAATTCTGGAATGACATAAGAAAATAAATACTGTGTTTAGGGCACATAGACAAATTCAACAAAAAATTGAACACAACTGAATAAGTTAGAGGACTAGAAGGACACAGACACAATCTTAGATCAGGTCCAAGTGGATGGAGTGGTATGTGTTATAACAAGATAATAACATATTTTCTCTCCTGTCTGAAACACAGCCAAAATTTCTAGAGTCTCACCATGTCTCTTGCCATCAATACTACCTCCCCGAATGAAGACAAGTGATACAGAATCCAGCAGTCAGTTACAGCTGCATTCTCTTGCTCTTCTCACCTGAAACAAATATCTTCCTGTGAGAATTTTCTGGCCATCAGGACTTACATAAATTACACATGGTCAAGACTGCAAGCAGCACAAAATTAATGTTACCTATTAAAACTATTTTTTTCCCAGTGACTCCTTACCACAATCATTCCATCGAATGGTTTATATTTCATTTAGAATAACAGTGTATATTTTTATATAAAAGATTTTACTCATGTCTATTACAACAGGGAGATTTCAGCATTTTCACAACTTAAACTTGTATGTCTCAATATCTGGATGCTTAATACAACATTCCAATTTTTATAAAATTATGTTTAAGCAACACGTGACAGTAAAGAAATGCACAGACCAGTTCTATATATAGACCACTGGTACAGTCTTTCCAGAAACATGGATAATTAGTCTGGTTTGCATTCATGGTTAATCTGTTAGGGGAAAGACGGGCACTGATGCTACAGCAAAACTCTTTAAGATTTCCAGTTTCACTAAGCCAACACCTCTTCTGTAAAGGAACGGAGATCTCCTGTACAGCAAGGCAAACTAGGGGGTGCTGCGTGTTTTCTTCTTGAGAGTACCCAAACATCAGCTGTCTCTTTTTGATGTTTCCGATACATAAAATGCATAAAGGTCCAACAGGAATTCAACAATCAAAACAGCAACTTTCTCATCCACCAAGTTTTTCAAAAGGATGTCCCTGCAATATTTCTCATACATACTGCTTATAGTTCAATGGACTAAAATTCAGACCTTCACATGACCGTAACTCAGCACAACTCATCCTGTAACTACTGAAACCTAATTTGTGGGAGGTGTATTGCTCTGCACTCTAGCAATGCCAACAATACCCATTCTCAATCCGTAACTGAAGCTACGATCTCCTGCAAAAATAATTTGTTAGATATTTGCAGTTGGTCTGTAACAGCACTTTTACTCTCCCTCAGACACACAACTACAAGTCGTTGGTGGTGTTTTCTAACTCAACGAATTTTTCTTAAATGACTGTGAATTGTCTTTCACTGAGATTTAGAAAAAGCTCAGTATGGTATTTCTCAAGTGCAGTTTCCTACCATAAATGGTCATGTAAAGAGCAGAGTCAGCACTATGGGCAGGATAACCCTAAAAAGATATCCCCTTTAGCCAGTCACTCAATTGAACAGAACACAGAGTCCATGCAAATTACCAGAATTTCTGTTAAACCTTGGCCCAAAATGAGTATGCAAAACTGAAAGTACAATATGCACATTCTATTAGAATTATATAAAATTTCCCAAAATAACACATAGCAATTTCAGGTTTAATTCATAACTGATGTTCTAATGCCAGAGGATGGTGCTATTTGCTTGCACATCATCCAGATAATTCAGAAACAACATCATGCCCTCTACATGTCGACATTATTTATTCAAGCACATTCCTGTTGATTGTACTAAAGAAGTGCAAGGCATTTTACAAAAATAAAGCTTTCCTGATCCAAAACCTTTTTTTTATGCACTAAAATTACTTCAGTATGAAACAGAAGTTCAAGAACAGTGTACATGAAAAACATAGAAGCAAACTGACGGTATTTAAAGAGTAAAATCATCTTACATTTGTTCCAACTTTTCCACAACTATTCTGCTAATTTTCTCCAGAAACTTAATGAGATAGCCTTTTAAAGTTGCAGAAGAAAATTTATTTACTAGCCCTATAGGACTGTTAAAGTTGAAAATACTTCTAGGATTTTGAAGTTCCAGAAAACTGCAAAAATTTTGTGTTGTAGGAACTTCTAGGTAGGACTAGCTAAAGCCTTATTTAAATTTTGGTTCTCTGAATTCTCAACCCTCTCACTCTGCTGGTGACATGACAATCACACTAGATCCTCTCCATGACTTCAGGGACAGCAATGCAGACAGCACAAGGCAATGCCATAGCACAAGGCACATTTCAGAAAGGAAGACTGGTGGCTTCAGAAGGTCAAAAGCCTAACAGCATATCAAAAATTTACTACTTTCTGAAAAAAGCAATTCAGGGGCTTATGTAAGACATAATCTTAAAGAAGCAAGTGTTCAACAGCTTGAGGATAGGTTAAAAGGAAAAAAAAAAATCGAGGATAGGTTAAAAGAAAAAAAAAAATCAAGGTCCAGCAGTACAGCAATTATTCATAGTACTGTGTATACACAAACACCCATCTCTTACCGTAAATTGAAATACAAATGCATTTAATTAAAAAAAATAGAAGTTGTTCATGAGTACAAGGGAGAAACTCACTGACTGACATCAACTTTTGCATTTCTGCCTGCAAGGTTATGGTAATCAATCAGCAAATCCTCAGAGACGTCCCATTTCAGTTTGTGGGATTTTTCCCTTAAAAAGATGAAAAATAGACATATCCTATTTACATATTTTACAAACATCAGCCAAATACTCCTATTTTGAAAGTTTTACTATAATGAAGATAAAGGAAGAGACAGTATTTACTAGAATTTTATTAAAGGTAAAGACAGTAAGAGTGGAGGTATAGGATTACCAACAGAAATGGAACTGAAAAGATGGAGGTACATTATGTGGAACAGTTTGTATTTCAAGGGTTTTTGCTTTGGTTTGAAGAAACTGACTTCTTGATTTTCCTTGCCATGCCCACCACTTCCTACTCTACATAGATGGAGACATCTACCCAAGCAAGTAGTTAGGGTACTTCTCTGGGATCTGGCAAAACTAAGTACCAAGTCTTTACTATAACTGATAGAAACTGTAGATGATAAAGGTATCACCCACAGCACAGTCGATGTTCAGACTCTTGATGTTTTTAGGGGCTTTTTTCTTCTACTTAGGCAAGAGCCAATCTTCCCACTAAAGACCATTTCACTATAACTATTTACTAGCTTTAGGTGTGTCAGTTCAAAACCATCTTTGTGTTCAGCATTTGTTCATATACAGAACTCAAAACAGACCTAAATTACATTTTTGCTACAAATACTTAAATGCCTCTTGAATTCCACAGTCCATAGCCATAGTGGAGATTTGAACTCAAGAAGAATTGAAGAATTCAGGGCATTGTGCTGCTTTCACTAAGAAAGACAACTGCTACAGAAGAAAGAAATACTAAGGAACAAATATTATTAAAGCTCCAGAACTTTTTCTTCTGAAAAATAATACTCTAAATTGTCATAATACAAAAAATGTACCAAAGAGTATTATGGTTCTCTATATTGAAAACTACAATTTGATACAAGAACACACACAAAAAAATAATTGCCAACAAAAAACCTCTCTCTAATAAAATAGCACACTTTTTTCATTGTAAGTCCCAAAATAAAAATCATTAAAAGGTGTAATTTTGACCAAATAAATTAGACACTGTCATTTTCCAAACTGTCAAAAGACAATGTTTAGTGTCTGGGTTTCTTGATCAGGAGCAATTTTAACAAATTGAGGAAACTGACAAAGAAAAAGCTGACAATATTAACCAGAATGGAAGTAATGATGCTGGAAGGCAGGCTGCAGTGAAGACAAAATCAGTAAAACACAAGACTGATATTTTAACAAGGTTGCCTTCAGAAACAGTTATGTTCTGTGCAAGGCTGCCAGCTCGGTGAACCTAAGAATAAGAAGTGAAATAGGAACTAAGCTGTTACACCTAATACTTGGTCTCACTTTTTAAAGCAATCTAGCAGAATAGGGCCTGCCTGTCTGCCCCCAAGAAAATGGGAATTTTTTTCAGAGCAGGTACTTGTAGCAGTGCACACAGAGACTTAAGGTAAATATCTAACTACTGTAAATAGCTCACATGAACTAATAATACACATGAATGATGGAAAAGGTACCTCTGACAGATGACAGGTGCCAATACATAACTCCCAGATCTAGGAGCTGATAGGCTGTTAATTACCAGAGGTGTAATCAAATATGATAGAGTAGGAGAGATGGTATTTACAGTTTTATAAAACAGAATAGCTCAAAGGTACTGTAACTTGAAAATCCTACCTCTTTTGCTATTCCAACTAACCTCTTAATATCCAAAACTTAAGCAGCTACTGAAAATGTATAACCTTGTACAAAGATAAATAACAGATTAACTGAGTTTATTTTTAAAAACTGATTCTTTAGCAGTTAAATGCATACCTGAAAAAAGCCACCTGAATAATTACTTTAAAGATAAAAATGTTGAATGTTCAAATTTATACCATTCAGAAAAAATGAATATTAAGAAACAACAAATCATAAACAAAAGTAATTTAAAATCTTTGCACATGTAAATTAGGTCAAGTTAAACATTTATACAATCTGTTCAAAGGAAACATGCTGAGTGAATATACACCATTTGACAGTGCTTCTTGTACTAGGATAAAATGTAAAATAATGAAGCAGAAACATCTGAGAGAACCAAGAAAAGTAATTAACAAGGTGCTGTTTCTCCTTTGCATTTTTTCTCCAAATAGGATAATATTGATCAACCTACTCTTCCCCACCTTAACTGTTCCAAGATTCCAGATTAAGGGATGATGGATGTTTCATGCGATTGGTCCAATTTTGCATTATTACTCAACATCAACATATTAAGTGGGGGAGGGTAAAAAAAATAACTGCGGGACCACAATTCTTTCACAGAAATTTCAGAAAAGCTAAGTAAAGTTTAACACTTTTTCTTATATCAGATTTAGCCTAAAATATTTTTTTAAATATTAGATTTACAAATTATTTCTATGTAGATGGGACAGTTTAAGTACTCTAGAGGCATTCAATTTTAAAAACATAATACCAGGAGAAAACACTTAAGATTTCCTCCTTCCAGCTTAATTTTATTTTCAGTGTTCTTACATCATGAAAAAAAAGGTTGTAGGTGGACCATCAATATGCTACAATATGCTCACAACCCATAATTATTTAGAAGAATGCTTTCCCTATTTTTTATTAGGTAACACTTTAAACATCTTCTCCTCTCAATACTATTTGCTACTCATGGTGGAACATCAGGCTCCAAATCCAGTCACGCTCATATCTAATAGTTCTTGGTAACTTGTCCATAACATAATGGGATATGTGCAGTTGTGTTATTCCACATACGACTGCTCACAACTGGAAGAGACCATCACTGCTCAAAAATATGCTGGTGAACCAGTATTTCATTCTACCTCACTACTGGCATTCAAAGCTCAGTTTTTCTGAGATAACTAACTACATCACCACTAGTATCTCTTGCTGGTAGACCTTCCAGATATTCCTGTGCTGTGAAGGACATTTTATTTGGTATGTACCTTCTAGACTCAATCAGCTCCTGCCTTTTGGAAAGGAAGAGTGCAATCTCAGCTTTGTCCTTAGTGGTACACAGATGAAAGTTCAATTATCACACACACAAACCTACTCAACAGCAGTTATCTTTAATAAAAGACCACTAAACCCAAATACATCTACAGGAGAGGATGACCACATTCTCAAAGCTTTAGATAGAAACCCTTAGATAAAGAAGTTTGATATTACTAAGTCCTACTTTACTGTCACATAATTTTCTCCTAGTTCGGTTTTGTGAAATTTTCTGTTTGTCTTCACTGTAATATCAACAGGCTTTATTCAACATCTTCTTTTGCTGCTTCCTTTAATTCTAATGGAAGGCATCCTACTCATTTCCTATATAAACAGAATTAGTTTGCCACACGGTCATCTTGTCCTGCTCATAAATAGAGTACATTTGAGGAAGGGCAGAAATTAAAAGGAAGCAAAGGCTACTAAAAATACAAAGAAAAAAAACAACAACTTTAGCACTCTTTCTTATTTAAGTATCTTCCTGGTATTCCAAAGAATATTCGAATGCTAGGTGTGGAACTCCTAAAGGTCTCTGAATCTAACTTGCAAAACACACTTAAGCTGCATCAATGCAGCAGGATTTACAGTGGTACTTAATTTACTTAATTTACCTGCAGTCCAGAACTTCCACAGTATCAAAACCAACATACTAGCACTAAAAAAAAAAAAAACTGATAAAAGATCGCACAACTACTACTACAAATTCAGAGACTAATCTTAAGCTATCTGAAAAGCAACAAAGTTTTCCTGGACCATTGCTGTGCAGTTTGTACAAACACCTAGTTACAACAGATTGTATACCAGAAAGACATATGTCCCTAAGAAATACAATATGGATGCTACCAGCAACAACGAACATTGCTAAGGATTCAGAGAACCTACCACTAATTTGGTGATTTATTTGACAGTAGGCCTTTGAGTGGCTAACTGATGTAAAATCCTAGAATTACCCTCTAACTGTATTTATCAGGGAAACCACTGCAAGGAAGAATGCAGATAACTGACCAAGCTGAAGTAAGCAAGGTACAAAAAAGCTACCTGACATGCACAGCAGCACACATTTGAAAAACACAAAATGAAACTTTTAAAACCCTACCTGTTCTGTGTTAAAATTTAGGAAAAGTTTATAAAAATTGCACCACACTTCAGCAAAAGAAATGTTTTCTCTTTTTAACTGCAGTATGTTTTACATTATCTGCATTACTTATCTACACTTGCAATACTTAGATATACTATTACTCTGAAAATTTATTTATTCCACATTTTCCTATGAACTCATCTGGCATCAAATTTATCTGATTTCCAGCATTATCAAAGATGAACTTGTTTAATTAAGAACAGAAAAAATTAAAACCTAATATTACCATAATCTGAAAAAGAGAGACTCATATTTAGAAAATAACAATGTACATATAAATGTAATGTGAAACATAACACTGGAGGCTCTATTCTCCATTGCCAAAATAATTCAGAGACACAAATTGATTTATAAAAAGCGGCATATTCTGAGTTTAGAAGCAAAATTCAATACAGTAAAGTACAGCCTATAGTTTTAGACAAGCTTTGGAAAATTTATCAGATCAATGCCAGAAAAATTTCATTTGCCAGCCTGAAGCAGAGCATTTCACCCTATCATTACTTTAGAAGGGAACTCGCATGGACTCAAGTTCATCACTTCATGTTTTTCTCTACGTTTCACATTTACAGTAGCACCTGTAAGCACACAGATAGCATCTACAATCTCGTAATAGTTTATTTGCACACATGTTATCATAAAAATAACATGAAAAGCATCGAATTTAAAGCACATTACTGCCTTGAAAAACGTTTAAGATCTTTGGGTAGCAATTTTTCTTCCTTTATTTCAACTCAAGGACAGCACTTGCTGCATACAGTTACGCCATCTCGCCTAGTGGACAAGCAAAGTTAGTCATTTTCCTGTTTATGTGGGTCAGCAACAGGGAAGAGGAAAACATTAAAAATAGGAAAATGTGATTCTAAAACCACAAGAAGTTGCAGCAGGGACTCGAACAGGGAGTACCCAAAATAACTTGAACTCATATTTTGGAATTAATTAGATACAAAATTTCCACTTAGGGTGAGCAGTAAAAATACAGAAAAAAGAAGTATAGCAACAACCAGTCAAAGCTCTTCCTTGAGTTTGACAATATGGCATTACAACTTCTGCAGACACAAGTACTTTCCACAATAAAGTAAGCTAGTTTTCCAAGCTTTTGGCATTTTAAGCATTAATTAATGACAGAAGACTTATGAGTTTTAATTTAATGGCCATTATCACAAGTATAACAGAAGGGAGGAAACTGGTATTTCACATATTTGTAAGTGTCCACGCTGAAGACTGAAAGGCTGTAAATGCAGAAGCTGAGATGACAAAAAATGGGTCATATCTTGTCACCCAAGAAGAAAACAGCTCAAGGGTAATTAGAGGCACACGAGTGGTGGCATTTCTGCTGTGTCTGAAATGTATGTGCATACATAGACTATGCAACTAATATGCTTTGTAACAATTCTGAACCATCCACAATACTGCAGAAACACATCCAGAATACAGTACAGAGATGAAGTTTGACGCGTTGATGACACAAATTGTCTAGGGAAATAACAGTATTTGTAGTGGAAAACACTTAGCATAAAGAGACATTGTGAAGTAATTTTGTGTTTTAAGCTTGCATTTTTACACCATCCTGGCTTCTACTATTTAACTTATTTTCTGAATTTTCCCAGGTTTCCTGTGAGCACTCAAGCTCCTTTTTACCAGTAGGTAATGTATTTCAATCTGTTTCTTTTGCTCCCACTATTTTGGACTGGATATGCCACTTCTAATGTTTAGAGGTCTTACTAGTTTCTAGAGCTGAAATGCATTAGTTTTCAACTGTGAAACACTACCATGTCAGCATTCCCAACAGCCTTGCTTCGAGTACTCAAGTGCAAACTTCAGGTAGGATTTACAGTCTTTAAATTGATACGTGATAGCACTACAGCAGCAGCAATTCACTCATCTTTAAAACAGGATTTTTAAAAAAAATCTGACTCCAATCATGCCTTCCTGACAATCCAGCAATCCCACCTGAGAATTTAGTAAATTCTTCACTTTACCTTCTAAGGACACAGAGAAAACCAAGTGACAGTTGAACTTTACCATGACCTGAACAGCCTGAGATAGAAGGACACTCTAAGAACAAGTGAAGCTACAGTTTCCCCAGATGTCTGGTTCTTCTGGAATCCCAAAATTCTAAAAAGGACACAATCATTTTTAGTTTCATCCAAGTTCTCTTAGCTTCCAGCAAAACACCCAATTTTCATACATGATACAGTCAACTACGGAAATGACTGACTTTGTATTGGTTTACATTATTTTTCCTAATAAAAGCAAATCAAACTAGTGTTAGAGAACCATAAGAGAAAATTCAGAAAAAGCTTGGAGTGTCACTTTTTCCAGTGTAGGTGTACAGTATGTATGAGGAGAATCTCAAAAATGTATTTCAAAGGATTTTAAAAAGCTTTTCATTGCTGGTGACACATTTTTCCCTGAAATAAGCCACTTCCTTTCTAAAACCCACACAGTACTTCCGTGTCAAAGATTCAGTAACTTTGCAAAGTCTGTGTATATATTTTTCTTACCCAAAACACGGAAGTCTTAAATTCTCACTTACTTTCCATGATTTAAGATATATCATGTCAGATTTCAAACATTTCCACTGAGAAAAGAACACATTATCACAAACAGAATGCATAACATATCTGAGTATAATTAAGTACAAGTCCTCATCTCTATAGCAGGCATTTGAGAATTGTAATGGTACAGAAAAGTTACCACAGCCAGCTGAAGTTGGGAATAAAAACTTCTTTTGAGCTACCAATGTACAAATAATGGATTTTCCAATGAGCAAAATCAAAGCATCAGAGCCTCACATGAAAAATGGCAGTAAAACCTGAGGAACTCTAAATCCAATGAAAATATATTGTATATCACCGTTAAACTTCAGAATGTTTCCTCTTCTTTGGAATTCTTCCAATAAATAAAATCGATAAGTATCAGTTTGTCTGGTTTTGATTGGGTTTCCCTTGTCATTGAAGGCTCCCAACTTCATTTGTCCATTAACCACAACCAGAAGTGATAGAAGTTATCTGTTAAAGCACAATAATCTGCATTCTGACACCTTACACTAGGAAGTAACAGCTATCACAATGTCCATCAGCAACATAAAAAGACAGAAGACAAATAAGTATTTGTCCATGGAAAGAGAAACACCTGTCATTCTGAAGCAAAAGCAAGCCTTGCTGCATTTGAGGGAAAAGAAAGAGCTAATTACATCACGTAACATTGTGGTGATGTAATGTCATTTTTTCATTTTTAACTGCTACTGGTGTAAAGCAAAAATGAAGGAAGATACTTATACAGGAGAGGTAAAAAAAAAATTCAGAAAATTAAAAGAAACATTAACAAAATGCAAGATAAGCACCTGCCAACTTTATTTTTGCTTTTCTTCAAACTGCCCACACTATAGTAACAGTTATGACAAAATCCTGAACACATGCAGAATTAAAAAAAAAGCATAAATCAAAAATACATGCCAGTGAAGAAATACCTGTTTCTCTATTAACACCTATTAATTGTTTCTCTATTAGAGAAAGTAGTAAAGCCCAATATCTACAAACCTAGACTTAAATGTGAAACATGTACTCTATCTCCTAGATTATCTGGCATGTCATGAGTAAGGCTTTTCAGCTTCCTGTGCCTTACTTTCAACTTTGACTCTTTACCATGAAGTTTGTTTCTCATTAAATATTTATAAAAATAGACCTGTTCTTGGTGCTATTCTTGAGAAATTACCATAAAACAAAATAGCCAGTGCCACCACAAAGACAGCTCAACTCTAGATTCCTTGCTGCCCCAACAACAATCAAACCAAACCAACTCAGTTCGCAGCACTTTTTATTTCCTGCAAGGACTGCACACTTACAGAAATCTGACCTCCTTCTTGCTCAAGAATCACTAAAATCAGAAATCTTAATGTCATGAAGTGGTTAACAATTCTGTTAATGGTGCCTGAAATGGAACAGAACCCTGCTCAATCACCAGTATCTGTTTGTTCTGTAACATTAACAGAAGCAAAAAGAAATGAAAATGTAGTTTAGCTAGCAAAAAAACAAGCAGAAATGAAACAAAAATGCAGAAAAAAAAGATCTTTTTCCCTGAGGGTACCATTTTCACATAAATAGCTTTTAAAAATTTGAATTTTAAGAAAGATTTCTCAGAGAACACATAAATATCAGCTACATTTTCTGAAACAAAAATCTTTGCTTGTTTTGACTATAGTGAGAACAACTTACTACAAGACTCTGTTCCCAACTGAAATCTCTGGATATCACTAATAACTGAACAAAGGACACCTGAGAAATGCTACACATGTCAAGAATATATGCCACCAGTCAAAAAAGAAATTGGTATTAAACTTTCATTCTTTCATGTTATGGATAATGAAACTAAAAATATCAAAATAAGGTCCATCTTCATCAGCTATTACCTCCATACATTGACAAAATCACAAAATTACAGCATATTCTGAGTTGGAAGGGAGTCAAAAGGACCAAGTTTAGCTCCTGGCCCCGCATAGCACCATCCTCAAGAGTCACACCATGAGCCTGAGAGCATTGTCCAAACACTTCTTGAACTCTGACAGGCTGGTGCACTCCCTAGGGAGCCTGTTCCAGTGCACAACCATCCTCTGTGTGAGGAACATTTTTCTTATATCAACCTTAAACCTCCCCTGACACAATTTCAGGCCACTCCCTCGAGTCCTGTCACTGGTCACCACAGAAATCAGTGTCTGCCCCTCCTCTTCCCCTCATGAGGAAGCTGTGGACTGGGATGAGGTCTCCCCTCAGTCTCCTCCAGGCCAAACAGATGAAGTGACCTCAGCTGCTCTTCATGAGACTTCCCCTCAAGGCCCTTCACCATCCTCATGGCCCTCCTTTGGATGCTCTCTAACAGTTTTGTGTTGTTATTTTGTGGCACCCAGAACTGCCCCCAGCACTCGAGGTGAGGCTGCCCCAGCTCAGAGCAGAGCAGGACAATCCCCTCCCTTGCCCTGCTGGCCATGCTGTGCCTGATGCCCCCAGGACATGCCTGGCCCTCCTGGCTGCCAGGGCACTGCTGCCCCATGTTCAGCTTGCCATGGACCAGGACCCCCAGGTCCCTTTCCATGGCATTGCTCTCCAGCCTCTCATTCCCCAGTCTGTACATACTTCCTGGGTTCTCTCACCCCAGATGCAGAATCCAGCACTTTCCCTTGTTGACCCTCACCTGGTTGGTGACTGCTCAACCCTCCAGTTTACTGAGGTCTCTCTGCAGGGCCTCCCTGCCCTCAAGGGACTCAGCAGCTCCTCCTAGTTTTCTTTTCCATAATCTGTGAACTTGCTCAGTATCCCTTCCAGTCCTGCATCCAAGTCATTTATGAAGATGTTGAAGAGCACAGGGCCAAGGATGAAGCCCCACTAGAGATGTTTGATGTCACCTCACTCACTATAAACCTTTGTGCCCAATGCATGAGCGAGCTGCTCGCCCATCTCACTATGTGTTTATCCAGCTGTGTGCTGGACATTTTGTCTGGAGGGATCCTGTGAGAGACAATATCAAAAGCTTTACTGAAATCCAAAAAGATTACGTCAACTGGATTCCCTTGGTAAACTAGGCAGTTACCTGGTCATAAAACTAAATCACACAGGACTTTCCTCTCATGAAGCCATACTGGCTGTGACTGCTGACTGTGTTGTCTTTTAGATGTTTTTAAACACCTCCCAGAATAATTTCCATAACGTTATCAGACACTGATGGGCCTGTAGTTTCTGGGGTCCTCCTTTTCCATCTTGAAAATCGGGACAATGCTCACCAGCCTCCAGTCAGATGGGACCTCACTGATGATGGGTAAATACTTCACGAGCAACTCTTCTCTAAAATCTCCATAATCTCACTACAAAAAGAGTAAAATTTTCACTATTTTTTCATAAGTCTAATTCTTAAGCAGTGGTTCAAGGATTCTCTTTTAAATATCATTTTAATCTCTACAGACTACAACCATTTTACAGGTTCTAGTTATCTTCTGGTCTTATTATTACCAGAAATTTATAGGGCAATGGGTTATTTTCTAAAGGAATCCTACCAACACTAAGCATACTAATCAATTATTTGAGCAACAAACTACTGAAATATCTCAGAAGTCACTGACAATTGTTTCTTATGGGCCATTTTTAAGCATGCAATGTAACAAACCCACAAACCAGACAAAGAACACTTGCATGAGGACGCTAGAAGCTGATGAGCAGTTTCATACAGACTGTACGAATCACCTAAAATCACAATTTGTAATTAGCTTTTACTTTTTGGTAAAATGGTGTACTTGAATAGACCACACAAAGGAGCAACTAACTGCTGCATAACACAGCAATACTAAAGTAGAGACCCATTCCCATTGAACTGCATTGAGACAACAATTTGGGAAGACAAGAGTGTGCTTAAATAAATAAATCACCATCGACTTTTTGTTTCCTCACACTGTTCTCCAGTGCAGACAGCTAATTTGGACTAATGACATTTCCTTATCATCCAATTAGAAGTCTGGAGGTAGGAAATTGGAACATAAAATCTAAGTTTACTAGCTGTCTACGTTTCAACAAAATGAAACAAAATAAAACCAAATAAAACCGCACGTAAGATATCCATAAAAATTCAACTCAATTTCTAGAAAAAACCCAAAAAACACAACAACAACAAAACCACCAAAAAACACAACCAAAGGGGAAAANTAAAAATTCAACTCAATTTCTAGAAAAAACCCAAAAAACACAACAACAAAAAAAACCACCAAAAAACACAACCAAAGGGAAAAAAAAACTAAGAACCCAAAAAACAGAGAAGCACCCCCTTTCAGAACTTTAGGAAGTTTACCTTTACTACATGAATTACGATGTGATTAAATATATGCTTGAAATACTGATCCATAATCAAACCTAATACAAAAATATTTTTAAAATTTCTGAAGCTGAGCACTTTAGATTTGAAAAAGGTGTGATTGCATAACCCTAGCCTACAGCTCTTGTATCAAGGTAAACCACTGCCCTTGTATAATGGCACTGTAATAAACTACATATGCTTCACAAAAAGACAAGCCATATCCTATCTTCATACAAATCTTTTGTCCAGATATTCCTTTTTGCAGTAGCAAAAGTAGCAGTCGTTGCTGTTTAAATTTTGCATAAGTGCAGATTTTCAGAAATTGCTGATTACAGAAAAATGTTTTTGAATGGCACAGTAAGGCAATCAGGCAAAACACAAGACTGCAAAGACTACTTCCCTGCACCAATCAGTCCCTTAGAAATAACAACTTGAAATACTATTATGCAACAGTTCTAGAAATTCAAGCAGCTTCCTGCATGTGAAACTTATGATCTTGAGAACTGTCGAAATAGATTTTGCCTTACTTTCTCCAAAAGCATCGTCTGGGCAAAGAATGCAAACCTAGACAAGAACTGGAGTCTGTTTCTACAACAGACACAAACATTACAGAACATTCAACACTATTTCTTTCAGGTAAGTGAACAAGAAATTGTAATTAACCCAATCCTTTAATAATATGCATTTTATTTACATACATAAAGCAACACCCAGAAGTCAATTTTGTATTAAAAATAGTCAACAGTCATTTAAAAATTATGCACAAAATAAATTTGATGTACTAAATGCCTTAGGAGTATCCAGTAGAAGTATGTCTATGCAGTTTAATATTATCTTTTTCTGTTTATATGCAAACACAGACAAGTACTTTGCAATGTTAATATGTGAATTCCAAAACAAGTAGCACAATTAACCCATATTGGCCAAAGATAGACAGTAGCTGCAAAATGAGGGGGGGGAGGGAATTATATACATAAAATAAGAAAACAAGCTCCCTTTGTCAAGCATAAAACAGGCAGATTTAGTTTAATAGAATTCTAACATTCATTAGGAACAAGCCCTTCAGTGCAAAGGCCAAACACAATTGTTACACAAAAATGCCACATACCATATCATGCAGTATTCTAACACAATTAAACCTGTCCTTGATAACATAAACCTCATTCTAGGTAATGAATTAAAGGAATAATTAGGAAATAATTAAAATACTTTTAATTTAAAAAGCAAATATAGTAACACAATACTTTTTGTTTAGAAAAACAAAACTAGAAAATTGTCTAGGCATGAAAATAAATCTCTGCTGAAAATTAATTGGAATTCAGGTTTGTCCACCACTTGGGTACCTTCTCCAAAGTTCAGCCTGCAGGTCTGTATTAACTCAAGGCTCACTTCAGGATTCAGGATCACCAACTGTGGAAAAATCCCTTCCCTACTGTTTAGACACTGAACAGCATATACTGCCCCTTCATGACCACTAACACCACAGCCAAATGCCAATGGAAAAGTAATTATATATGAAAATCTAGCTACCTAACAAGATCTGAAGTTGTTTACTAAGGTAACAATCCCACAGTGAGATCCATGATAAACATACAATGCTGAGGCTCTTAGGCTTCAGTCTCTTGTTCAAGCTTTAATCTGCATGAAAACTATGCCAAAAGTGCCTCCAACAAGCTGCTCCAATGGTATCCACAGGACCTGTACTAAGCTGTACGTCCAGTTCAGGCTCTGAAATTTTTACAAATGCTAAGAAGTTTTATGCAAATAAAGGCAGCCAGGGGAATGACAAACAGAACAAAACCAAAGAGAAGCTAAACAGTGAAAACAAGAAAATATTTAGACAGGAAAGCAAAGCTATTTAATTTTAAAAGACCTACGTGTATTAGAAATCTCTAGTGACATTAATTAAGTCCTCTGGAGTATTTGAAACACAGGAAACCAAAAACAATTACAAATATAACAGGCATTACAATGCCGAACTTTGCAGTTGTATTTTATGTTGAAAAATTAGAATTCCTCCACTGGAAAAATGCACGCTATTTTGGGAAAAGTGAGCTTTAATTACAAACTCTGCTAATAGGACCCTTTAGTCAGTAGAAAAACAGACTTGGATTTTTATGCAGGGGGAAGTTAAAGCTTGGACTAACTGCAGAGAAACAGATCAGTGAGAAGCATTTCATACTCTTGACACAGTAGAAATTTGCTATTATGACTAATCATTAAAACAATCAGTATTACAAGTATTATTAACAAGTATTACAATCAGTATCCACAAGACTTCTATAGAAAGTCTTCTCAGGAAATCAATTACACTCCTGTTAATGAGCTTATCAAATCATAGTATGTACACTGGATTCTATTATTTAATCCTTTATAGGAACTCCAAATAGGTTAGAATAGGTTAACACGTCAACTGGAACATAAACACTGCAGCACTGTCATTATATAAATATTTTATTAATTAGGGTAAGAAACATTAATTTCATTCACAAGGTCAAAGATCACACTGCTCTTAGTCCTGAATGACAAATGCATCAACTAGACAAACAAGATATACAGACCATATACAGACCATTAAACTTGTACCTGAGAGAACTGGAACATGTTTTGCTTTATTTTATTTAGAAACAAAATCATAGTGCAACCTGAAGTCACAAATAAAACCAAAGGTTTTGTCTTCTTTTTGATGTAAAATGCTCAACAAAAATTAGATTAAAACTAGTTGAAAGTCACATCTACTGTTTCATCCTAGCTGCCAAGTTCAGCATAAGTGTATGAACACACATTTTTCTAGTTGCAGCAGTATCTCTACTGAACTTATTGCTGTTCTGAATCCATAATATTGTCAATGACACTGGAAATATATTAGAGGTCATAATGTGAACTAAAAGAAAGTTAAAACATACATGCAGCTACTAATTTGAATAACAGGACACCATAGTAAGTCCAGAATGTTCTGATTTGGATCTTTCATCTAAAGATTCAAAGTAACAGCAATGGGTGCAAACAGTAGAAGAGAATGCATTTCCATTTCTAAAGGAAGTTTTCTTGAAAAAAGACAAGAGGCAGACACAAATAGCACTTAGGCTTTGCCTGAATTTTTTTTTTTTCCATTGAGCAAAGACTCTCATGCTACAGTTGAACCGATACTTCAGTACTTCTCTGAAAGACTTGAGAATAAACAATAGAATCCTAGGGAAACTTCTTATGAAATACATGCAGCATTTACATACCTATAAAATTGCTGGTTTAAAATGCTGGACATCACATTTTCATAGCTAACTGGAGTCGGAGGGCACAACTGTTTAGTTGCTTGCTCCCCTACAAATTTGGTCCTATCAAAAACTACACATGTACAACCACAACCTGATCTGTCAAAACCTGAGGTCCTTGAGGCTTTAAAAAACTAAAGGCATTTATGTTGTAATAGTGTGATCAGTATAAAGATAGAATAATGACATTGACTGGAAACATCAACTACGAGACAGGCAGTTCAATAACATACCTTTATCAGAAAATCTAACCTAAAGAACATTTAATAAAACAGTTGTGATATAAACTAAGTTCCTGCTCCCCAAACCCATGTAGCAAAAGTAAATTACTTTACAAAATAATAATTCACTGTTCTTCCCAATGAACTGTATCTTCAACATATATAGCGATATTTCAAGAAGCCTAATGGGGTTTACAGAACTTTGTACATGCAGTATCTGTATAGTAAAGTTCAAGACTCTCCAAAAGTTAAAAATGTTAAACTGTCAGTGAAAATTATGCAAAAAATTAAGATAGTCAGTGCAACACTTTGAAAGTTAACATACAAATTTTTACCTATCAGCAAGAACTGTAATAAGTCAATTAAAAAAAAAAATCAATTCTGGATAATAAACAGGTCCTATATAATTTTTTAAAAATATAATGCAATATCAACACTGATGCTTTTTTTTTCATTACTGTCTTGTAAAAGCTTTTCTTTGGTTAGCTTTCACAATATCATCAGGAGATGCTGATTTGAAGTCAAATGGTGTTATGGCTATTGTAGGACCAGTCTCCTTGGGTTTTACATCTTGTACTTGTCTGCTGTATAGGAAAGTTTTATGCACCCCAACTGTGCGCCGCTTATACCCCTTTGGAGGGTAACGGAGGCACAAGGTTAAAGCAAAAGCTGAAGGTCTTGCACGCAGCGCCTTTATCCATGAAAGGGACAAATCCTGCCTCTTAAGACCATGCCCTTTTTTGGGTTTTCTGTTTATTTTGGCAAAACCAGAACATTTTCCTTGTTTTTCTTTTACAAGTTTTGTTTCAGGAATTAAGATATTTGACTGTCCTACCACACTTTTCTCTGTAGATACGTCTGCGTTTTTTACGAGGACACTTAAATCAATACTGGTTCCTTGGGAGGGCCTCAAGTCAATTACATCACACACGGGCAAGTCTGGCATTTTCTGAGTTTTATCTATTTCAATAGTCTCTGCTATTAAATCCGAGAGCGATAAATTCTCAACCTCCTTTACTGGAGAAACTTTAGAAAGGGCTAGAGAAGACAAAGATCCTGTTAGCTCTGGCATTCCACCTGAAGTTTGGGGTTGACTCACTAGTTGTGATAATGATGAGGTTCCCAATTTCCTATCACTGAGATTTGCTGTTGACTGGGTGTAAAGATCAGCCAAAGAGTAACAATGGCTAGTACTGCTTTCCTGATGCTCCTGAAGCAAGTCAGCCAATGATGTACTTCCAGATCTTAACACCGGCAAAGCAGCCATGTCTGATGAGGGGCCTTCTTGCTTTCTACTTTGTGCAAGTGAAGGAAAATTTTCAAGAAGTTCCTTCTTTTTATTTGCAGTATGACTGACTTCATTATCAAGAGCCAAGTTTCCTAAAGCACTTGCTAAACATGGAGGACTATAAAAATTTGCACTACTATTACAATCAGAAGTTTCTGAGGAAACAAGAGGAATGCTGTGTTCAGGACTCAGAGAATCACAAACCACATTCTGCATCAGCAAGGATTTCAAGTCCTGTGTTTCCTTGCATTTCAACAGGTTACTTCCTAGGCTAGAGTAAACATCTTGACTGTCAGGAACCAAACTTACTGCATTAGCACTTTCTGGTAGTTGCTTCTCTGCCTGTTTATTCACAGGTTCACAAAATGATCCTTTACACAAATCATCACTGAATGCAGATGACAGAACAAGCGAAGAGGATTTCAATCCTTTCCTTTCACATGAAGGTATATTGGATTTTTCAAAATTCATAGTTAAAGAACAAAGAGCTGAATCATTTTTGGCTGTCAAATTTCCAAACCCAGGTTTGTAGGTGTTGTCAGCAAAACTGTCAACTGCACAAGAGAAACTGTCTGTATCAACACACACTTCTGGACAACAATGTAAGTCTCCTTACCTTACAATAGCCAATAATTTTCAGATGGAAGTCCAGTCACAACGAAATATCCCATTTTTTAAAAGTTGACAGCAGCAACAAAAAAAAAAATCAAGAAACATGAAAAGGCATTTAATTACTAAGTGTCATCCAAAGGTGAGGAATGTTCTACAATGATATTACAGGTATCTACTGAAATACAAAAAGAACTTTAAAAATCAGCAAAGAATGCCAATAAAGATTACAAATATTAAAGTACAAATCAAAATAAGAAAGCTACTGTATAGACACTACCCAAAAAGGGAGATACTAGGGATGGTAGATGTCAGTTTACCAAATAAATAACTAAAAATTTAAAGATGCTTTCCAAGTTTAAGGATATACATTAATTCAGTTAAGTCAAGTTAAGTCATATATTATAAATCTAATTTAGAAATCTATCATGAACTCCAGATGGTCACAGCTGGAATTTAAACTGACACTGAGGTGTTATTTTGACTTCTAGCTCAAGAAAAGCTCTTTCCTTTAACTGTTTTAGAATACACATATAGTAAATCAGTCTTCTTTCATCTTCCAAGAAATGACTATTGCAATGATAAGTGTCTTCACAGTTTGTAAAGCCCAAATTAAACCTCAGATAGAAATTAATCACCTTGAATGTAAACAATTAAATATAAGTATACCTTTTGTAGTCTTTGCTAAATTCACAGCATCCTTATTCTTGGTCTTCACATTTTGCTTACTGCCTTGTGAAAGCACAAGATCCAAAGCCTTTTGTACATCAAATTTAGCATCCAGTACTGCTTGCACCATAGCTTGTTCTGGTATGGACTCTGCCAAAACTTCTCTCATTTGATCAAGGCATGAATTAAGACGGGCTGAAAGAAACACATTACTGTTATAAGCTGCCCAGAAATATGTCTTCAATGGCCTAACCACTAGCACCCCATCTCTGATTAGCAAACAGAAGGGAAAAATATTACAACAAGGGTTAAAACCTTCATTGCCCTGATAGATTTTGTTCCCACATGCTGCAGAATATTTGACCTATTTCAGATATTGCAATAAAGAACATATAACTAACTATTTATTAATCTAGAAAGTCTCAGTACTGAAATATTTTTATGTTGTAAAATAACTATCTTTACTGCAGAGAAGAAATACAAATAATCACCTTCAAATTATCCAAAGTAATATAGTAAGTCAATGTAGAATCCCATGGAACAGCACATTTTAAGTGTTTACAGATGCTACAGTTAACAACCAAAGTAAAAAAGAATTTTCAGGGTCCTCAGGCCTTAACAACTAAAAACCTGGATCAACATGCCAGGTTTCAAACTACCTGTAATCTTTACCTTTTCTAAAACTGTAATATATTTTTAGTTGATAAAATCAATTTTCTTTGGAGCATATTTCTGCAACTACTATAAGCCTTTACTAAGATACTTGCTGCACAACAAGACTGAAAATTCACCAGATTGCCACTCACTGGAAGCCATAAAAACACTAAAGACCAAAAGAAAATCATCCTGAAATCCCAGTTTCTGATAGTTTGGATTTTAGAAAACAGGAACTGAAGAACAGGGAGACAGCTACATATTTTTATTTGAACACTTCCTGGAAGATGTTTAAAGAAATTTGCTTAAGGGAATTCAACACTATAGAATTCCAACCTCCACGAGGTTACCTACATTAGCACCCTTTACTTGTAATTCAAACAGCAAGTGAATCTTCCCCAGACACTTGCTCTGCAAAACAAGCATGGGCAAAGCCCTGCACCATGTGCAGGTTGCCATTTTACTATCTAATACTCAGCAAGAACAACCTCGTGAAACGCTTTGCAGCTGTCACGGCTGTATCAATAATTTTGTATTAAGGGCCAACACTTCATACTGAATCAAATGTAACAGGTCTTGTGAGACCACTGTTGTTTTCACAGTAGAAGTGGATATTCTGAGGTTTCTTTTCCCTCTTTTTTTTTAGTCCAAAATGTTACTTTCCTTCCTGCTCCAATACCAGTTCCTGGCTGATTGAGTCTGTCAAAAACACTCTGCAAAGCCAGAGGACTGCATTGTCTAGATCACCTGTACCATTATACTGGCCCATTCCTTCAAATTGCCCTTCATAGCTTTATCTCCTCTCTAAAAACATGCATATTATTCCCACATCTCCAAGCATTAGCTTAAGTTCTACCAATTTACTTGACATGGAATCAAAATTCTTTCTAATTCACTGTTCTGAATTCTCTGCAACTTTAAGTACCAAATTTCAACACACTCTAGTCTGATCTTTTCAACATTTTAAAAATAACCCTGATTATTTCCAAAACATAAAAACTATATTAACCTTTAATACTTAGAAAAGAGACTTGTGAAACTTTTTCACAAAGCAAGTAATTCAGCAATCAGGCAGCAAGTTTAAAAAACAAAAGCAAGTATTTTTCCCCAAACACTCAGCTCAGAATTCAGCAAGACTGAATGGAAACAAAAGTCTTACTAATTCAAAACAGGATAAGAAAAGATTGTAGAGAATATTGGCTACCCTTTCAAGGAAATGCGAGACTTTGAAAACCTCTTGAATACTGCTAATTGCTATAATTTGGAATGCAAAACCAAAAGAAATCATTCTAATACTAACAGTCAGTTTATAATATTCAAGAGTCAAGATCTGAGCTGTCAGTACAGCTTTTCTTTTTCCACTTCACACAAAATCTGATAATTTCTAGTAAGAAATTAAAAACATTTTACAATGTATGCAACCAAGTTATAAGTAATACACAAAAGGTAGCTACAAACTTGAAAAATGACCACTGAAGGTAGCCCCCTGAAGAGTACTGTCTTATAACAAGATTCCAAAATTGTGAGCTATGTCAGACAAGTAAGAAACATTAATTTCAGACTATTCTAGTAAATCTTTAATTCATGTAAGAGATTATTCTGATAGTTGTTTTCTATAATTACCTCTATCAACTTCAGTCAACTGATGAGTGGGTGTAAAACAATCAGCAGCAGCATTGGTACCTTCATAGCCATATTCTTCTTCTAATGGCTCAGCAAACGTGGCTGGCTTGTCTCGTCTGGAGTAAATAAACTGAGCTGCTGCATTAGGTAAAAAATAAAGTATTAAAAAAAAGTCAAATGTTTTCTCCCCCTTTAAAACCAAAACATAACTAAAGGTAAAATAAGTTAGGATGCTGAACTGTTGCAGTGGTTTCAAGGGGGTGGTGAGACATAGCACCTGAGGACTGCACAGAGCATACAGCAGCTCATGCTAGAATATAAATATGTTGTCATCACAGTGAAACTACAGACTGGACAATATCCTTGTATCCATGGAATGCAATAATTCTGCCAAGTTCAGCACTACAAAAAAGATTATACTCCAGGTTTGAAAAAAAAGTATGTTCTATACAAAACTATGGCCTAATGTCTTCACAGCCTTACACAAGCATTTTTAAACTCAGTTTGAATTTTAAAAAGTTAGCATGAAATTAACATTGCTTTTACAGTATGTGACTGTTAAATTACTGTTAAGAATTTAATGGAGTTGAACACATCCTTTCTTTCTTGGAATTTCATTAGAAATACAGCCCATGAGTAAAAATGCATATTCACACAAAACTTTAAACAAGTGTGTGGTTTCACTCTGATTTAGCAACATTAAGGCATATACAGATAAAACTCCTTGCTGAACAGGAGCCCCAGTCATTATACCTTCTCAGAAATGTGCAAAGCATAATGTAAACAAACTGCCTTAAGTGATGTAATATTCTCCCCAGCTCTGAAATCCATACTGAAAGCAAGTGTATATCCAGAAGCAGCAACTCCTAGCAACTATTTCCCAAATGCATATGCACCATTTCATATTCAATCACCATAACTGAAACAACTATTAAGATTGTTATACAATCTAGATCAGATTATTTTATAATTGAAGCTTCCACACAAAGAGTTCTTAGGAAAATTACTGTGCACAGGCAGGAATTAATTTTGCCATTTATCAGTCTACACTTGAGCAAAAAGCACACATTGCACATTTCCATCACTAAAATCAACAGCATGGAATAGGACCGGAGTTTTAAAGACCTAATCATCTCAAGTTCCTGTGGCCAGAGGTCACAGGCTACATCACAGCCTCAGTGGATTAGATCCAAACCAGTTACCTACCAGTTTCATGTCAACACCAGCTGTACTATTTCCAGCACCTACTCAGCTCTAGAAACTCTGCCACCAAATCTGTGGAAACCCTAAACTGATGATCTTGCCAGAGACTTGACTGGAGAACACAACCTAATGGTTCTACAGCCAGGCTGAATTCAGCTGAGCCGAGCCACTCCAACTATGCCTTACCCGAGCACACAGCCATGGCTGTTTTTAAATCTACTTTGCAACACTGCAAGTGCTGGAAGGCTCATTAGCTCCACGTGATCTTGCATGAGAGGCCCACAATGAGACGCCCTGCCCCACGTTTACTCAAAGTTGCGTAAAAGACACCAACTACCAGGTGCACAACAACAACTGTTAAGCCCAGGTAGATCCTGCTAACCATATGAAAAGACAGCAAATGTTTCAAGATTATCAACACATTCCCACAGAGCTGATTTTTACACTACCAAGTACATTCCAACCATCTAGTTTAATGTACATGTAGGACTCAAGATGTGGCCAGCTGTCTAATGGGACTTTCAACAGTCCAATGCCTAACACTGCATAACTGACTGTAACGGGATTATGCCCGCTAGGTACTTTTCAAAAGTGTCACTGGCTTTTAAAATGTGTTTTAATTTAGAAATAAATATCAGAACAAGTATCAATGAACAATACTTGATAATTATTTGAACTAACCTGTTGAAGGAGAAATGCAATAATCATCTTCTACTGATTGGCCATACACATCATCATCTTCAAAGTCTAAGAAGCAAAAACAGCAAAATTATTCTGCACAATTTCTAAATAACATTATAATTCAAAGTACACATTTTGCACAAGGTTTTATGAAATAATGCACTTCCTGTGTTCCAGAAGTACAATTAGGTTCTGTTTATTTACCTAGATAAGAAACAACCTTCTCAGTTCCGATAATAGAATTTTATTACAATAGGATAATTTAACATTTAATACTGTATTCATTAGGCTGAAAATTTTCAAGAGCTACCATACTTCACACCTCCTCCTTCAGCATGTCCTTTGCCCCCACAGACTAAACTCAAATTTCTATGTCCCACAAATCTTTACCCATGGCACGTCTCTTGATATTTTTGCTTGACCTCTCAGTTTTCACACCAGACAAGACAGTTCAATTACAATTTCTACTCCCTTCCTATGCATTTTTCACCTTTCTTCTCTATTTTATGCTCACACCCATCTACCTTTTACAAGAAGTTCAGCAAGACAAAAAAAAAAAAAAAATAAATTCACAATTCCCTTTGAATATGCAAAATTGTTTCAGGTAAAAGAAAAAAAAAAGCGAGTATCTTATACAGTTATTTAAAGATAAAAATATTCTTTCCTCATTAAAAAAAAAGGCATCAAGAAATATGAAGAGTAAGTTAAACACCTTTCCCTCCAAAAACTAATCCTAGTATTAGTCAATCTTAAAAAATTAGTGTAATTTCCACTAAATAATAATTAAATACATGAAAAAAAATAGCAAACTATTATTAAAGACACTACTGCACTTGGCAGTTTCACAAGTAACATCTATTCTTTATTGTTTTTAAAGACAGACCACAGCATGCACTGACCATAAAAATCAGTATTTTAAAACTACATAAATTACAGAGAACAGAGTAGAAGCTACTGAAGCATTTCAGCTGTACTGCCAACATATTTGCAGATGGAACATCACATTTGGTTATGATCACAAGATCTCAGAAAGGAGAGGGGAAAAAAGTGGAACAAACAAATGGAACAATGGTCAAATAAAGACCAGAAGATCTAACGCCTCAGAAGTCTTCCTATGAAAGGAAACAAAAAAAATTGTAAATATTTAGTTTAGAAACGTGACACATATTTGGGCACTACAGAATGACATGCAGCATAAAAAGAACAGATTGCATTTTTTTAGTCTGCCCCATTTGGGCCATAAATGATTGTGTGTGAAGAAACATATGGTACAAGGGTAAAGACCTGACGTGTAACCTCACAGTCAGGTTTCCAACAGCAACAGCAAATTACTGTGTATCTCAGCAAACTCATTAAAAGAGAGTCTGATGAGCATATCAACACTGAAATTAACTCTATGGATTGCACACTCAACTTCTCAAAAGCCAGAGACTCAGCTGAAATCAACGTTTCAGCCAATCTGTGACAAAAAATGGTCTCTAGAGGATGAAAAATCAAGCACTAAAATTCCCAATATAGTTCAAGATTTCGCCTTTATTATGTGAATTTACACTAGCAGAATCTGCAAGGTGGGAACACACAGCCAGCACAGCTCACATGAATTCACAACTTCTAAGAAATTCCAAGATCAGAGTGCAAAACACAATTTGCACTACTATAATACATAAAAACCGTGTAGTCTGTTCACCCAACAGACCAGAGGCAGAGGCTGAAGCACTTCTGGCATTTTTTTAATAATTTGACAAAGTGAAACAAGAAAATTGTCACTCTCTTACCAAAGGGTTCTTTAAAATATCGGTATGGACTGAAGTGTGTCCATTTCTCCACAGCCCAAGCCAATAAAAATAAAGACTTAAGAAAAAAAAGACTCTGATTTACAGTTTGCCTAAGTTAATGGGGCCAGGGCACAAAGAAAGCTGCAGTACTTGAGGTACAAGCCAAGTTCTTATGGAAGTACTCCATTTCACACAAGAATCTTAAGTAAAATTAGACAGGTACCTGGAAAAGACATTTTTCCCTAAACGCACAACTCCATCTTTAAGAATTACATTTTTTCCTCAAGCAACAGCTGTAGACTCCTATTTATTAACATCAGCAACACTTTGCTAGAGCTTGGCCGTGAATACAAATTTTTAAGCTTTTCAAGACTAAAGATGGATGGGTTCAACCGTAGTGAGGCTTTTTTCAAGTCACTGCCGCTACTAAAAAAGCAGAGCCAATTTGGGCAGCTCAAGGCAATGCAGATAGAAACCAGCTGTGGCTTGGGCCACGCACCAAGGCCACGCTCTCCCCGTGGGGAAGCTCCTGGGAGATCCCGGGAGCAGCAGGAGGCCCCGGACGGCAGAGCGGCCACGTGTGCCCGACCCTCCCCACTCGGGCGGGAAACGGGCCGGGAACGGGGCGGGGAGAGGCCTCGCCCGGAGCCCCGTCCAACCCTCGCCGAGGGGAGGCGAGGGGGCGGCTTCTCCCCTCCCACCGCCCCTGACAACCCCCCGGGCCCTCCCCTACAGCCGAGCGGACCCCGGCACACCCTCCTGCCCGC
>VYXF01010837.1:1440933-1461268 GCA_013397295.1 Polioptila caerulea | reverse complement strand
CCCGGAGGCGCTCGCGCCCGCCCGGCTGAGGCGGCCCCGGGCGGACGGAGCGGGGGCAGCGGCGGCACGGCCCGGACGGGGCACCTGGGACGGCTGAGGTGTAGCTGTCGTGCTGGAGACCAGCCCGAGCTTAGTCTCGATCGGCTCCGAGGCCTCTTCCAACCCGAGGAAACGTCGCTGTGCTTGTGCAGGATCTAGTAGCAAAAGGTCTATCTGCAGTAGCTGCCTGTTTAGTAATGTGAGTTATTAGGAAAAGCTGGATATGAGATGCCCACTTTCTGTCAATGATGAGTTTGATTCAAGCCAAAAAAGGGAAGTTTTACATGCGCACATGTAAGCAAGTGTTTTAAAGCTTATTCAAAAACAGTTGCATCATTGATGAAAAAGGAGCATTCTGGATAGGCCTAAATTCACCGAGGGTATGCTTATTTGACACACTTGCAGTGTCTATGATCTGTGTACCACCACAGGAACATGTTTTGAAATGAGGTACAAGGCCTTTCTCAATTCTGGATCTGTAATAGCTCCAGCTGACCTGGCTTTTTGGTGACAAGTAACCATTGCAATCCAGGGACTGACTACTGGCCAGGCTTAAGTGAGCTGCTGTCGGTAAATGCAAGCTGTAATAATTAGCATTGCTGTTGGCAGTCTTTGGAAGCAAAATGTCAAAGCATTAGGCTCCGTGGAGCCTTGATCTGACTACATTGGCACATTACTGTGACGCTTTCTAATGCCGAGTTTCAGCCTGCAGGAGCAGTTGCACTGCCAAGGGTTCAGATAACCGAGGAATGTCCCTACAACTACTCCTCTTGCTGGGGCTGACAGGGAAGGACAAGCAGACAAGACCTTAAGGTCTGTTGAGAAAGGGAGTTGGGATAGAGATCCCAGTTCAGGAGCTCCAGCTGTAGCAGAATTTGTTTCTATATCTGCCAGCTCAGTTTTCCCCAGACACCTGCATTCATCTATGGGCTCGGGAGCTGCTAGGCAGATGATGCCATTAATATTTCTGAGGTCAGGTGTCTTCATCTTTGAGACCTTCAATAATTTATTTACCATCTTTTCATCCAGTACTGACAATACCAGAAATTGAGACCCCCTCCAGCCACCTGCATGCTCCAGGTGTGCTCCGAAACCCCAGCACGCAGCCACAAATCCCTATGTACACTCATGCCCTGCTTCTGTACCTGCCACCTAACTATTGTCTTGTCCTTGCCCACATGCCAAAATTGTCACCATCTACCACTCCACATCCTTCCTGGTCACTGCCAGAGGCAGGGAGTGTTAACCATAAGTTTGTGTTCATATACAAATAGTATGCAAAGGTGCAGATTGTTTCCTTATTGTTATTTGCATATTTCTTACCAATTTCTACACAGAAACACATGGAGCTGAACAGGCTTAGGCTCTATATAATGGCTTTCATACAGTGCTAGGATTAAAACAGAATTGGAACCAAAACTTTCCGATCAATACTGGCCTAAATACTGGACTAAAGGTCCTGTTGACCTTTAGTGTCCCGAATGTTCTCTGCAGCAGAGATTTGACAGTAGTTGTGCTAATCCTTATCTGTCTCAATCTCTTGACATGAGTGAAAGATACAAAAGTGAAGACTTGCTGTGGGACAGACCATTATTACTACAGCCAGGGTAGCACACTTCTAAATTTAAAACCTGATTCCAGCATCTGCTTTCTGTGCCTTCAGTGAAGTAACTTGGGACACTGCTCTACAACTGTAGAGCATCCTCCACTCCAACACCTTTACTTTGGAAAAGACCATTTTCCAGCTTCTGAAACTACTTCCATCCCATTCTTCAAATGTTAAAAACTCCAGTAAATATTAATCATGTAAATTTAGCATTTTTTTTTCTTTCAGGTAGTGACAGTTCTCATTGCTCACACTGGGCCATTGTGTTGCAAAGATATTTCTTTTATCCTTCTTATTAATGCTTTTTACATAAATCACCCGCTGTTTATCAAATAATAAATTTTTCATGTTTGATTTTTTTTTTATTACCTCTCTTGATTTTCAGTGACTGTGACCTCCACAGATATGGAGGTCATATCATTTCATTTGCTTGTTAGTCAAATGTAACATTGTTTTCAAGATTTCAAAATTAGTTAAAAACAGGAAAATAAATAACAGTCGTAAAAATATAAAAGGTGAATGTAAGGGTAAGCCAAAAGGAGGAGATGATGTACTGTGTAGTCATTACATGGCATTAATAGTGAACTTGAAAGGTTGCTATTTTTCTTCATTTAAAGTGTGATAGGTTATGTCATACAAGACCTAAGGAAAAAAAACCCAAAGACAATAATTTCTTAAAGGAGCACAATTATTTCACTAGTATCTTCAAAGAGTCTTAAATAGTCAGACTGTGATGATTCCTTGCCTTAATTCTGAAACCTATGTAAATATTTTAGGGAAAAGTGTTCAAGAAATAATAAGCTTTAGTCCTCAAGCCCTAGCTGTACCTCAGTTAGTGCTACTTGTATGAGAATGCAAGGTTCATGAAAAGTATTCATCTGATAGCAAAGCAGTCTATAACTAAACATTATTCCTTCAGCAGCAATTAAAGCACCATCAGAGAACCTCGTCAGTCTGGCTCCAGCAGCTCTGACTGAGGAATGACTAACCAGGTCACTTCTGGCATTCATTTCCTTCCTGCCCACTGAGATTATATATTACTTTAAGGTGTGTGCCTTAGGAAGCGACCAAAAATCACAGGTGGCAGCATTTCTGGTAATCCTCTTTTTTTCAGCAATCTGCTGGGCACTCCCAGCCCCAGCACTATGATTTTTTTTTTGTAACTGTAAGCATCTGTTAATAAAATATTTAATAATTTCATTTTAACTAAGTGGAAAGTCTTTCATGTGATGTTACTTCTTCTTAAAGTGAAACTGCCAAGCTTTTTAGTAGTTTAGTAGCCTTAGATACAAAATATTCAGTCTATTTCAATATTGTATTGTCCTTTTAAACCAAAGTCAAGCAAGGCCTGGTCTAGGAAAAAACCAACATAACTATCAGGTGTGGGTGTTAAGTTCTAAAATATAGATATTATCAATGTCACTAAACACCTTTCCAGCTGCTACACGATCTGACTAGCTCAAAAGAACTGCAGCCAGTAAATACATGTCTCTTTTTATCTAAAATGATGCCATGTAGTCAGAAGCTGATTTAAAAGTTAGAAAACAAAGAGTATTAATAAATTATCATTTTGTACATATGGTAAATAGCAAGTGTCTCCAATTTTCCATGGTATGAATGAGCTTGTTAAATATATTTATTATTTCTTTGGGAATGGATCAGTGCAGAACAACAAGTTTCACATATAAGTGATTTATGTTAAGTCAAGACCTTACACAGTTTCAACAGAATCTATTACCAGCTAAGTTAGATGGCAGCTGATGGCAAACAGTAATGTAATAATGGCAATTCAGTCTGTAAAAGTGACCTATTTGGATAGTTTAACATAGAATCATTAAGACTAGAAAAGGGCTTTAAGATTATTGAGTTCAATCCAACCATAAACCTAACACTGCCAAGTCAACCACATTTGTGTTCCTCACAAGTATGTAAACTTCCTGTTACAATAAGGAATAAAATATTTCAGTGGCTTTGGGTACATCTATACTTTCTGAAACACTTTGATTTCAATTCCAAATTCCCCTGTCACCCTGCTGCCTCCCTGCTGGCTCTCAGACTGCTTCTCATCTACAGTGATCCAAACATTGGGCCAGAAAAGGAAGTTCAGTCTCTGCAAGGATGGGAACTGTCTTGAACTGCTCAGCTGGGAGAGAAGGAGTTCAAATTCAAGAATAGTTGCCAAGAGCATGGTAGCTAAAGCCACTGTGAAGCACTCAATGAAAACCTATTATCTATTGGTTTTACTCCTGAACAAAAACAATGTTTTATTACAACAGAGTGGCATTCACTTCTGGTTGGTCTATGAAGTTTCTTGTTGGTACAGAGAGAGATACCTGAAAATCATCAGGGGTATGGAAAATTTTTTATATGAAAAAAGGCAAAAAGGATTAAAAGCCTGTTTTACAGAGAAGATGTATCAAATTCAACATGACCAAAGTTTGTGCTAGGAGTGGCTCAGAAATAACCATTGGGGTTTTTTTCTCATTGTAACTCTTTTTCTCAATTTCCTTGAAACTGAAAGAAGGTAAATTTTATACTGATAAAAGCAGACAAATTTTCATTCAGCATAGAACCAGACTACAAAGTTCATGAGCAAAATAAATGATCATGGCTAAAAAAATTAGCAAGATTCAAACAGTTTAGTCCTTGTGTGGTTGTCAAGAATACTTCTATATGATCCCAGCAGATATTTTCACTCTATATAAAATTCTGCAAGGTATAAGAATTTTCATGTGAGAGATTCCATCTACTTTTCTTGTTACAGGTGACTGACAGGATAAATTAAGGGAGCTGCAGACCTAAGGAAGAGGCAAAACAGAAGGCTGTCATTAGGACTTGGTTGAATATGATGCACGTGTCCACATTAAAGCAATGACACATATATATATTTATAGTGCATATAGGACGCATTCTGTTGCATGTTATTATATGCATCAATTTGTCAAACACTTTTAAAAGTTTGTCATGGATCCTGGCTACTACCATAAACTGTGACTTCATCAATTTGTCTGTAATTACTGGACAGGGACATGCAGTCAAACTTTCTGTAACAGCAGTGAGACCTTTTCCTACTGCATCTGTAGAAAAAAACTCAAATGGAACTTATAGTCTGGAAAATGTCTTTTGAGAGACATTACACAAGTATCCATAGCTGCAAATCAAAGCAGGGTAAATATAGTTTGAGAAATCCATCGCTTTTCTGTATAGAGTATTCATGACACAAATCTGACTTGGACATTCCACTACTGATCTCTTCTTATAGACCTTAAATAAAAAACAAGTGCTGACACATGTATGCTTCTGGGAGGCACAATAATACTTGGTTTGTTGGGAAGACAGCTTGTTAAAGTCTAAAAATTATGTTAGAAATGTTAGAATTACTCTAATTTTGTTTTCTGTGTTCTGCACTTTTACATTTTTGGGACCTGCCTTTAACAAATCCAACTATATATTTTGGGCCACCAAGTCACGGAAAACCCCTGTATTTGCCTCTCTCAGAAATCCACTACCTCCATGGTTATTCTGAGTCACATTTCTTTGCACATGAGACTCAGAACTGAATCTGTAAAACTGGGATACATCTGGTTGAAAATATTTATAGGGTGTTACTGTGTCAGGGAGCATCATTTGTTGAATAAGGAACAGATTGATACTATACATCAGTCTTTGACTAAAGTCTTTGTTTCCTCTCCCCCAAAAATTTCACTTTCAAAGGGTGATTCATCAAGAAATTATCAAGTCCCTCTCTATCTCTCAAATGATTCCCATGTACTGCACACTGAAGAATCCCATAGGAGGTATTGCTAGTTCATCCTGCAGTCACAGGATATAATGCACAGATGCTCTTTTATTTTGCATTTTTTGCTCTGTCATCTGGTTATATTTGGTGTGTCCTAGAGTCAAATGCAGTCCTTCAGCACAAAGCAGTGACTCGAGCAGGGAATGAAAATCTTGCACAATAATATCTTTTTAGTTCCATTTTTTTTCTTTTTATCTGATAACCAGAAACTACTTAACAAAATGCTCATTTACTATCTAGTTTGTTTCACATGTTCAAAGTATAAAATTCTATTACTTGCTATTAGAACAATGTCCTATCTTCCATGAGCTAATCTTTTATGGCAGATGCACTGTCTTAAATGTATAAATCTATTAGAAAACCAATCTGATAAAAATTTATGCCTGCAAAATGATGATTCACTTATATCATTGTACTTGTCACTCAGACCTTAAAAAAAATACATAATACCACAGAATTGGGTGGGTGCTTAAAATATGCAAGACCTCGATAATAGGAAAACATTAGCCACAAAGTGTGAAGGAGAAACACCAATTAAAAAATAAAATTACCAGTCCAAAGTTTCCAAGTTTGTACACCATATATTATGAACAGCAGCATGTAAGCTTTTGGTCTTAGAGTGCTGCAGCAGCTACCTCATGGGTGACAGCATGATTTCAGTTTAACTGGAGAGATCTTACTCATCTCCTTAATTTTCATATCTGTTTTACAAAAATTAAAATAATTTATGAAAATTAAAATATCTTTTATGAAAGCAAACATGTCTTAGGCCTTATGAATCAGTATTTTAATACTGGTGTCCAAAGCTGAACTGATGTGGCTGTTCTAATTAAGCATCATGCTGCCTCCAAAAAACCCGTCAGAAAAGAATATTGTCTCACTTTCTAAGCTATCTCTGAGGACACATTAACTATATAAATGTTTGCTTAATGTGCTTAAAATTATAATTTTTTAATGTGATTTTGTTGCTGATTGCAGATGTGGTTAGCTTTCATCTTAGCATTGAAGTCCACGTGTGTTTTATGTTTGCATCCATGGAATGAATTCCCTGAAAGACAGAGCAGCGTTGCAGTGTAAGCCAAATTCAGTTAGCATTAAAGTTTTTTTTTCCCCAAACCATGCATGGACACAATGGTTCTTACTGTCTCTCTGCTATGGATAAAATATTTTCCCACAATACTTCATACTGGAACCTTGCACCAGTCATTCCTGCAGACAATACCTGTCTAACACCAGAGGCTAACACGTCTGGCTTATAATATCAGTGACATCATCTCTGAATGGAGGCTATCCCTGCAGCAATGAACTCTCTCTTTTAAAGGCACTCATGGAAATAAAGAATGAACTTAATTTTCTTAATTTGAACTTCTACATTTGTAATTTTTGTGGAGGCTTCTGGGGGAGAGGGATTTGCAAACTTTTATAGAAGCAAAGTTATGAAAAAAACTGTTTTCATATTTTAATCATCATAAACTCAGTGGCAAGATGTAAGAGGGGGACTCAAATTAGTGCTTCCTCAGAGGGGAAAACGTAAAAAGTGGATGTTACATGCTCGGTGTGTCTGCAGAGTTTCGCATTAGTCTTAGTGTGGGCCCAGTGATGGGTCACAGAGATATAGAGACAATTCTGCTTACACCTGTGAAGATTAGTTAGGGGACAACAGATACAGTGCAAAAGAATCTGTGTTTCATCCCTTCATTGCTTGCGGAATAGTTTCTTTTATTTGACATAAACTATTCCTGTCATCTGAAGTATTTAATAGAAATGGTCAAAGACTATCCACATTACTTCAATTGACGATAGGATATTCAGGACTTTCTGAAATTACTTCAATTCAGTGTTTAATCATTGACACTCTGCAGGATTTAGAGTGAGTGACTTCAGTCACTATCATCTATTGTGCAAGGTATAAAAGTGTATTAAGTGAAATTTAATCAAGAATACATTTTAATCCTGTAGCAATAAATTTAATAATAAAATGCATACTTGCCACTCAAAACCCTTATTCTGGTGAAGCATTACATAGATGCATCAGTAATTTGCTGGATTTCAAAAATTTGAGGTTATAATTTACAGCTATGATGCAATGCCAGCCCTCCTCTGGGTTGGTCACATATTTCTGTTAAAGGAAAGTTTAGAAAGATTGGAAATGTTACCATCAGGATGAGTAAGGGTATCCTTTGCAATAGTAACAGAAAATATTCCTGCTTCACTTTACTTCACATCTGTGGTCATGAGGAAATCTGTATTTCATTCCCAATAAAAACTACATCAGAATGCTACTAATACTGTCCAACTACAAGATACTGGTCATCTTTTTATAAAACATTCATTTGGGGCTGCCTTCCAACCTTCAAGAAGTCAATAGAGATAACTGCATTTGCTTTCATAAATCAATTTTACACTAACCAGACCAACAAAATATATAAATAAGAGGATTTTGTTAGAACAAAAGCACAAAATTTTACAGGGAGTTCCAGTGGAATAAATTGTCTTAGACACCCTATTACTGCTAGTAAAACCATGAGCTGAGCAGCAAAAGATAGTAATAGGTATAGCTAATTTCTTATCTATGTTCTCAGGCAGTGAGAAAATGTCAATGGATGTTATCTGTGGAAACACAAGATCGTACTTAAAAAAAAAAAAAGTGAAATATAGCTAAGAGGAGGTAAATAACCAAGGACCCCTTTGAGCCTGAGGAGGTGGGAGAGGAGCGCTGGAACCAGGCGGTCCTGAGCCTTTATTTGACCAAAGGGAAGGCATCAAGTCCTTGCTAAGGACCAAGAAACTCAACTGGGTCTGTGGACTCCTGATTGTAGGGGCCTCAGTCAGGGGAAATATCTTTACTCCTTGGTAGGGTTTGCATTTCAGGTAATGAACTGCGCCTGAGGGAAGGGCCTTAAAGAGGCTGGGCGTGGTACTGGTCTTTTATTCCATGGCAGGTGAGGAAGCCTGCCACTTAACAAAAATGAGGAAGCCTGCGACTTTACAAAAATATAGGGACTTGGCAACTACTGTGTGCTTGTATGAGCACTTCACCTTGCAGTAAAAACATTACCATTTCCAGTATTATAAAGCAGACTTGACATATTTGCATGCATGTCAAGAAAAAAATATCACCTCTCAAGACAAAGAGGAAAAAGGAGGTATTTTGTGATCAATTGATTTGAAATTTTTAAGAAAATTTCCTGTTTGTTGAAAAGTCACTATTCTTCAACCAGAAAAAAAGGCTCAGGTCCATCTGCTGTTTGGAAAAAGGATTATCAGTATTTTTTCCTGTATTTTTGCCCTTCTGAGAACAGCATGATTCTTCTCCAGAAATGACACACAAGAGCAATAGCAGTAAAACATTGGTATCTCAAAGATGAAAAGAAACACGCATATATTTATGACCAGTCAAAACCCTGTCAATGTATTGGAAGTCCACGTGCGCATCTTACAGCAGAGTTGCATTTGTACACATTACGTGACTTCTGTAAGTTCCCGAAATAAATTAGTGTTGTCCAAATGACCATCATTGCTTGACTCTGCAGACACCTTTAATGTGATTACACATTAAGTTTACAGGATTTAAAACTTTCACTTTATAACCCGCTTGCAACTACCATATCTTTCTAAAAAACAGTCCTGGTCTGGTGTAGGCCCAGCAGAACTGCTTTTTCTCTTTTTTATGTCATGCTCTCATTCTGAAAAGAATCCTAAGCTGTGTGAAATAGTAGAAAACTGTATTACTTTACCAATGTAAATTAAAGAACCCATGGTTAGTAACACTGGTTCCAAACTTCCAAGGCACAAAATGAGCTATTGAAATCTGGTTGAGATGTTTTTCTATTGTAAATAACCAGGGAGAAATCAATCAATTGAGCATGGAGGACAAAAATATAGCCATAATAAAGATATATACATGAAGAAAAGAAAATAATAATTGAGGAAAATCAAAATTATTGCATATACTTTCTTCAGCAAGGGCAAAATCTGTAAAACTAGGTCTACATTCAGTTTTACCCAAACAGATTGCTAATTTTTATGCTATCCTGTCTCTCTGGAAGCTAAATTTGTCTCTTACAGTACTTTACACCAGCAACAAAAAGCAAAACACAGACAGACTTTCAGTATAGTTTAAATGTGATCTCTGCATCAGCTGTATTGAGAAGAAAATTTTAGGTGGTGAAAGGGTGAATGTGTTGCTTTGATGTAAAAAGTTTTATTTCATGAGAATGCTCAAACAAACAATGTTCCCATTATAAGCAAATGTGCCTATTTATAGTCTGAGCCTTATACAGACACGGCACACTTGGCTCTGTGGACAGTAAATACTTTGTGAAGGTTAGAAAGTGAAAAAAGAGCTGCTTGCAGGCACTGCCACAAGGTGTGCAGCGTTTGCTGAGAATGACAACGCAACATCTGCAGATTCCCACAGGATGTGTAATTCTTGTTATTTCAGGGTCTCATCCAATTCCTTTGACATTATTGTAAGATTCACATAAAGATGAATTGATTTTGGTCCTTAGCTTGTCATGTAAAATACTGGCTAAATACAGAGTTTATATTTGGATAAGTGAAATAAAACCTTCCTATTCCTGCACCCTGAATAAGCACTTTCACCTTGTTTAAGATCATTCCAAAAATAACAGGAAGCAGGCAGGTAATAGGTACTATCTGGCCTAACATTATAATTGCAGCCCCAGGCAAGAAGGGAATAATGGATTCTTCTATACACATTTTCCCCACAACCAGATCTTCAAGGAAAAGGAGCAATTGTAATAATAAAGATTTGAAATCTTTAAAAACCTTTTAAAAGC
The DNA here is from genome assembly GCA_013397295.1 of Polioptila caerulea. Taxonomy (NCBI): domain Eukaryota; kingdom Metazoa; phylum Chordata; class Aves; order Passeriformes; family Certhiidae; genus Polioptila; species Polioptila caerulea. The sequence goes on along the minus strand of VYXF01010837.1, from coordinate 1,451,022 downwards.
AAATTGATTAAATCATTACTTTAAAAATCAATAAATTCTACCAGTTGTATGCAGCACAGTCATAGTTGCTTACTATTTACTCTGTTTCCCTTCTTTACTTGAGGGATAAATGTCTGATGAAAAACAAAGTATGAAGAGACTTGTATAACTACAGGTCAGCAGATGAGTGAAGAAAAGTAAGCTTGTGCTTAAAAATGTGGATCTCAGTTGTCAAAGAGTGCAAGTGCCGGATTATAATTACTCTTTATTAGACTTTCTGATGGTAGGAGTTAGGGAAGGCATGAGCAGCAAGGGAAGCTGTACTACCATGCTTGTTCTGGGGATCATGTTGTACATTAATCTCTCCATCCATCCATCCATCCATCCATCCATCCATCCATCCATCCATCCATCCATCCATCCGTCCATATATATCCATCCATCCTCTGTGAGTGTAACCAGCTACAGGTACATTTCCAGATGTTGAAAAGCTCTACATTGAGGGTGTTTGTGATTTCAGCTGTTGATTTCCTGCTGTTTGTCAGTGACCTTGGCTTCACCGATAACAACTGCAATGAGCTTCATTTCCATGGTACCTGTTTGTATTTCAGCAGCCTCTCATGAACTAAACTTAGCCCGGAAAAGCAAGAAGTGAAGCCCACACTTACCCTTTCAAGTGGTAAAGTGGTTGGAGGTAGAACAACAGTGTTGACATGACTCAGTGAGAGGAGAGGCAGATGGGATCACGGGAAGAGGCAAGTGTGACCTTCAGGTATCTGTTTGTCAGGGGGACACACACTTAAACGTGGGTGATCTGCAGGCAGTTGTGTAACACCATCACCTTAATGATGCAATCATGATGTAGGACAGTCCTTTCTGATAAAGGATTAAGCCACCATCAGTAAATTAAAGGGGTTTTTTAAGCTATGTGCAATATTTCTTTTTCATTGTTTGATTCATGGACATGAGAATTCACATAACAATACGTCTCAAAGAGTGCCCCCATTCATAGTGTGAATCTTTTCTACTGAGCACAAAGTGATTGGTTATGCAATATTAGTGTGACAATTCCTGGGGGATTAGTACACCATCAACAATAAGAGCTCTATGCTCATCAAATACATGGCCTGCAGATGATCAGTGTATATGTCTGAGCTCTCAGCTCACACTATCTTGCTAAACTTGTCTGGGCTGAGGAAACTTGTTTTTTGCTCTTTCCTGTGGACCTCCCACTAAGAAACAAAAATGAGTTGATTTCAGTATTTCCATCTCTGCTCTCAAAACCCCTCCTTATTCTGAAAAATCAAAATGTCTCCCCTTAAAAAATCACAAAATGAAACATTGATCTCTGCAAAAACAAGAAAGCATTCACAAAAAGGTGAAACCTCTAGCCTGTGTGCAAAAGACAATGAGTAATTACCAAGAATAACATGGGTGATTTGTTTAACTAGAAATACTGCACTTCATTGTGCTTCTTTCAACAGCCAGTGAAGACTGTAAGGCTTTTCCTCGTATCAGCAGTGAGGCCTGGAAGACAATACTTTATGTTCATTTATAACACACACACAGGTTCCTGTTGATTTACTACTTAGCTCTAGCATTCAGTAATAATGGAACCTTTACCCTTGAGACAGGTTTCATCTTCAGACAGATTACTTACCTGGTTTCTGTGCGAGTTTTTTGTTCCTTTCTGACAACCATTCTTTTCTGTCTTTTCCAGGAATACAGATCATTTAAAAGATTATAAATGAAGGAGAGTCTAATATTATCACATAACCTGGTTTCCTACATAAGCTATCTGAAGCAGTTCTTATTTGAATTGATTCATGGCTTTTAGATGTACTGTTTTATCCTGATCTCTTGATCAGAACTCTTGATCTTGAGTAAATGTTTGAAAGACAGAAAAAAAAGGTCGGGGCCTGTGGCCAACAAGCCCTGACCACTCTGTTCTGGCTCCCTTTCTACAACAGGTCTTTTGGACTACATTTACAGGTAAAACAGATTGGAAACTGTGCATTGACCCAGAAAACACATGACATGGCTTGAATCGAGATCCAAAGATCCCCACCACCCACCCCACCCCAACCAGATTTATTTTATCCAGAACTAATGGAAAGGTTAGTGTAACATGCTGTCCACTAGTGATACCCACACTTTTTCTGGGGTAGTAGTGGTAGTTTTCAAGGATCAAAATGTGCTAAAACTGTAGAAGTACCAGAAACTGCAGAAGGGTGCATGAGTGTGAGCTCTGACCCTGTTCTACTACACGTGTAAGAAAAACTCCGTGACCTTTATCTAAGCTTGCAGCCACTCTCTTAGGTTTTTCATCTGCAGTTTACTCCTCTGTCATTTATGCAACACTCCCTCTCCACATACTCCACTCCTCCCATCTATTTGTCTTGACTACCGAGTATCTAATAAACACAGCTCTTATACCATAGCCTCAGAATCTCCAAGACGTGTATTCTTGCGTTTTCAACCTGCATCCCAGTCCTCACATGTCTTGTTTCCTGTTTATTCTCCCAAGTAAATATGTGGTGTGGTAGCTATCCTTAAAGCAGGCTAGCTGAGCTGACTGTCCTTGCTGAGGAAATGGACAGATATTGTCCATCCCAAGGAAAGTAACATCTGAGGAAACATTTGCAACTGGTGCAATTGATCATGGGATCACTGGAATTGTAATAATATGACAAAGTAGCATCTTGAGAATTGAAAATCATGAGCATTTACAGGAGAATGAATTATTCTGATCTGAATTATTCTGGTCACAACTCTATACAGTGGTCTTAGCTGTCTTGGTTGTCTGAAGCTGTCTTAGAATCAAACTTACTTCTGAACTGTGAGGTGGGGCGGGGCTGGTATATCAAGGCCTAATATGTAGGTGCCTGATCAGTATGAATTCAAGTATAGTATTAATTTTTATGGCATTGAATTTTCTTCACAGGTTCAGGTGGGCATAGGAGGCCACTCATTGTTCCCATTCAAGTGAGGGGATAATAAAAAGTATTTTTTAAATAGTCATCCATGCATCTTTTTGTTGGGTTTGTTTTTTTAGTATTTCTCATGGTTTGGGGCCTTTTTGGCAGTAACTTTCTTTTTAAAAGTATCATATCCTCTAGGAGAAAGCAGTGATGTGAAAGACCCAGCCCTTCTAGCAGAAGTATTTGAACCTTAAAAGACATCTACTGATACCATCCTAGTTTTGTCTGGCTGTTTGGGGATGAAAGAAGGAGTTTTTGACTGTTGCTGCCCAAGCATAAGTCTTCCATGAGGGTAGTGAGTTTTCTTCTCAGGCAGGCAGCAGGTGTCACTTCCTTCTTCACTCAATATGTCTGAAGGCAGGGAATGAAGTCTTAGGAAAGAAGATGTTTACAGTACTTGAATAAGGGGCAACTCCAAGCAAAAAGACCTTGTGTGCATACAGCTGCTACTGGGATCACAAGGTAGGATGGGAATGTGGTACAGAGTTTGGGGCTTCCGTATTTGGGAAAGAGATAAGGAGTAGGAGTCATGGTATGTGATGATATCAGAGCCTCAAATTATCCTAATGGAGGTAATTGATTTCAGTGTTTAAAATGTGCTCTTTTTGCTTGCTAGTAACTAACTTCTTTATAAAAGCAGCTAATTTTCTTTTCAAATTTCTACACTGGACCTCTGACACTTACACAAACTCAGACATGATTCATATTACTTTTGAGACTACTTCAAATATAGATGCAGGTGGCATCATGATAGTGTTGGATGTCACCCTTTGCAAAATGTGCCTTTCTCAAAACCACAGTCTGCCTTTGTGGTTGTTGTTTTAGAAGCAGCCCTTCAGCTGGTCTTATCACATGATGACACAAACTGTGGGAAATGAGACAGGCAACAAGAGACCTTGAATACTAGACACAAGAAAAAAGTGAAGAAAAAAAAGACTAAAGTTAGGCCAAGGAGATACAAAAGCACCAGAAATTTTGATAATTTTTCAAGGTAAAAACAACCCAAGCAAAAAGAATTATAGGTTATTCTGGCTAGATCAGAGGAACTACCGTGTGACAGGAATGTATTTATAGCCCATATCATCATATGATTTTGATATCCTTGCTCTGTTACATCAGTCTTTCTCTAGGACCAAGTAGAAAAAACCTTTGATTTACTGTTCTTTATTTGGAAGTTTTTGTTTGCAAGAGTAAAGCCATACAACACTTTGTTGTTTTAGTTGTTGCTTTTTCAGTTGAACCTAATTTCAGGACATGGATTCCAGGGTAACCAAAGATCTGGGGCACACTCTGTTCTGGAGCTGTTGAAAAGCTACAGTAGATACTGTGAGTCAAATGTTATAAATTTTCATCTTCTTTTTTTAACTTGCATTCCCAAGGTAATGAGCATTTGATTGTGCATTTGATTGTGTCCATAAGTCTATCTCTTCTTTGCATTTCTTACCTTCTGATTTCACTATCCAGTTCCTAGACATTTCAAAATGCGGCAAGTATCTAGAAGATAATTATGACCCTAAGTTCTTCTTGGAATTGAACTCCTTAGTGGAATACCATTGAACATTAATACTGCAGAAAGGCAAAAGGAAGAAGAACTCAGCAGCTCCAATAAATATTTGCCTTGTTGTCCAATGAACCTACACATACTGGCTGACCACAGAGCACATCAATCTTGCCAGGTCAGCCATGAAAAAATTATTGTTGAGACAGGTAGAAATGGCTAAGGCACAAAAGATTCAAATCTTTAGGAAGCCATCAATTCCTTTGCTTATGGAACCACCTATTAATTACAAATACAAAACCTCCCTGCAATCAGAAATATTCAGCATGCAGTAAACTATTCAAAAAGCATATGCATGAATAAATACCCCAAATGCATCTTTAAATGCAATTAAGTGTGCGTACAGAATAGCTGAGGAATATGTTGATATGTGTATGCATCAGTTCTAAACATTCAAATGTTTACTTGCATAAACAAATATAATTTACAATTACAGCACTTGCAATATAGACACCCAGAAAATTTGATTATCATTTCAGTTTGATTAACATTATCAGTTTTCTCTAGACTACTGACAAAAATCTCAAGTCCAATTAAAAAAGAATAACTGTCACAGAAGTATTATATATTAGTACGAGACCAAAATTGAGCATAATTAATTGTATGAATATGTTTCAAAGCAAAGAGTGATAACAAAAGGTATCTTCTAAAACAAAGGCTGAGACAAACTTTTAGTCCAAGACATTGTTTTTTCATTGCTATCACTAGTGGGGCACATGGCCCATCGTGGCTTCTCTGCCAACTTTTTTTTTATGAGTCATCACGGCATCAAAAGCCTGTCAAACAGAACAGAGATAACACATCCATAGACCACACTGTTACAAGTCTCCACAGTTTTTTATGTTCTAACATACCAGAAGAGGCGTCTGAAAATGACTGATCCCTCAAGTCCAGCCACTTCTTCAGGTGCTGCTCTATGTAAGCTTTGGGGAGTTGAACGAAGGACAAAGCTGGAAATCCGACTAGCATTAGCAAGGGCAGTGGGAGTCAGCCTGGTCACTGCTGTAGATTAGCCAGTGCTCCTGACTCCTCTGCCCAGTCGAAACACTGGAACTGTTTCCAGGACATGTGTACTCCACCTGTGGCAAACCCTTGGTTTCTCCAAAAATGCCACAAGGGAGGAGTGTGGGGGCAACTACTGGCAAAACTGCATTACAGCTTTAAATTTTTTTTAGTTTAAATTGTACCTTTATCAGGCCTCCTATGTAAAAGACTCTATTGTACTGGTAAAAAATATTCCTCCCAAAATCACCAAACCAGTAATAAATTCCTCTAAAAAGAAGTCATTACCTGTGGTCAGAGTTTTCATATGTCAAACGGGTATTTTTCTCAAAGAATACCTTCTCGTGTTTCTTTGTTTATATTCAGTTATTCAGAATATTTCTTTGTCTTTAGTCTTCTCCATGAGTCCATACTCCTATGAACACCATTATAATAACCAATCATTAATTTCTTTAAAAATTTCTTCAGCAACTTTTAAAAATGGTGTTTTAAAAGGTTTTATTTCTCAGAAAGTATCAGAGAAACTCTGGTCCTATCAATATATATGATCACATCTTCCAAATGTGTCTGTAAGGAATAACATTAATATATCACATTTATTCAGTGCAATTCTTCATTAATAGTAAAAATAATGAAAGTTTCCAAAGATAGGCATATTATATACAATACAGAAAAGAATACTAAAACTCAAACCAAATGGAAAGTCATCTTTAAAATCAGCAGCAAGACTCTTCCCCAGAGACTGAGTACAGTCAAAATAAAAAATTCTACGGAGTAATTAATGTTGTAGAAAGGGGTTTTAGGTATATATGCTGCAGGAAGTAGCATGATACCATACTAAATAGTGCATTACAGGAAAATGAAATCCTACCCACCCAGTGGCTGTGTAGCCTCTAAGAACTGCCATTGCACAGGTGGTTAGTAAAGGCAGGAGCTATGAAGGAAGTCTGAAGCACAACAGCAGCCATCTTCTTAAAGTGTCTTAGCATTGCTCCAGACAACTAAAATCATCCTGATGATGTTCTTGAGGGCATTGTCAAATAACAATATGGCTGCTACACTCCAAAGGAGTATCCAGGTCCAAATCTCAGTGAAGTCAAACATGAGTGGGCTTCAGAGGGCACTGGATTTAGGGCCAGATTTCAGGGGGCAGAGAATCTGCTCTCAGTGCTTGGGCAGAAACCCACACAACCCATCCCTCAGCAATCAGCAAGAGGGTTCTTCTTGTGTACCTACACACTGTAATCCCAAGGTGAGCTGAGCTGTCTTTGACTATCCAAAGCTTACAGCAGCTGATCCAGAAGAGGTACAGAACATGGTGTGGCACAGCTAGCTAGTGTGACAGACTGAAGTCAATATGTTCGTAGTGTGGACTCGTGGAGAAGACTAAAGACAGGCATATCCTGAATAACTGAATATAAACAAAGAAACACGAGAAGGTATTCTTTGAGAAAAATATCTGTTTGACATATGAAAGCTCTGACCACAGTATGAGTCACTGCAGTTCTGATGATTCATTGCCATTTTTAAAACTCTGATAACAATCATAACAATCTCTAGTTGTTTAAAAAACATTTTTTCTTGTGAATAAATAGTTTGGTAACTTTTCATATCAAAAACCTGTGATTTAGTTTTCTTGTTCTTTTTAAGCCTCTAAACAGCCATACCAGTGGGCTCTAGTGGGTAAGATTGCTTACATTACTTGCTCCTCATATCTTGGAAGGCCATTGGTACCGCAGAGAATCGATCTTGACTACCCTATCTCAGACTGTTAATTCCTTGGAATTCTGGTGGTGAAGGTCATCTCCCAGGAAATGGACCAAGGGAACAGAACCCATGCTAGCAGACCACTGGAATGGCACCAGATTATGACTCTTGGTTACTTCCATGGCCTTTGAGTTGTGATTCCTGCCTTACTTACAGAGGAAGGTTGAGTCGTTCGCTTACACCAGTATCATTGCTCAGATAAAAATAGCTTGAACTTTCTGTCAGGTATGAGAAGGTTCTTCCCAGTCAAGCATGAATCCCTTTCCAAATGAGGTAATACAAACTGAAAACCAAAAAAAAAAGTTTTTCCATATCAGAAAGAGACAGTTATGGGTCATTTGAGTTCAGCTAAATCAAAGTAATGAGATGCTTTTAGCAGTGTCCATGTGGACACAGTATAGCAGTGAAAGACTCTGGCCTACAATTACTAGTCCTCTTGACAGTTCCCACAGTCTTCTGTCCTAAAAGTTTTTTCCCCAGCTGATCTGAATTTAGGCTAGGTAAAAATGTATCCCAGCAGTATCAAGGTATTCAGACAAATTTTGCAGGAAACACTTTTGAAAATTGACATGAAACACTTTTGAAAATTGACATAATACAGTTTTGTAATGAAAGTCATTCACGTTTAATCTGCTTTGCAGAGAAATTATTTGAATAAAATAAATTATACCCTTCCTAGTTTATACCACGGGAAGAATTTTTTTACTCTGTTCATTCTGTAACTTATTACACACAGGTAACATGAAAATTTTGGATGGGCAGTACCAACAGTCGGATCATTCTTCCAATAATTCTGCTCTGAATTTTTATTCTACTTCAAGGCATATATCAGTGCTTGCAACCACCAGAAAAAAACCATCAGGTTTGGGATTATTTGTTGATTGTATTTCTGCTGACCCTGTGAACACTCCTAGTCCTTTTCATTGCAATATTGAAGAGGCTAACTACTAACTGAACTAATCTGAGCCTGTCTTGAGCTAATCTGTCTGACTTCATAACAGAATGCTCACTTATTTAGTTGCCAAGCCTTACCTGGGAATAGCAGCTATCTCATGGTTTTCCCCAAGTTGTTTGTTAGAAAAATATGGCAGATACAAAATCAGATGTTAGGAGTGCAAGAGTAGACTGTAAAAATATTTGTTCTGGGTGAGACCTAAGACTGATCTAGCTCAGTATTCAACATCTGCATTGGCCACTAGCAAATGAGGGGTCTCTCAGTTTGAAGCCTCCTAATGAATCTGTCCTGTGTTGATTTGACTGATACCTGTTAATTAATCTATATTTTTACTTTTTTGCTGTCCTGTGGCACTGGTTTTGCCACAGTACACTTGGACATCACATGGAAAAAATATTCTCCTTGTATTAGGCCTGACCATTTTAGGGAGTGGCTCAGGTCCTTATGTTGCAAGAAATAGAAGTAAAAACCAAGAAAGCTTTTACTAAATGTAAAATCATTGCATTGTATTATATTAAATATATGAGCAGTGTTGTTTACTTATAAATCAGTCTAAATGTCCAAGTCTCCACTGAATTTTCCATTTAGGAAAATGCATGTAGACCTGGCAGTTTATGCCATTTCGGTTACCGTACGGAGATCAACGCTTTTCTGATTCCTATGGGGACATCTGTTCATTAGCACACAGGGTGGCCAATATAGCTTTAGGTAAAGATCAGCTAGTTCCTCTGTTCTACACACTTTGGAAGAATAGCTTTGCTTATAAAATGTAACAAATGTTTCCTGGACTCTAGCCAATATATTTTTGATCCTTTCTTGATCTTCTTTTCACTAATCCTTTTCTTTTTGTATTCTTGCCTTTTGTTGACATGCCAAAATTCTGTCAGTCTTGTTTCCTCTTTCAAAAAACGTATTTTTGTTAAGTTGAATTAAGCATTCTACCCTGTTGCCAAGAGCAAATTAAGTTCCCCCACACTGAAATCAAATTTCGTAAAGTGTCCGGGCAATTAGCTCTAATATGTGGTTGCTGTAACTCTTAATTTTCCCTTTTTAAGGGTTTTCTTTTTTCTCTGTCTTTGTTTCTGAACAGAAGACATGAGATTCCTTCTTTTCCCTCTGGTTGTCGTCTTTTAGCTCCCCAGAATCCAGCAACCATCCACTGATACTTAGCCAAATCTCACTTTTAATCTGTAATCCAAAGGTATTTAAGTAACAAATTGTTCATTCTTCAACCAGAAAGCCGAGCTGGTGGATCGGCCTGCTGGAACTGGAACAGGAACAAAATTTGAAGAACAGACTTCTGAAGAGCTCTCCCAAACACCACATTTAAGCATATTGTATGCCCATCCAGAGATTTCCCATGACAATTTAAAACTGGCACAGCTCACCCACATAACAACAGAAGCCTTGTACGTAAGAACGTATCTTCTGTGCATTTGTTGTCAGGGTTTTGATTCCAAGATGTTCTAGGAGCATATAATTGTTCCAAGTAGATGGGAAAGGAAATGCCCAGTTTCAGAAGGATCATGACAAAATTGTGCCTATTTTTATATGATGGAATGGCCCAGCTTTAGCCTAACCTACTTGCAAAGCTTTCACATTCCCACATCTGCATCAGCCTACCATAGGCTTTCTTCTCCAGGCTGCCTTCAGCAAAGAGTTTTGTCTTATCCTATTCCTCAAACTCTTTGTCTTGATGCAGAGGCAGGATGCATAAGAATAAGACTTCTCTCTGCTTGCCCTACCAAGCACTCTGTGGTGAGGAAGGATGTAATCAGAGCCAAGGAAGTAGTTGTTTCAGTTCCAATAAAAAGTCATCTTATATCAAAAACTCCAAATAGTAAAAA
>VYXF01010837.1:1416787-1440896 GCA_013397295.1 Polioptila caerulea | reverse complement strand
AAAAAAAAAAAAAAAAAATCCTGGATGGTTTCCCAATGTCAACTAGATTAGGATCAGCTAATTTGTTCATGAGAAATTTGACAGTTTGAACATTACTCAGTCAGCCACCATCCCTCTCTTTCCTTTACATCCCCATTTATTTTGGCAGACTTAAATAGTGCACATGATAAAGCTGTATTATAGTAACAGTCATCAAGCTATTTTAAACATAACACTAGAAGTCAGAGAAAAGCTCCTTGGATTCCCAAGGATATATATACACACACACATTACACATACATACATATATATGTATGTATATATATCCCCCTATATATAAATATCAATCTCAAATTGACCAGCCACACTGCAAACACTCTAATGAATCAACAACCGATTTCAACACATGAAATCTGCAATTACATGAAATATTCCTTTTTTTATAAGTTACTTCTATCCACAGAACCACACAGAAGTGTTTTCCTGCATCCATTCTTCCCATTGCTGATTGCCAATTCCTATCAATATAATAGTCCTTAAACCCAAAGACCTGGGTATGTTCTGCAGTTGCTGTTGTCACTTTCTTATTCTTACTCACCCCAGCAACACCCCTTAGTCCACCTCTCCCCTGATTTAGCTTTCTGTCAGCCCTATAAGTGATGCAGAAGGGAGATGCAGCTGACAGTTGAGTGTCTAGTCCTCACTGATGTTCACTGGAGACTAGTCACTGACTGCCCTTCAGTGTTTTGAAAACTCTAACACAAATAGTAACATGCTAAAATCTTAGTCTCTATTTCAAGTTAATGTGGCCGGAACAGCACCCAGAAATTCATAGCTAGTCTTTGCCCTCGGTTTTATGATACTCATCTACTTCAGACAGTTGTTCTATTTCTTCCAGGCCACTTAAAAAAATTTCCTTGTGGCCAGGATGAGAAGGTCAGCATGTATCTCCAGAGAACAGGCAGAGGGATCCTGCGGGGGATGTGGTGACAGGTGGGACATGAAGCATCTTTTCCTTCATCTGTAACACCACTGCCCCATGGAATGGGTGGGAAAGAGCTTGGAGCTAGGTCATGAACCTCCTCTCCTTCCACTCTAGGCATCCCTGAACACTTAGGCATTCCAAGCCCAGCACCAGCTCATCACATGTGATCCTACTATAGCAGCCACGTGTGACCTGCTCCCAGTTTCCTGCAGTGCAGGAGCACAGACAGCCACTTTTCTCTGTGTCATCAATACCACACCTGCAGCACCTCTACTCACAGTGCCTCTCAGAAAAAGCTGGGATGTCCGAAGGCAAGTCTGATAGCTTGTGAATTCCCACAGTTGTGAATTCAGCAATTTCATTCTTCTCTATTTCATTAGTTACTCCCTACTCTTTTCTCTTCATCATTTCATTTTCCATCTGGCAGACCTGATTCATGCTCTATTCTGTCCCACATGCTTCAGCTTCTTAATCCTTCTTGATTCTTACCCCTGATAAGACCGACTTCTTTGTTATTAATGTTATCAAAAGGATGAATTAAAATTAATGCAAGACTTGTAATTCAGCTGCATTGTTGAAGTGAAAAGTCAAGCCAGTCAAAACAGCAAATGAAACATGCTCAAAGGCATATCACAGCAGCTTTTAAAAGGAGACACAGACTCTTTATAAAAGCCTAGGCTTCTAAATAGAAGAGAGAAAGGTGCATGACCATACAAGGGACAATATATACTCACAGAAGCTATTTGTGAAGCACATATGATACTTTTCAAAGATTTTAGGTCAGTTACATGATAAACATGACACACCTCATAATGCAGCTACAGCATCCGTATGTCAAATCTAAAATATAATTTTCTATTAAAAAAACCCAGAATTTTTATATTGTAATCTTGACACTATCTTCCTACTAACATCAGTCACCTTCTTCCATATTTTCCATATACTACAAATATTTTATCCTATATATTTGAGTAAGTTCATAGTGTCATAAAACATGCAGCTACTGGTTTTAAGCTTTGAGTGAAATGAAGAAGTGAATTTTCTACCTGTTTCCCAGTCACTTTAATTCTCATTCTTTTGGAACTTTATTTTGCAAGCTAAGTACTTAAACTTATATTTCCTGGCTTTTACGTTAGGATGTCCACTTCTACAACAAGCACTCTTGAAAGGCATATTATTTTATAAGTATTATTTCCAAGTATGATCAAGAGAAGGAAAAATCAGAAAAATCATAGATGGGAAGTATATTTAAATTATAATGAGGCATAAAATGCAAAGAAAAAAGTAGCTATGGATGTATTAGAAAGAGAGGGAAAACAATGCATGGGTCCATTTCATAGTGTAGGAAATGAGCAAGCATGGCTTCACATACACACAAACATGAAAGATACATTGCAGTCAGACACGTGGAAAAAATGTATTTTGAGAAGGACAGAAGAGTACCAGACAGAGTACAGAAAAAGAAGGTTAAAGAACAAATTTAAATTAATGTTTTAGCCAGCAGAGGTAGATGAAATTTAACCTAGACAAAGCAAGAAAAAATTTGAACTACCCAAACTAGCTGATTTTGGAACTAATCAAGATACTCTCCTACATATTAGTAATTGAATGTGGGGACCTGGGGAGGACAAGGGAAGCTCTAGAAAACAAGAAAAGGCAGAAGTCTTTTACAGAGGGAGAAGGAAAGATGTGAAAATGCCAAGCATCATAAACTAATCACTCTATAAAAATACTGTAATGAATTACTAAACAATCCATGTCAACAGTCTTAAAGATAATAAAGTGATAATAAAAAGCAAGGGTATGTCAAGAACAGCTCACTTCACACCAAACTAATTAATTTCTTTGACAAGGTAATAGACTTAAGAAGCACAGAAGAAAGAAGCAGTAGAAGGCTGTATTTCTACAACAGTAAAGGTTTGTCATTGTCCACGTGGTGTTCTTGGAGGGAAGCAGAATCTTGATATGGTCACCCTCAGGTAGATAAGGTTGGTTGAATTGGTTTCAAATCTGCTTATCAGTGACTTCCTACCAAATAAAAACAGTATCTGAAGTGGATGTGATTCTGCCTTGGTCTACTGAATCAACAACTGAATCCAGTTGTATTTAATGTTTCCATAGTGATTAGCACAGTACAGAAGAAATTTCCCAGTACAGCAGAGATGACATATCACTTGGCTAGGGAGAAAAAGGAAATACTGCTTTATTCTGAGCTGGGGATATTTCTGATGGTGCCTTCACCACCTGTGCTAATGCTATGGGCCCCCAAAAGCATTCTAGTCACGTCTATATTGCATTTTAGATGTATTTTGCTTCTCAACCCTCTTGCCAAGCCTGGGATCCATTCTGGTTCTCCTATATATCCAGAGGTGGAAGGATACTGGCTGTGCTGGGTAGTTTTGAAGAGGTATATGCAGTATTGTGAAGTTGATAAATGGATCTATGGATTTGACTCCAAGACCACTTCAGATAATACAAGTGGTAATGGTTTGCAGATGGATGATCAAAGCCTTTTGGACAGATTCTGGAAGACTTTACTCACTTCCCAAGAATCATGGCTGAAGTATTTAAAGGTCAGGTTGAATGATAATCTAACAACTGCACTTGTTTTTACTTCAGTGGCATAGTGTTCTGGGAGTAGCTTCACACTTCCATCATTAATTTACAGTAGTACTGATCCCCAGTGAGGGAAAACTGGCTGCAGCAATACTTGAGAAAAGTAAGTTTGTCTGATTTATAAGAGATCATGGATCTAGCTCTTCCTGTTCAAATGTTAATATACCTATCCATGTTGTGTGAATATTTTATCTGGGAGTATTATGGGAGTTTACAGGGAAAAAAAATAAAAAAAAATCTGGTTTATATGGCATCTTCTATTGTAAAAAAGAAATTTTAAAATAAATTATTCATTAGAATTGGGTTTACTTTTGTTTTCATTGAATATTGGTATATATCACAGACTCAGGATTTTATATCAAAGGCCAATAGCCACTAAGGTCAAGTTCAAGGGCAGGATTTCTTTTAGTTACTGAATCATACCTATACTTTTTGTTAACTTCAAAGTCAAATCGCCCTTACTTTTTCTCTTTATTTTTCATTCACAGACTGCCCAGGAAAAAGGCCAGGCTTATTCACAGGCACCAAGACACAAGAAGGCTTGATTGAACATAGCACACTAAAATTGCAAGCACAAGGTTTCAGAATCAAAGATTCAAAAACCTGCTCAGATAAAACACCATCTCTCCCTCTTAGCTGAGTATAGGAATTTCCCAAAAAAGTAAATGTACTAGCTTTAAGTACAAGGGCAGATGAGCTGAATGTTAAAAACTGGTCTCATTCGCTTTGACCAAAAGCATGGGCAACTGAACAAAATAAGTGAACCTAGATTAACTTCCAGGTTAGCTGGCTGACTGTTGTGAAGACTCTGCCTCTGTGAATACTGCTTCAAAAAATGTAATTTCTTTTTCATAGAACAAAATAGAAGGTAGGAAAAAGAAAGCAGTATTTACAGTTGATTTTTTTTCACTTAGCTCTCACACACAGTTGTGATTCATTTTTGCCAATAAGGGAGAGTAAGAGCATACCTTTCATGAGGCATATTCTTTTTTTCTTGTGGATTTCTCAGTTTTCAATGTTTTGTTTATTGATTATCCTTTTAATTCCTTGTGACAGAGATATGTGTAGCAGCAAAAAGGTCATCACCATATGTGCTTTCTCCTCATACTACCTTCCTTTGCATTTTTGAACTAAATTGCAAATCATGTCTTCTTGTTGGCAATAACACTGGAGTAAGAGGTTCAGCTCAGTCTTAAGTGCCTAAAGTTATGGAATCTAAATATACATTGTTTTTGTCTTTGGTCAAGAGATACATCTCATCAAGCCAGCCCTATTGCATAGGCAGGTATGCCATTACACTGAGGACTTACCTTTAGTCTTTACGGTATGAAGCTCTTGATCAGCTTTTTGGGGAAAAAACAAAACAAAACAAAAGAACAACAAAAAAACCCAAGCCCCTCAAAACCCACCAACAAACTCAACAAATTTTACACATATAAACATAAATTTCACAATTTAGCCCTGATATAACTCATCTGGGCCTCCCAAATCACACCAGAAATTATTCAGCCATACAGAGGTAAGGCTGAAAGGGCTCAAAAGTATTCACTGACTTTGCATGCCTCTGTTTATGGTTGGCTGGCTTTAAAGACTTACCAGCAGGTGTCTAATTTAGGCTATCTTAAAAAAAAAGAAGAACTCAAAGTGTGGGGGACTTTTTAGAAAAGATTTCCCCAAGTGGCTTGTACAAGGATTTTGAGTGAGCCAGTGCTCAATTCAGAAAGGACAACCAAGGACCCAATCCAAACCTGACTGAAGGACAGAGTCAGCTTGTATTACTCTGGTGCTCTCATGCTCCTGAAAGTGGCAATCATAACATGCACCAGATTAAGTAGTAGGATGCATATGTTACAGGATTCTGAGGCACAGAGGTGGTAGTTTTCATACTGAAACTTTATATTGCTTCTTTATGCACCTGGCTTGTGCTCCATGTACAGACCTTGTCTTCTCTGAAATGAAGAAGGGGAAAACAAAGTGAGAGTTGGTTTTGATCCATTTCATTCATGATCTATGCTACAATCCTGAAATCAAGGTAAAAACACAATCTTTAATCTTTCTCATCTAGTCAAGGAGTGTCCGAGGAACATACTGTAGTTATTTTGACTAGTACATTGAAACTGTACCTAGCTTTTTTAATATTCTCAAACTTTCTGAAGAGTCATGGTCCCTTGGTTAGCAGCCATTGAAGTAATCAAAGACTTCTGCTTCAGTTTTTATATCTTTCAAAGACTGATTGCACAAGATTTAAAAACACAAAATATTTTAGCCTTTCCTTGTGCATGTTTCCCACTCTTGTAAAATTGTTCACCCCTCCTCACTGGCTATTGAGGCTTAAAAACTTCATTTGTCTTGTTTTCCTTAAGATTTTATCAAAGATTAATTAACATGTCTTGCAATGCACCCCTTTACTTAATGAAAGAAAGTCTGTATTTTTATTTTTTTTCAAGTTACCACCAGGAGAGTCAGAATATGAAAATAAAAGATTTTAACAATATAGACAGAAAGACAGTTTTGGAGAAGTTAGACTAATCACCTGACAGTGGTGGAGTGCAAACAGAGAGGAGAAAGAAGGTCAAATGTACATCAGTTTCTCACACCTGTGAGAAAGTAGGTGTGGGGAAGAGTTCACTTAAGAAAAAATAGGGAAATGTAAAAGTCTGTAAGACACTGAAAACAGGTTGTTGAACTCCCATCCTTCCTAATCCATTTTGTTAAAATAATAGAGGACATTATTTCTCTGCCTTTTAGTAAAGGAAATTGGGGCAATTAAGAGGTTCTCTGACTCTTCTACAAAGAGAGAGGAAGAAAATTCCCAGGATCTTGATTATTATATGTATTTAACTAAGCACAGGATTTGGCCTAATACTTTTCGTTCCAAGGGAGAATTTATTTATATATTTTTAAATGAAATTTTTATTCAAGCAAGATAATACCCAACTTAAGGCAAGTGTGAAATCCCCCCTTCTGGATGGGGATCTGTGCTGCAGAGCCCTGGGAGGTAAGGTGCAAAAAAGATGCCATGGAGCATCTCTGCTCTTAATTCCCACTCTTGCATCTACGTGAACAAGTAGGGCAGCCCAACAGGCATGGATGGATGCACTGCAGGGCATGTTGATGTTGATGACCCAATGTCCACCTGCTGGATGTTACATGAGGGTTCAGTGAGCAGCTGGAGTCTGGCACCAGGTGCTGAAAGCTCCTGCCAGGCATTCCCAGCTCACTTCCACCTGAGAGAACACCCAGCCTCTGCATTCCCTGGGCGCAGGGCAAGTGGGGCAGGATGAGCAGGACATTCCCTTGGAAGGTGCGACTGCGAGGTGCAATGACAGCCCTGCGTGTCCCCTCACCTGGGGCACAGTCGGGTGGGATGGGAGCAGGGCACCCACCAGGCAGGCCCTGTCCCAGCAGCAGGAGCAGGCACCAGTGGTTTCAGGACTGTGCATTATTCTGCTGCTTAAGCAACATTTTAGAGACCTGTATAGTAGTTCGAGTCATTTGCCTGAAGCCACGACAGCCATTTGTGGCAGATCAGGGAAATACACCTTCATCCCCAGAGGCTCTGGCTAACACCATAACCGCACCGACCTCCTTCCTCTTTTCTCCTTCCTCCTGGCTGCTCAGAATCAGCTTGAAAACACACCAGAGGCACAGACTTTGATCACAGAGAGATGGGGCTGTGAGAGGCATTGCAATTAGACAGCTCTCCTTGAAATGGAGATGCTTTGATCACAAAAAAGTCCACATTGCACCAGCTAGACTGAGCCCACAGTGGTCTGTCAGAGATGAAATGGCTGCAGCCATGTGAAATAAGAGATAGTTGTGGGGATGCAAGAGGAAAAAGGTGGTGGTGAGGTGAAGAGAAATGCTGGGAAAGATATTTATTCAAAAGAAAATAAGACTCTTAGCTGTCATCCTATTTTACTCAATGGCAAAATTTCTCCTGAGTTTATGACAAAGGACTGGCAAGCCATGCATGTGACTGCAGAAAGTGGCCAGTGTGCAACTCAGTGTCACCCCCTGAGCAGCTCTGAGATACCAATGCTTTGTTTCATCACAAATCAGCAGGACAAGTTAAATATTTGATTTTTTTGTTTTTCAGACGAAAATATTCTGTTATATTCTGTAATATACTTTGTTTTCAGTATGTGACAAGACTTATTTTAGGCCTTGAGGTTTTGGCTAATGCTATGATAGAAAAAGCTGCACTAGTAAGCATAGAATGCCCTGCCAGTTTACAGATTCACAGAATGCTCAAGGTTGGAAGAGACATTCCAGATCATCTAGTTCAACCATGAACCCAGCACCACCATAGTCACCCCTTTAACCATATCCCCAAGTGCCACATCCATCTCTTGAACACTTTTGGAGAGAGTGACTCCACCACCTTCCTGGGCAATTTATTCCAATGCCTGACCACTCTTTCAGTGAAAAAATATTTTTCTAATATTTAATCTGAACATCAGTTTAGTATATCAATATACAGAATGTGAAAATTGAAATGATTGACCATTTTTGTAATTTCTTGCCAAAGTATTACAAAAATCAGTAATTCACATTATTTTTCCTTGTTTAATTGAACAAGTACTTCAAGATTTCCACCCTACTTACCATTCATTACTTTTTACAGGCTGTACTTGTATGAACAGGAATTTTAATCTCAAAACATAAAGCTTGAATTTTCAAAACTCAGGCAAGTTTCCATGCTCAAAATCTTGCTTCTTCTAATGAAAGAGACTTGCCAATTAATTTTAATGAAATTGTAATGGTACCTACTACCTTTCAAAAGTTTTGGATCAAGTCTTTGTTGAAAATTGTTTAATTATATCTCTCATCACACTGAAAATCTAAAGATATGGAAATTGATCAAAAGTAATGAATAAACTTTTTTCTCAAGGCTTGTTCTAACTTGTTGCTTAATTTGCTCTAGTCAAATATTTAATTTATACCACTTTATTGAGTGCAAAAACAGTGAAAATCAATAATGATTAAAAATAAAATGAATAGAATATTTATCTCTATTTAAAATAATCTCTTCAACAGTTCACATTTTCTAAATTACAGTGCCATTCTTTATGTTTTCATTGCACACACAGAAGTAGCAATGTATATGTGAATTGTTATCAAATATTCTGAAGTATACATTTTCTTGTGGTATGTTTGCAAAATTAATATAGGATGTATTCATCTTCCATTCTGTCCTTTATGCTAAAAAAATCATGAAAAAAATTACAAAGACAGTATCTTACTAAAAAGATATGGAATAATTCACGGCCCTGGTTTTTTCCAGGTTTTTTTTTTTTAGGTTTATCAGAATCCCAGAGTCTGTGCTGCTACAGGAAGGGAAAAATGTCTCAGCTCCAGTCCCAGGAGGTTAGGTGAGCGTACAGGGAAGATGACTAGTGCTGGTTTTATGGCTCTACAATCAGGGTGGGAATGAGAATGGACAAGAATATCTGATTTCATATGCGCTCCATGAAAACTGAGAATGGTGCTGGTGATCATCTTAATGCTAGGTAAGAAGAAATTGCATTTCCAAATTTGGGGCAAAGTGTCAAAATATGGCAATATGCTTCATAATAAAAAAAAATAAATTCCAAAAGGTTTCTGGAAAACCATCAAAGCAACTGTATCAAAAGACTAGACATTTAAATGGTTCTGCTACATGATGTCAACTTAGAAGCCCAAAGTGTTATTTTTCTCCCAAATGTTTAACAGAACACAGACATCATAGTAGTACTAATGCTGAAGTTTTAAAAAACTTAAAATACAAATCAAATAAAAACTAAATAGCACAAGAAATATAAATAACATATGGAAGCTGATAATGGTCAAAGAATTCAAACAAAAAATTAAATTAAATCTTGTGAAATATTTGTATTTTAACAGTGTCTTCTGACAATTGTTAAATATTTTAAAAGAATCTGACGATCTTAGGGAAATCATACATCTGGGTCATGCTCGTCCTTTCCTTTTATTTTTTGTCATTCTGGTTTTTGAACAATAAAATGTGCAACAGTGGTATTAGTATCTAGTTCTGTTTGCTTAATGGTGACAGGATATGATAGGATATGATTTCAAAGGTCTTTTTCCCCATGAACTATCTTTATTTCGAAATAATATAAAACAAATGCTCATCACACCTACAGTCACTTCCCTACTGAAATGCAACACCCTGTAAGAGGAAAGCAAATTTTGTTGGAAAGTATGGGAGCAAGTACTCAGAGGAAGACCAAACCATAGCAAACAGCTCAAGCTGGCCCCTGCTCTGCTAAATGTTTCCTCCCACAGGGCTGCCAGCATCCCTCCAGAGCTCCACTGGCAGAGATGCTGGGCAAGCTGATACGATTTCATCCATATGCCATAACCTGCAGGGTCTTAATTCCTGTTGCCTCGCTGTGGTTTGAAAAGCAGAAGGAAAGGACACCAGGTATGAAGTTGCTTACAATCATTCTGCTACATTGTATGAGATTAAATGAGGGGATTTCCCATCAAGGTGAAGAAGAAAGCACACCTGTAAAGACTGAACATCAGCAATAATTTGGCATGATTTCCTTCCTGCTCCAAAACCTGCTGAAACGTTTTTCACTTTTTTCAAACTCTCTTTTGTGTTACAGATGAAAAACAATATACAATTTTAAAGCTGCAAAGCTGTACTTTCCCACCTGTTCATGTCTTAACATGACTGGGCTATTTTTGGTAGAAAAACTAAAGAAAAAACTGCTTTTATACTTTTCTACATCTTTGCCTTCCAGTCTTGCTCTATGATTTTTTTTTTTTCACTCTCCCTTTCTCTCTCATGTGTCACCGTGTTGAGACTCTTTAAAAACTTCCACACCCTCTGTACCTCACCACCAGGACAGCCTGGACTTTTCTCGTGCTTGGATCCCTCACTTGGATGTCACCCTGCTGATAGAAGCCCAGAGTGCAGAGGGGAGATAAACCCCATTTCTCCAATGTGAAATAACGGTTGGACAAGAGCTGACCAAAATATGTTCTGAAAGGGCCTGATCTAATTGATTCCCTGCAATCAAAGGAGGGCCTTTAACTGACTTCAGCAGGTCCCAGATAAGGACCCACATTAATATTGCCATTATCATTCCTAACGGAGGCTCTGAGCACTGATGTTTTGTAAGAGTAGGAAACAACTATGGCACGGCATGTTTGTCTCTGCTGTTTCAAATGAGCATTATTTTCGTGCAAATTTTTGTTTGCTTTGTTTTCTTTGCTGTTTTTATGTATCAGATGTGTCCTTGTTGGAGGTCCTTCCCCTGCTTTGAAATCTCTCAAGCCTCGTTAGAAAGATACAAATATGAAAAATCAACAAGGAACTTTTTCTCACAAGCAGTTAAGGCATTTGTGGTGATTAGGCTTTAAAGAAAAAAAATAGTTTGGAATGATCCAGATGAAAGAAGTCCCACCATATTTAGTCAGGTCTTACTTGTATGGGTGACCATTACCCTTCATGTTGCACTGTGTTCCAGAATGAAACAGACATTTGTATGTGGCAGAAGAACCCAAGCTGAACTTTCTCAGGCCAGAGATATGGAAGACTTTAAAAAAAGGCATAAATACTGCCATCCTTTTAGAAAATTGCCTAAATACTGTGTAATTAAAATCTGTAGATAACAGAAAAATTAATGTCTCGACTTCCACTGCATGGAAAAAAAAAAAAAAAAAGAAGTGGAGCAGAAAAAACTGTTTTAAAAGAGGGATATCTCTCAGAGTTCTTTTGCTTTAGTAATTTTCCATTTGATTTACAACACAGTCATTTCAGTGACTGTCATGAACTTTAATGGACTGACTTTTGTAAGGCCCACTAAAGAATGGAGATGTTATTAACCCTTGTAAGGATCCTTAATCTGGACTTCTGCTGAAGAGAGACGATATGCTTTGGATCATGCAGCACATCACTTGCAGCATGCAGTCCCTTTCTATTAAGCTCTGGCAAGCAGCTCAGCAGCTCCAAGATTACACTTGAGCACCTGAGGAAGCTGTACCTTTGTGAATTTCTGCTGACCATTGTTCTTGCAGTCATTTCATCTGGGACTGACCTTCACGTGTTGTGTTATGTTCTGGGCTTTGTCCTTTTCTCATTTAGATGAATAGAAAAATCCTTTTAATTCTCCTATGAGCAGGAGCAGGAATATGACATGCAAAGAGCCTGTTCAAGAACCAAATTCAGGGTTATATCTAAGTAAGTCTGAATTCTGTCTAAATTGATGTATATGTTTATATTTGCACACATCTTTTTCTATCAATATCTAACAACCTGTTCCTTCGACTACCTTACACTTTTACTTCTTCTCAGAAAATTCTTACCCTCACCTTCCTCACCTCATCTTTGCCAGTCTAAGAGAGCTTGCCAAAAACTGTTGTTTGTATGCCCAAACCTGAATACAGGAATGAAGAAGCTAATAAATAAACACTGAGGTCAGCCGTGTATTATCTTTAATAATTATCTAGTAACTTCTCCAAGAACTTCAGATTGTAGGTTTTACTAACTCAAGAAGTGTATGTAGCTAGGAAATTTAAATGAAAGTAAATAGTATTATTTGTGTATCACCAGTGAGGTTTGTCTGTATGAAAAACTATGTAATAGTTTTAAAATAACATCTTCAGTTAAACTGATGAAGTACAAATAATTGAAATGTGTCATTCATATAAATGGATAGTTAGAGCTAAATTAATACGAGTTAAGCTGAACAAAAAGAATATGCTTTATGCCACATTTCACTCTGTTTTCACTCACTTTCCAGTGTGATTTCAAGATAAACAACCTTAACTTTGGTAAAGATGAAAATCTAAGCCTGGCCTTAGTACTCTGAAGCACTGAAATGCTGCTGAAGTTACAGAATAGCCAAAATAGAAGGAGTTCTCAAAAACAGATACTAAGTTTTCATACTGACAGTTAGATGTAGGGGAAAGAGCCATCAGTTTGCAATAGTGTAGAAAGAGAATATTAGTTTGCCAATCATAGCTTTCCCAATCAAGGAGGGAGGGGGAAAAAAAGAAAAAAAAAAAAAAAAAGAAAAGATGAAAGCCTTGGAAGTGCCAAGAAACTTAGCTTAATGTCTAAATTAAGCTTAATGAGATGGTAATACAGCCAAATGGATAGTGCAAAGTGCTTGCTAAGAGGTATCTCTGTGAAAGTAATTATATTTTAGACTAACCTAGTAATTGTTACTTCCGAAAAGGATTGGTGGATGGCTTTCTAGTCACATTTCACTGGCACTCAAGGAACACCACTGAGGCAATCATAAGAAATAGGAAGCTGGCCATTTAACAAAGTATTTGAGACAGATGCTACAAAAGTATTTGCAGCTACTGAAAGGACACAGTAAAGTGTAGCAAGCACCTGTGATCAAAACAATAGGCAGTACTTTAAGAATGATCTTGATCACACATGTGCCAGAAATGCAAAATGTAGGATATGACAGAGGAAGAGTAATTTTTCAGTTGTGCGCTGAACAAAAGGCACCCAGGAGGAGCAGGCAGAGCCATCCTTCTCAGGCTCTATTACTTGCATCACTAAGTGTGATGAACCCTGGAAAGCAGGTTTCCTACTTCGTGGCAAGCACAGGAACATTAAAATAGGCTTGATATTTTTACTGTCAGAGCTAGTATACAATTATCTTCATGACCAATCCAAGCAAAAATAAGCCAGTGTTGCCCTCAGTAGCTCAGCAGGAAAACTGGAAGGGAAAGGGCAGTTTACAGAGGAGACAACACACTGGGGCTGTTGGTTGAGACCCCATGCACAGGACAGACAGAGGTTTGCAGTCTGTTAAGCTGTAGTGTCATACACATGCAGCTGATACAGAAGTAAAGGGGACATCTGAGGAATAAGGTTCTCTTGAAAGTGTCAAGACAGATGAAAAACTGGAGAGTGATGCAGCAGTGGTGAAATGATCGTATCTCATTTCTCAACATGGAGAAGATCACTGCAAGTGGAGAGCATTTTTCTTATGCAACAGGAAGTAGCTGGTGGGCTTTGTGCTGTTTTGTGATATGAGACCAGTGGAAGACACTTATTCTACGAATGAATCTTTTGTGAGTTTCACTGCTGACTACAGTAACCCTGAGGTCATTCTGTGCAGTCAGCTCATCTGTGTCAGAAAGGAAAGGAATACAGAATGACAGGGCCTTTCCAACACCCATTAAAGAAAATTGTGTAGTGTACCAAATTGCCTGAAAATGTTTCTTGTAACACAAAGAATGGTATTGGTCCTTTCCTCATAATAGTAAAATCGTCCTTTCTTTCTTTCTTTCTTTCTTTCTTTCTTTCTTTCTTTCTTTCTTTCTTTCTTTCTTTCTTTCTTTCTTTCTTTCTTTCTTTCTTTCTTTCTTTCTTTCTTTCTTTCTTTCTTTCTTTCTTTCTTTCTTTCTTTCTTTCTTTCTTTCTTTCTTTCTTTCTTTCTTTCTTTCTTTCTTTCTTTCTTTCTTTCTTTCTTTCTTTCTTTCTTTCTTTCTTTCTTTCTTTCTTTCTTTCTTTCTTTCTTTCTTTCTTTCTTTCTTTCTTTCTTTCTTTCTTTCTTTCTTTCTTTCTTNCACCTTCCCTCTCTTATATGAAATCATGAGAAGCTTCTGTGACTCATTCCTTACACAGAAATTTCTGTTAATACAGTATTGGAGTAAATTACTCCAAAGCTTTCCTTGTGGAAAGACTTGATAACAGTGGATACCTCAACATGTCACCCAGTTACAGAAACAAAACTATTAACATATTTATGCTGTGAGAAGGTCAGGGACCGTCAGGGAATTCTACAGGCCATTGATCTTTGAGAAAGTCAAAATCAACAGAACTACATTTGCCTGGACAGTACTTTAGAGTGCAGTAAGCAGTCATGCCTGCCTTTTCAAACAGTCAATTGCTAGCTACTAGCAAAAAACCCATATTTTTTGTAGGTTTAGGGTAATCCCTAAAACCTGGAGAGGAAGTTGAAAATAGAAGACAGGATGGCCCTGAGGCCTTCAGAAACTGCTGAAAAACTCACTATTTCTGGAGTAGCCTACAGCATGTAAAAAAAGCATGAGAATCTCTGAATTCTGACACTTTAGTAAGGCAGTGGGAAAAAAAAAAAGTGTTTTTCTGATAATACCAGCTTTGTCTGAGGGAGACTAGAAGGGTGGATATCAATCTTTGTGTGCTAGAGGGAGAGAAATAGCCAGCTGGGCTAGAATATTAGCCAAAACTCTTGTGAACTGTGTGATTGTCAAGTACAACTAAAATGTCACTAGGAAGGTTAAGAGTATGTTTTCTTACTGGGGAATTCCAGAGGAACTATTACTGGGGAAAAAAAAAAAAAAAAAAAAAAAAAGGAAAAAAAAAAAGGCCAGGGTTTATAGGGCAAGGTTTCAAAGCTTTTTTGGCAAGATACAATTTCTACTGCATTATCACCAGCCCTCAATGTCCTGAAGCAAAGGCAGAGACTGGAAGAAATGTGCAGACAAGATGATCCCTTCCTTGGCACAGTTATGTACAGATCAGCTCCTGTTATGTCAGCTAAAGAAAACAGACTTCACAGAGAAGCACTTGCCATCTCAGTGACTGACACTAGAAGAAGCTCTATATACCTACCTACCTATGTACAGAAGATAGAGGCTCTACAGACCATGTTGACAATGTCCAGCTGTTTCTGAAACATTTAGATGAAAATTTAGGTGAGGAGCAAAACCAAATTGTTTCAGCAATATCATGTGAGTGCTTTTCAACAAAAAATGCTGAAGTCTATTATTATCAGGAGTACCTGAAACTGTATATTTAAAAGAAACAACAACATTGCCTGTATTGCAAAGAGGTATCTGAGGTTAAAAAAAACCCACAAGATTTGACACCAAAGCAACCTCTGATAGTGTAAAAATAGGTTTAATACATATTTGCACCACTCAAATATTCTTAATTTGAACAGCGTGAACTGGTATGGGATTTATGCCTCTGTTAAAAGCAGTCTGAAGAAGCAGCTCCTGTGCTAAGCTCACAACATTCATCTGACTAAGCCTGAAAACTAAAGATGGACCATTTAAGCATTGTCATTGAATACTTTATCATTTATATTGGAAACAATAAAAATGTTTCTCAGTTCTGCCCAAACTCCTCTAGGCTTAGATTTCTTCTATCCCAGAGTAAATGCCTTCAACTTCATTCTCGACCTATAGAAGTCACTGGCTCTTGGGGAGAGAGAATTTGTGCCTGTGTGTTAGCTTACCACACTGATATTTAGGGCACATGAGGTTAATTTTAATGGCCCTTCCAGTGTAATCAGGTAGGTCCTATGTGTCTGTCGAAATGTCGTTTGTCACAGCTCCATAGTGGCACTTAGCTGCTGTGTTGCCATTGTTGAGTTCTAGTGCCTCATCCCAGGAGCTGAGTCCCACTCTCCAGTTACACTTGAGCAGAGAGAGGGGCTATAAGCAGATATTGGCCTCCTCATCAAATTAAAACAACATCTGACACGTAATAGATCAGTAAGGACAGATGCTTTATTTATTCATATGAACCCCTCAGCAATTTAGCTAATTGTCCTGTTTTAAGTGAATTGTCTCCATTTGCCTTATTTTTCCTTATTTTCTCCTTTCTTTTTCTTCTCTTTTTTTTCCTTATTTTCTCCTTCTTTTTCTACCGACAAAGAACTAAGGATCTACCTAATCTTATCATTCTCAGAGCTACTAAAGGTGCCTTTACCTACTTAATTTTTCCTTTCCTTTTGCACAGCAATTGCACCCAGTGGAAGACTGCCTTTCTGTTAGTGACCAGTTTAAAGAGTCAGATACTCAAGAAGATGAAATGGTTCTGTAATTTTGCTTATGTAAAGTAGGTTTATTTTTTTTAAATCCCTCCCTAGAGGAACTGCAATCCCTTATATTTCTAATTGAGAAAAGGGAACATCCCTGAAAACTGCCACTTACCTAATACTGAAATAAAAATTTTAATGGCAGCTTCATGTGAAAAGAGAGACAAGGCACTCAGAAATAATATGTAATTGCAAGTGAACAAAAAATTAACTGAGCATAATAAAATTATTATACTCATACTTTATGAACCAAGCAGTAAGTATTTGATTGCAGAACTAAATAAAAGAATTCTTTTTCACAGAAGTGATGTTGTATGATAAACCCCTCAGTCAGTTTTCATAGGAAGGAAAGGAAGAAATGTTCAACTTTGACCTAAAAGCACAGACCAGAAAAGCTGTATTTGGCTGCATATGAGTCTAATCTAGAAATAATATCCCCATCAAACTGCGGTCCAAACAATTGCCCTGACAGGAAGTTCACCTTTGATAAGAAGTTGAGCACTGTCAATGCTCAGTTTCTGTAGCATCCCCAAAAATAGCTGAGGAATCAGAACCCAACTACAGAACTGGTGGCACAACAGGCAGATGATGGGCCAGCTCCCCTTTCAAGGCTCTTTTGTGTTTCGCAATGCTGACAACACTGGAGCTTGTTTTCATCAGTGTACTATCCAGATACGACTCAGAAGACATATGGAGTATGTGTACCACCAAGATTCAATTTTTAAAGTCACTTTTTGTTCAAAACCACACTGAAAAAAAAAAGAAAAGAAAAGAAAAAAAAAAAACCCCAAACTAAAATAAAAAAATCCCACAACAAAGATGTGCTAAACTGACAAAAACTGTCACTAATAGCTGCCTAAATCAAAAGGTGGTCATCTCTTGCCCTCTAACTTCAGTGGGGATGGGAAAGGTGCTTGATGTTTAACTATGAAAAATCTTCATTTCAGGAAAAGTTTTAGATGAGCAAACCAGAACACGGAATACCCTCTAGATTACAAAACAAAAAACTTGGTTTATGGCAGATGAACATGAACCAATTATATTGGGTACTACTCAAAAGAAGGAAAAACCGAATAAGATTTCAGTTTGCTATTGAAACTATTGCATCACAATATGCCTGCAAAATAAGAAGTGCCAATAAACAGGAGAATAAGCACTTGTGCAGTCCAGTGTGGAGCTATATGCACGGCATGGCCTTTTGCTGGGAGATCTGTATTCCGTACTAGAAAGCAACAGTAGATGGCCTACTTTTCACAAAAAGTGAGAGCTGGAGAAAACCACATTGTGCCATAGGGAGGGGAAGCACAGGCATAGCCTTCATTATTAATTGGCATACACAGAAAGAGCAAGCAGAAACAAGACAAGTAAAAGAAAGAAGGGAATTCTCCCCGGAAACATATGGGAAGCACAAAACAGAAGTAATAAAACATTAAAGAATAGTGATACAAACACCATCATGCCCAGAAAATGCAGTCATTAGTAATGAACGTAATGAAAGCACTGGAAGGGTGAATGCAAAAGTTAATGGCTTCTCTTACACGTGTGAGAGTGCACAGAAAAAGAACAGGGTATCTGAACAAGAAATGTATGAAAGAGTCTTCCAAGTATCATTTTCTATATAACTCACCAGGCTTCACTAAAGGGAGAAGTAAAGGAAAGCACAGAAAATTCCACTTTGACACCTGTCTTTCAAAGCTGATTTCATTTTCACAGTTTATCTTTGTAGTTATTGCACAGCAGAGGACCCAAAGCCAAGCACTGCCAGCAAGTCACTCTGGCCACAGACCTAGTGTTCTACTCACTTTCTTTTTGGGTGCACTAAACCATCTGCATTATATAATTAACGACCAAGGATCATTTTCCAGCTGATTTTGCCATGTAAACCCTAGAAAGTCTTGAATCCCTAAAGAAAACTAAGCACCTAGCACTGCTGAGGTGCCCTCTCTTCAAGAAGCTGAGTACAAGCTGTTTCAAAATTTTTGACTATCCTTTTCCTATCTGGTTGAGCTCTCAAACCACAAGTTCCCTGATATTGTCAATTGACATTTACAAGATACCTTGGGAAATATTTTTGCAGGTCACAGAAGTTATTTCCAGTGCTGAAAAAACAGTGCATGTAAACATGCAATTTGAAGAATTATTGCTAAAAAATACTTGGTGAACAGATTTCCAAAGTCCATGCCCAACCTTTGTTGGACACAAATACTTAGTAATAACATACTGATTGCTTCAGGGTTATTTAAGTGATAGCAATCACCTAGTCAACCACTCGATCTCGCTTTTAACTATGATCCAGCAAACTTCTTTAAAAGCTAACAGTGTGATGTAGCAGTAACTTAATGGAATTAAATGGCAGGACAAGGAATGGCCTTCCCTATGGGCAAAAGGAAGAGAGGAAGGAGCACTGTCGTATTTGTATACACAGCTTTACTGCAAATGCAATTTGACTACCTCTAAAACAGCAGTGAGTAACAAGGGTTGCAAGATACAGAAATGGAGGTGATTAATTCTGTCTTGGCCTGAAAAAAATTACTTTTCTTGCCAATATTTTCGCACCTCCTACTGACTAATACAGAAAGGAGTGACATAGGGCCTGAGGACGTAAAACAGATATGGTGAAGTAGTAGTAGCTAGCCTACACTAGTCTACCACAGCAATAGAGTAAGTGTGTAGGAGAGTGGAAAAAGAAGAGATTGACTCCACTTCCCAATATTCAGTCAGTTAAATGATGGGACAAGGTCTGAAAGGGGCAAGGTTATAAGCATATAAAATACAAAATATTTTATTAAGATAATAACAGACTACGTGGGAAATAGGGCTTTGTGTGTGAAGTGTAAGTATCCATGACAAATCTAAAAAATTAGATTAATAATGGGTTAACAGCTAAAAGAAAAAATGTAAGAAATTACTGCAACCAGTGAGTTAGAACCACGGGAGACAAATCTCCTTTACATATCTTCCAGTAACAGGAGAAAATAATTAATTTTAGAGACAATGGACTTGACAAGAGTCTGCTTATGCTTTTATTTAAACTAGTGTAAATCACCTTGTATTTCCTTCGAATTTATCAAGTCAATAGAACAAGAGGGAAGAAAGACTGCTGTGATGGGGAACCAGGCCTTTCCAGCTGCACGACAGTGAAAAAAGGCTAAATGTAAGCAGTTGGCATCTGTAGGACCTTGCTATGTTGTGCATTGCACAAATAAGTGTGCAAATTCATTTACATGTGTTCATGTTCAAACTACACTGCTATAGTTTACAGATTAGGCTCTGCTTTCAGGGTCAGCCAGGTATATCTATAAAACCTTAAGAAACACCGCCAGAGTTGCTTTGCATTCACAAGAGCAAAAATGGGAGAGAAGGAACAGACAGAATTCACTGCTAAACTGGTGCAAAGGTGCACCTCCCTCAGAGGACACTTTTAAAAGCAACCAGAGGAACAAAAGCCTCTCTGCTTGCCAGCCAGGCATACATTATAGTAACCACACCCTTGTAGGTAAACATGTACATAGAGCAAATCACTTCTTTTGTGAATAGGGTTTACTTTATCATTTTGAAATGCATATTGCTGTTCCTTGACATATTAGTATGCTTAAAGGGATCATTTAAGGAAATAAGCTCATTTGCCTATGTTTGCACTTATTTGTCCTCTCCTCTGTTATTAATCAAATTTGTCTCATATTTTTATCACATCATATTTTATATAAAAATAAATAAATAAACATCATGATGGCCTTTCAAGTAGTAGTTGCTAGCAATTAAAATAAAGTCAAGAAATCACATAGTCTCATGTGTGATGGAAGTAGTTGGAAAGGCTGTATTGCTCCAGGTATTCTGGTAACATCCAGTACCCCACCAATTCACAAATTTTCTATCACTTTGAATGTCAGTGCTCTGCTGCAGGATAAAAAGATGAAGCTGCAATATGTGCAATGAATGTTTCTCATTGTTAGTACTGCATTTTAAAAAGAAAGTAGATTGTTCTGTGTGATGATAGCCTCCATTACTTGGAAAGGCTAGTTTTCAGAGGAGGCCCTGCACTTGGAACACCATTGAGCCCACCATGCTTGGGCAGCCAACCGGACGTGGGGTTCTGCTGGCGTCCAAAGATCTGGGGCCACTTGCCCCAAGCCTCCTTCTGCACCTACTGTACCGTGCTGTTTCAGAACAAATGAAGAAACAGCTTTTGTACAACACACATTCAGTTCCTATAGTAAGCTATTTTTGCAGTTGGAAGGCCTCAGGCATTACTATTCTTCCAAGCCATACACAAACAAAGAGGGTTCACCACAAAAAAAAGCTTCTGCTGAAGAGTGTAAGGTTTACCTTTGCTCCCTCACTCAAGATCCTAATTTCATCAAGTTCTATAAAATTTCAATTGATTCAGTTTCACCTTATCATTGAATTCTTATTGCTACCTGACCTAAGGTAAACTATACTTTCAAAATAAATAAAGAAAAAGATATAATTCAATCAACTGGTAGGTCTGAAACATTGCTGTCTTATTTCTGTAGTACACCAGAACACACGGGGTTTTCAGAGGAGGTGCTCTGCTATAATCAGGGTACCGGTGGGCTGGAGGGCTCTAAACCTGCATGTGCAGAAACCAGAGGTACAGGCTTGAAGATCTGGGCTACACCATCTACACCACTGGAGTAGGAGCCAGCAGAGCACTTCTTCTTTCTCTAAGCACAGGAATACATATCCTACGGGAGATCTTGTTTCCAGCTAAAAGCTTCCAGTCAGCTCCCTACCCTTTTTCTGGCTTCCCAGCCTGGCTGCAAGAAAACATGAGTGTGATGGTGTGGAGGCAGCTGCATCTCCTGCTCATCTCCCACATCTGTTGCCATCTGTTTCAGCCTTACCCAGGACCAGGCTATGTTCATTTTCAGCAGAGGAGGTGGTTGTCACTCACACCTAAGTGTTTGCTGTTCTTGGAGTCCTGGCACACATGCAAATCCGGGTGGTAACATATCCAGCTACCTTTGAGGCAGGTATCCCTGAGAAATACACCAGTCTGGCCCTTACACACTGAACAGGTTACTGGAATAAAAATGGTAATGCACATTGTTGGACATAATTTGCATCCACAGGTAGGGGAATGTGGCTAAATATCTGGTTCTAAGTGACTTAGTACATGATAAATGAGCCATTCAACCCTGGTGTCCTGCCTCCTTCCCCTGAACTTTTAATCAATCTTCTTATCTCCTTTTATGAGGAACTCATGAGGAAGTCTACATCAAAGGAAAACATACATTTTTATTTTGCTTCAGATGTGTCAACAGTATTTATTAAAAACATTTCTGGCCAAAATACCAAAAATCACCTGATGTTCAATTATAAAAACACCGCAAATGCATTTGAAACTTTACTGTAACTACAGGCTAAAAGTGAAACTAAAAAAGTGAAAGTTGCTTGTTGTTCTATGATACACAGGCTAAAAGAAATGCAGAAAGTAAACAAAAAAGCACACAAAAACATACATTTATAAAGATGTTTCTTGAATTTTTAAGATATATTTGCACCAGAGGGTAAGGTGGCAATTTATAAGACTTTTGATAGGAAAAAACCACATGTGATCATACAAGTTGTTAGACACTGATTTCACAGTATTCCTTGCAGATTCTGTGACAAATGCAGAAAGAATAGGAACACATAAGCAGAGCCTGCTGCTGAGATTTTCCAAAGTCTAACAAAAATGTATGCAACTATCTCCTGAACATTTGGAAAATCCTGGTGATCAGGTTTACTGTTCTTCTCACATCTGAACTTCCTTCATGACTCCTTTTCTATTTGGTTATGCCTAGTTAACTGACGTTGGCAATACTCAGCCCAAGTCATGCCAGCCAAACAGATTTCAACAGGAAAACAGTAAGGAAGAAGACAACACAGTTCGGATTTTATGTTTAACCAGGATTCCTGAAACTTTCTTCACGTGCTTTTAAACTACATCTTAAGGTTTATGTTTGTAGTGGAGGTGCAGGAAATCAAGTAATTCAACTTGTATTTACCATTTATATAATTATTTTTATTAAATTAGCTATATAATTTGTGTTAGAAAGAAAAATCTCCAGCAGTTCCACTGTTTACAATTACTCTGTCAGTTGTTGCAATTACTATAAATAGGCTCAGAGACATCACTAATTAATGAAGTTGGAAGGGTAATGTAAGAAGAAGTCTGCCACTTCACATTTAAGGCATATGATATCTAAGTTGAGATGCAGAAGGGTGATTTCTTTTTCTTTTGGGCTTTGGCAAGAATATATTATTAAGAACCCTCACACATTAAAGTTCTCCAGGCTACAGATGCTTGGAAAATAAAGTGAATAGTAGAGTTGTGGTTTGTTTCTACCTAAATTTTAAACATTAAGAATGAAGCAACATCAGTAGAGTGTATGTACACATCTTACTGATTTTAGTGGGGTTTATATATGCAGACTGAGTTGTGGAAGATTGATCTTTAAACCTGGAGCAGAGGTGTCATTTCCCTCTCTGTTTTGAACACAGTAAGATGTGTTTTATTTGTCATTTTATGTAATCTTATAAACCAAATGCAGTGGTTTCTTTTTTAATCTGTGATGAAAAAATGTGTTTCTTCAGAGTCACTGGAAAAGAAATGTAGTCTTGCAAAAAAGCTGTCAGAAGAAAATTGTGCATATTAACAACTCTCTTGAGAGCAATAATAGACATTCTTTGCATTTATTCAGAAAATTTACATCCAAATCGGGAAGATGTTGGATTTATCTCAGTTAACACTGAAATATTTGCAAAAATCAATAAGGGAAAGTGTTTCCTGCAGAAGAAGGAAGAGATAACCTGGCACAGTTTTGTTTGTCCCTCTCTGGGATACTGTAAGCAAAATGACCACACCACTTCAGAGAAACATGCATTTCCAGTCACAGAGAAGTACATATCCTGAACAGCAGATCCAGTGCATCCTGTCATATCCTTACAGCTGCACTGATGACAGGCCCAGCTCTGGGCCTTTTGTGTATGTAAGCAACACTCACTGTTGGGAAAAAAAACTCAGAAAACTCTCTTACTTGTAAATAACTTTCTGTAAAGGGTTCAGGAACATTTTACACACACACAAAATTTACACTCCTGTGGCTTATCACCAGTTTTGATTTTGCAATAGTAATTTCCCAAACACCTGGCAACACCGTGGACACTAAGACATCTTTCAGTATTTTCTCTGGCCTCCTGATTTCCTTCACTGCCTAAATATATATTTACTGGGGGAAAAAAACCAAACCACCAAACTACAAAACAGCTTAAAACCCCAATGGATATGAGCAGCCTTGTTCTCTGCTGATGCCAATATGCATTTTATACAAAGGTATAGGACAGAGATGAATTAGTCTTCAATTTCAGCACTAAACCCCTCCAGTTCCTCGCAGAGAAATGCTCTGCAGACATGGCACTATACAAAGCCCCTTCACTCTGCGCTAACCCGGTGCAGCAGACCCATTTTACAGGTAGGCAGAGGCCGGCAGGCACGGCACCTCCTACCGGAGGCTTGGGTAGGGCAAAACAGGAACGACGCGCACCCTCCGGCTAACTCAGCACGAGGTGTGATCCCGAGAAGTGATGCGTCCGCTCGGGGAGACAGCCCCGGCTGCGTGTCCGTCCCTGCGCCGCCCGAGCCCGTGCCTCGCGTTACCCGGAGCCGCGGGACGGTGCGGAGCTGTGCCCAGCGCACGGCCCCGGCCCGGCCCGGCCCGCAGCCCACTACGGC
>VYXF01010837.1:1272011-1416012 GCA_013397295.1 Polioptila caerulea | reverse complement strand
CGCAGGAGCCAGCCCGGAGCCCGCCAGAGCTGCGCGCCCCGCAGCCGCAAGGCGGGACAATGTCTGGCGGGCTCGGCGGCCGCAGGTAGCGCGCCCCGTCCCATTCATTCATTCATTCCCGGCCGGCTGAGGCGGCAGGTGGGCGGCGGGCGCAGGGACTCGGTTCTCTCCCTCGACTTTTTTTTCCTTCATTCGTGCGTCTCTTTCGCCCTTGGAAGCGCGACTCTCGCCTGCGGGGCTTAGCTTTTTCCCGGTACACGCCACTCGGCACATGCCGGAGCGCGGCAGCGCGGGCAGGGGGCTGCGGGTCCGACGGAGCGCTCGGCCAGAGCTGTCACCCGTGCCCGCCCGCCTACCGCGCACCTGGGCCAGGGNTACCGCGCACCCGGGCCAGGGCGATCCCTGCCACGCCAGGGGCCGGGGCGGCGGTGCCCCGGAGGTGGCGGACTGGACGGGACGGGGCGGTAGCGCCGCGTGGCCACGTCCGTGCCGCCGCTGCCAGGCGGGCGCACAGAGCGGGGTTGTTGTCTAATTAGCCGGGGACGGCGGGCCGGACACGTGGAGGCTTTTTTCTCTTTCTCTTTGCAGCCCGGCATCCTCCCCTCCTCCCCTCTCCTTTGGCTGGCTATGACAGGGGAGAAGGTTGCAGCCCTTCCTGTCGCTTCCCAGGCGCCGGCCCCGTCCGAGGGGACTGGGGGCTTGGAGTGTTATTTCTAAGGAAGGGGGGCTTGCGGTGCGAGAGGAGGCGGCGAGCCGCTGGGCGAGCGCCAGGCTGTGCTTTCAGTGTCAGAGCGGGGCTGTCGCTAGGGCTGGCGGTGAATCACCCGGCCCGTCTCTCCCGAAAGAGAGGGACAGCCACCGCTGCCTCGCGGGCGCCTCCCGCAGGGACACGTCCGCCGCTCGGGGCTGGGAGGCCGGGCCGGGACGGTGCGGGGTCTGCGTGATCCACGGGCGCGGCGCCGGCGGGAGCGGGCGCGGGCTCTGCCCCGTGGAACTGGTGCTCGAATTCCTTCAATCACGGTAACAGCAGCGAGTCATTTCCTCTACACCTCATTTTTCTTTTCTTTTTTTTTTAACCTCTCCCCTGTTTTTTTTCATTCTTTTCCCCGTGTATCGTTGCACAAACCGGTTGCCTCGGCGAAAAGCGCAGCGCTGATGGGTGGCCGGGGGACTCCCGCTGTCCCGGCCGGGCGGAGCGCCGTGCCGTGCCGTGCTGTGCCGAGGCGCCCGGGGGGATGTTTCGGGGCTGCGGCCGGAGGTGCAAAATAAAGTTCTAGAGCACCGCTGAGAGCCCGGCTGACTGAAGAAACTACCGAGCGTCCCGAATCCCAGGGCACTTTTCTCCTGCTGGAGAACGCAGTGGAGTTTGCTCGGTTCTGCGGTGCCAGCGAGGCCCCAGTCATTTAAATAACCCGGTTACAGGACTGGCCCCGCGCTGAAGTCCTTTAATGTGTTGCCGCTGATGCTGTGCTGCTGCTGCTGCTGCTGCAGAGCGGCGTTTCCCTGCGGTGGCCGGTCCGCAGGAAGCGCCGCCAATGGATGCGTACCTGCTGGTTGCCGTCTACGGAAAACTCGTTTTCAAAATGATACTTGGAAACTGTGCCACAAAACTTCCTTTGGCAAGCGGGCAGCGGCGCAGCTGTCTCCGTGTGTCACTGAGAAAAGTGAATCTGCTTTGAGTGGCGGCTGGGGAAGGAGCCGCGCTGGTGGCAGCTGGAGCGTGGGAGCTTTTGCTCAAGCACGGAAAGCTCCAGCTGCCAACGAGGGGCGCGTGTGGAGCGGGAGCTTCCATCGGGGCATACTCCCGGTGGTTATGGGGTGTGGGGAATAGGGAGCGAGCCGTGGGAATGCTGGACTGCAGCGCGGTGGGCTGGGTGGGTGAGTCAGGGGCACCGGCAGGGGCTGCAGGAAGACCACACTCATCACAGCAGGCTGTGGAAAACTTTTTACATGTAGGCATGTTAGCCTGTAAGCATGTTCTTTCATGGCCCATGACACAGGCCAGCAAACAGGGTGAAGATGCAGGGTGTGATTATCCCAGTACTTTTAAAGAATGGATGTTCATCAGCTTGTGTTTTGGAGGTGTTTGCATCTTGACTAACAGTCACCGTGCTTCACTGCAACTTCGTTTAAAGTAATCTAAAAACAGGTTAACAGCATAAACAGCACCTGTTAATTTTATTGCAAAATGACTTTATTTTAATGTCTTTGTCATACTTTTAACATACCGCAGCATACCATACTATCAGATATATCACTGTTTTTAATCAGTTACTGATACTGACTCTTTTCTAACACTCATGGCTAGCATCCCTTAGCTGAAGTGTCAGAACTGCTGCTTATGCCTTAAAAGTTAGGAGTAAAATACTGTCTACCAGAAAGGCACATCTTGTTGCAAAACACTCTCCTTTGGATTTAGTTAGCTAGGTAGAGCAAGTGCTGTTTGTGAAAAGAGTCATGGAGTCCTTTTTACCCATAGATAGCCTCTGGGGAAATCCCTTAGTCATGAATGAGGTGAGCAGAGTATTTCAAAAACAGTATGAGGGATTTAGAAATAGATTAGAGGTAATAAAGTTACAGAAATGGAGAGTATAGAAGAGCTCAGTCATTCACTTGTTGGTTGCAGGATATTATACAAACTTGTTGTCAGTCCTTATCTGTCCAAACCCATAAATGGAGGGCATATTTTATATTAGAGCTTGTTGCATGTTAATGCTGCCACTTACTGTCTTTACTTAGTTGTAAAAACTTGTGCCTTCTCATATAGGGTCCATAAACATTTTCTCAGACAAGCTTATTGTTTAGCTTTTGGTTTTGCTACACAATCTGTTTTATTTTGTAATAGTATAACAATCTTCTGTATTAAGCATACAAAAACACTAATATTTTTCAGAATGTATGGCATGAGTTAAAGATCTTAAACATGTACTCATGTACTGGACACAGCCTCTAGTTGTCTTTATTGTCCCAAACATTGTATTTTAATTTGAAACCTTCATTGGTTGAAAGTTTGCCAAATGTGTAATTCACCACTGATCTAACATTAGGAGCAGGTCTAAACATGCACGGTAATATGAAGGTTGCCAGCCCTTTGCCTGTATCTGTGGATACCAAAAACAGCAGAACCAGTTCAGAATACTAGAACAACAGAATGCAGAACAAAATCTTGTTGTGCAAGTTTTAAAACTTTTATCTGTGTAACCTTTGTAAGGATNNNGGGGGGGGGGGGGGGGGGTTGGTGGTGGTGTTGTGTTTTGTAATTAAGTAGCTCAAGTCCTCATGCTCCACTCTGTCTCGCTGTGTTTCCTTTTGCAGTATATACAGTAGTGATGATGATGATGAAGATGTTGAGGTGTATGATCATGATTATGATGGTCTGCTTCCTAAGACTGGAAAACGTCACTTAGGAAAAACCAGGTGGACCCGCGAAGAGGTAAATCCAAGTTAATTCCTCTCCTGCATGTAAAAAGATAAGGGAGCATGGATCACATTCTTCTCCAAGTTGCTTCTTGTTCTTCACTGTATTGCTAATCTGCAAATTTACTTCAGTGACAGTCCCACATCTGAGGACAACTTTTTTGACACGCTAGCTACATTCTGTGAGCATAGTTCTCACCTTCTAAATAAAACATATAAAGACAACTTTTTAATTTCCACCAAGCTCTGTGTTACAGTATGTGATGTGTAAGTGAATCTCTGTGTAATCCCTGTTGGAGAAGCAGATTGGGAATCACCTGTAGCAGTGCTTCGTTGTTGCTACTTGCCTCTTTCTGTTTGGAAACTGTTGCTATGCGAGAACCGAGGTGTGTTCAGTGTCCCACAGCAGCAAACAACTGTGGCAGAAACTGCTGCAGCCCTTCTGGAACGTTGGAATTTTGCACTTTATTTGCACTGTTACAATTCCAAGTGGAAGTAAAGTAAAAGCTGGAGGAGAGAAATCCAGCAGTACCAAAACTGAGCATTCAAGATGTATTTGACTTTTCAAGGTCAGAATGTGTTTTAGTCATGATACCCTTGTGCTGACTTTCTGGGAAAATTGTGGTATCAAACTCCTTTGCCAGGTGCATCTCCTTTGGCCATTTAACTGGTTTGAGTTTGTTGTGGAATACATTAATACAGTTCTTGAGTTATGTTTTGACTTTCTCTTCTCTAACAATGTGTATTGATGTAAAAACAGTGGCAGGTCACCCCTTGCAAGCCTTTTGTTTGTTTATTTTAAATCATAGTCTGCCCTTACAAGGGAAGGCGTGGTTGTGATGTGGCCAGGGAGGAAAGGATGGCCCTGAAGTCCAATGGCCATTGTCCTGTCACCTGAACTGGGAGCATACTGGCAGGTGCTAACTGGGAAAGGAAGGGGCTACTCTTCTCCTCTTAATCTCTTGGGACATTTCTGGTTTGTTTTACACTATCTCTATCTTTCCCATTATGTAAGATTGGCTTCTTTTGTCTTTAGGGTCTATATTTCTGGCCTTCTCATTAAAAAGATTGGGCCAAATTTTTTGTTATTTGCAAGTATGCAGAACTGCCTCACAGAGAACAGAAGAAAAAAGGAGCTGTTACTTTTACTGTGCATTTATTATAGGTGGATAGGCCATGAGAAAAATCACTGGAAGTCCCTCACTTTCAAGACATATAAAGATTAAGACTGTGGTTTTCAGAGTCCCCTGCTAGCCTGAGTGTTACTGAATTTCGAGGTTATTCAGAAGCTTGGCATCTAAACAACCATTTCCTTCTGTAAATCCAGTCCAAGAGTAACAGCTAGAGTGCTTTGATGAGTAAATGGGGAATGTATACTGTGAGTCAAAGAACTGCACAGAAGTCAATGTTTCTCCTGCAGCAGAGTAAAAAACTTACCAAAATCCAAAAGAGTAGAAAGTTCTTCTGCTTTAGGCAATTAAAAGCATGAGAAGTCTACAGACCATTCTCCTTTACTCTCAGAAAGCAGAATTAGATGCAAAAGAAGCTACAAGAACAAATAATTAAAAAAATCATTTATATTGTAAGAGATTGCAATATTAATTATATCTGGGGGGTTTTTTTATGATTCAGGATGAGAAGTTGAAGAAGCTTGTGGAGCAGAATGGCACAGAAGACTGGAAAGTCATTGCCAATTTCCTTCCTGTAAGTGGATATTGGTTTCTGTTTCCAGGCTGAGTAGCAACTCTTTATCAAGGGGTTTCCTTGATAAAGGGCAAGGGGAGTGGTTGCTTTATAGTTACATTTTCAGGAGAGATACAAAACTTCCACAATGGAGACCTTAGAAATTTAGTTAGATTACTGTGGAAACCCTTACATTTATTTTTCCTTTCATTTCTCAGAAAGGATTGGAAAAAATCAAACAAACAAAAATGGGGGATGGTAGGGACTTGCACAGTAGATAGTCAGTGTGACAATGAAACAAAATGTCTCAGCACTGTGAAAAAAAGTAACTTTGGTGAATTGTAAGTATGATTTTGAAGATAATTTCTTTGTGAACAGTTTGACTATTGCTGAAATACTGCATGTGAAAGCATGCCAGTTATTGTGCAGATGGGGAAGATAAAGTTTGTATCATTTTGGTGATGGAGTCCTCAATAGAGAAATAATGGAAATTTTATCTGTTCTGTGAGCAAATTGATAGCTGACCATCTTCTTCTCAGACTTACTATATCACTCTATGTTGTTTAGTAGTCGTAGTTGGCAGTGAAATATATAAAAACAAGTGTATGTAAATAAGAGCATTCTCACTCTACTTTTATCTTGCCTTAAGAATTATCCACTTTGTGTATTTCGCATTTCACTAGAATCGGACAGATGTTCAGTGCCAGCACCGATGGCAGAAGGTACTAAACCCAGAACTTATTAAAGGTCCGTGGACTAAAGAGGAGGATCAAAGGGTAATCAGTTTTCCTTTCTGTCTGATTAATGCCTTACTAGCAGATTTCAGGTGTTAGGGAAAAAACTCTTGGAAACTTTGGTGGTCTCGACATTATTATGGCCAGAGGCAGATTGTATTTGTGTAGTGCTTTCTGAGTTTCCTATGCACATAAATTACTGTTGCTTTACAGCACTGTAATGTAGAATTGCAATCTAGAAATGCCTTAACTATTACCAGATTTTTCCTTTTGGGTAAAAATATGAATGGGAAGTGGGGAATCTTAATTGCTATTAGTTTTACTGTGGCAGTTTTGAGAAATGTTGTTGAAAATATTGCTTCAACACAGGAAAAAAATTCATTGATTCATCATGCATCGTTAAATACAGGCAGTTTTTATGTCCTTCTTTGAAGGTAATAGAGCTCGTGCAGAAATACGGTCCAAAGCGCTGGTCTGTCATTGCTAAGCATTTGAAGGGAAGGATTGGAAAGCAGTGCAGGGAGAGGTGGCACAACCATTTGAATCCAGAAGTGAAGAAAACCTCCTGGACAGAAGAGGAAGATAGAATTATTTACCAGGCACACAAGAGGCTGGGAAACAGATGGGCAGAGATTGCAAAGTTGCTGCCTGGACGGTAATG
Source organism: Polioptila caerulea (assembly GCA_013397295.1). Taxonomy (NCBI): domain Eukaryota; kingdom Metazoa; phylum Chordata; class Aves; order Passeriformes; family Certhiidae; genus Polioptila; species Polioptila caerulea. The sequence continues at coordinate 1,409,517 of VYXF01010837.1, read as the reverse complement.
ACATGCTTTTAGCTCTTAAAAAAGGAAAAAAGGAAAAAGTTGCAGGTCTGAGCAGCCTCTTTTGGCTGCCTCAGGCTGCAAGTATAAATTGAAAAAAATTTGGAATCAAAACCTGGGAAGCCAGTGACACCAATATGCATTTTTCTCTGTGGGGAGCTTCACTGTTTGGTCAGTACATGCAACAGTATGCTATTTTTACAGCCTTTTAATGTTTGCCATAGGTAAAAAAGCCAGTAACTGGAACAAGACCATAAGAGTTTCCTAAATGTCTGTGCAGTCTTATTTGTGCCTGTGATGACTGTCAAAATTTAAATTGATTTAACAGGGAAGGATCAGGCTCTGCAAGTGATACATAATTTACATTCAGCTAAGGGTATGCCCTCACCATGAAATCCAGTCTATTTGTTCAAAATTATTTAAGAGAAGGCTTCTTCAACTTCCGTAATTGCTCTTGAATCATCCAGATGATTTTTCACCTGATAAAAAGCCATGTGTAAAACAGGAGAAACTTTTTCCTCGAACTCTGGTCCTGGATATACTTGTCTCACTGGAATCTTCTGTACAGCTTGTATATAACCTCAGAGATTCAGTGTCTTATTTACTGTGATCAAAAGTGACTCAAAATGTGGGCAAGCAAATAATGTAAGCAAGGGAGAAGTTTTCCTTCCTACTTTTCTTCCTGCTATTTGATAAAACATCTTCAAGGCCTAAATGGAAGGCCTAAGATCATGATAGCCTTTTAAGCAATTATTCCCTGGGCTGCTTTCACCTTCTAGAAGATAACAAGAAAGGAATTAGCCCTTGCAAATATTTTTGTAGCTTCCACACATCACAGATACTATTTTGAATGATACCATGCACTGGTGATGTTTTAAAGCATGCTCTTAAAATCCCACTAATTCGTTAAGTTTGCTTTTCCTGACTCATATATGTGAGGATTCGGATCTCAGTTTTTCTGCATCTAAGAAAAATCCCAACAGTTTTGTTTACTGAGTTTGTGTGTACAGCATGATGTTGTTGTTGTCTAGGTGACCAGCTGGAAAGTTGCTTGGAAGTCAGTCTTTTCACAGCTGTTCTCCATAGTCTTTCTTTCCAGCAATGAGCCACAATAAGACTCCACTGAAATATTAAGATATAGGAAGATGATGTTGGCATTCCTTTAGGATAGCCTCAAAAGGATGTTAGCCTTTGTTGTCTTCTCACTTCATGGGAATGAGGTGAAGATGAAATTTCTAATTTCTTGCAATATAAGGATCTAAGTAATGTAGAAGTATGTAAACAACTGTAGCCTGTTTTTCTTTTTCCCTAACTTTTATACTTAGCATCTTTCCTGAGATGTTGGGGGTAGCATTTGTAGTGGTGGGGGGTAGGAGGAAGGTCAGAGAAGAGCTCAGGGTTTTAACAGAAATGCTGACAGCAGTTCCCTGCCCATTGACCTGTCTGAATTGGAAATTTCCGAACTCCTGGAACGTCTGTATTTCTGCTGCAGAACTGATAATGCTATCAAGAACCACTGGAACTCCACCATGCGCCGGAAGGTTGAGCAGGAGGGCTACCTGCAGGAGTCCTCCAAAGCCTGCCACCCCTCAGCAGCTGCTGGCTTTCAGAAGAACAACCACTTGATGGCCTTTGCTCACAACCCGTCGCCCCCCGGGCAGCTGCCGGTGGCCAGCCAGCCCCCGCTGAGCAGTGACTACCCCTACTACCACATCCCTGAGCCACAGAACGTAAGTGCCTGGAAATGTGACTGGGGGAGGGGGCTGCTTGTCTTGCCTCATTGGAAAGATGGGTGCACTTTAGCCATGCCTGGTTTCAGCATGAAGGATTCTCTTCATCTTGGTGGACTTGGATGTGTTTGATGTCGGATGAGGATTTCTTTGGCTTTTACTTCTTTCAGTGGTGGAAATAAGTACGTTTCAAACTGGTGGCATTCAGTTGATGGAACTGGGTACAGAGGGTTTAGTGCCTTGGGAGCAGTTAACATGTTTCCTAGACTTGTGAATGTTAAATTTCTCAAATATCAGTTGAATCTGGTTAATTCTGTGTTCCGTGTCAAAATCTCCCACATTCTCTTTAGTAATATTCTGTTTGTGGGTTGCCTGTCGGAACCAAGTAAACAAGTATTGTTTTTAATCAGATTTCTTTTCTATTAATGATTAAAAATGAAACAGGCTCCTGCTTCAGACAGTTGCATTGTAGAGTTTTAGATGATAATAAATTGCATCCTTTGCTTTTTCACTTCAATTTAGAAAATCCTTACAAATGTATCTATAAATTATTCATCTTTTCTTGTTCAGGGAGGGTAAATATTTCATATATGAATTTTCCTTCTTCTTTTCTAGTGCTCACTGTCATACTCATAAAAATCTGATTACTTTTTGTGTAAACTTTTTTTGGTTTTTTTGCTATTTCATCTCCACAAGCTACAAATATTAAGTACCTAAAACCAAAGTATGATTGACAAAAATTGGAAGCAAGCTGATAATATGATGGAAATAATCAACTTTTGCTTTTTGACCTAGGTTCCTGGTCAGATCCCGTATCCAGTAGCACTGCATGTAAATATTGTCAATGTACCTCAGCCAGCTGCTGCAGCTATCCAGGTAGATAACTTCAACCTCATTTCAAGAGTAAATTTCGTAAATATTTGATAAACTAAAATGCAGACATCGTACATCAATGAAACATTTTAATGTATTAAGTGTGGTGAAAAAAAAAAGGGGAAGGTCGGGGAGTTCTAACATGGCTAATAATTGCTCCTTCTGAAGTGGATTTAAAATGCAGTAGTTGACATCTGGTGTGATGGCTTTCACTTTCTCCATTTCAAATGTCTATATAGAAATTCAGCAGAGACTTTGGTAGTGGAAAACACAATTGACATTTGTTTCATCTTTGAATCTAATTTGGCTGTTATAACCACAGGTCAGCAAACCATGAGCATTTTAGTTGCTACATCCTATTGGACCTTTATCTTTTCTTTTCCCTTAACTCTTAATTTCAGAGACACTATAATGATGAAGACCCTGAGAAAGAAAAGCGAATAAAGGAATTAGAGTTGCTACTAATGTCGACTGAGAATGAACTGAAAGGGCAGCAGGCATTACCAGTAAGATTGTCACTGTGTGCTTGGATGGAGGGATAGCAGCCTTACCCCAGTGCTTGTCTTTTTAACTTTTTACTCCCCCTCTACCTTCAGTACTAATCAAGGCTCTATATTTCCGTTTGAAAAGGATGAAACATAGCACATATACAATCTGTATCTGCTTCATAAATTCTTTTATTGAAAAAAAATCCAAAACTTTTGTAGGTATCTTACTTTGCAAAGTGGGAGCAGGATTGGGCTCTGTAACATGATGTAATATTGGAAACATGATGCTTGTACAAAAATTGAAAATCCTATAGTTCTTAAATTGGCAATGGGATCTGTGTTTCTGAAAGTGTGCAATGGTTCATGTGGTGAAAATGTAGTGCCTGTGCATTAGATTTTTCTTCTCTGTTGTATTCTTTCCTTCAGCTATGTTTTATACACTTCGTAAGCTTCAGACTTGGTGCATGTTTGAGAATTTGTTTTACTCCTCCGAATTATGTTAGATTCTTCATAACTGCATGTGTGGAGCAAGTGCTGGCTATTACTGAATTCTCATACTTTGTTGTATATGCCATTGGATGGTTATGTGTGAAAACCCTTGTGTAACTACTTAACACTGCCGCCAAAGCCAAGAACCCCAAAATCATTTTTGAAGATAAGTGATAGCCAGCCGATTCTTTTTTTTTTTTTTTTTTGGTAATATTTAAATTAATAGTAAAAGAACTGCAGAACTGCATGCATGATACGTTAGTTTGGCCACTTTTTAACTTTAGTTAATGTTTTGCAATTTCTTCTGTTGCATGATCACACTGGAAAGAAACTTCTGTTAATTTGTTCTTCTGCTTTCCTAACCACGTTGATTTGACAGCCTCTTCATTGCATTGGTGTAAGCTGTAGCATTAGACAGGGATAGCAGAAGAAAAGGAGATAAGCAGACAAAAGCAACTCTAACTGTAAAAACTTTTAGCATTCCACAGTGCTGAGCGCTCAGTAGGGAAATCCTGCCATTTCTTGCTTCTTACGGAAAAGGACTTGCAGACACTTTTTGAGCACTTAGAGTAACAAAATGTGAATTCATTATGTGCTAGTAATGACATATGCCTATAATCCTGGAAGTAAATTATGAGGTAACTTTGGGATAACAAATACAATGCCAGTATTACTTAAAACAAGATCTTGCACTGGTGAAAGGAAACATCTTGACAATTGTTTCATAGGCATAAGCTTTTAGATGATGATGCAACTACTTTTATCTTTCCTCCAGTGGCATCTGACACCTTGTGCAATTTCATTGCTAAGTTCCTTCTGTCTTTCCCCCCTCCCTTTTCTTCTTTTTTTTCCTTCCTCTTCCTTTAGACACAGAACCACACATCAAACTACCCCGGCTGGCACAGCACCACAATTGCTGACAGTACCAGGACCAGTGGTGACGGTGCACCTGTTTCCTGTTTGGGGGAACATCACCACTGTACTCCATCTCCACCGGTGGATCACGGTTGCTTACCTGAGGAAAGTGCATCCCCTGCACGGTGCATGATTGTTCACCAGAGCAACATCCTGGATAATGTTAAGAATCTCTTAGAATTTGCTGAAACACTGCAGTTAATAGACTCCGTAAGTAGACTTGCCGCCTCAGGTGGATTTGTGCATGGTCAAGGAGTAAGGGGTGAGGAGCTGGGGTTGTCCTAAATGTGGTTGTTGGTTTTTTCCCGAGTAACTTCGAGTTGCTCCAGGATCTGAAGCTTATCTTCTGACATGACAAAACACAGCTGCTTGTAAATGAAGCCCTCAAGCATGGATGCATATGCTTTTTATGAGTGTCTCCCTTTCCTGCTATGTCTTGGAATGGGAGTGAGTTTTGGCAAGCTGCACAGTAGGAGCTTATAATCTCTCAATTTTAAGTCTCCTTGAAATAAAATTAGAGATACCATGAAAAATATTAAACCATGAGATGATATTTATTGATATTTGAAATAGGTTTGTATGTGGCCATTCATGTATCTGCATCATTTTCTAGAATTTTTAGTTGTAACCTCAATAGCTGCTTCTTAAAGTTTAAGGAGCTTGCCCTTGCATATATGAAGGATTGTAAGCACACATTTAAGTGTCAAGTATCTGACTGACATTGACATGGACCTGTTCTCATTGCAGTCTCTGGGATGTTACACGTAAAGTAGCACATTGAATTACATTTGTTGGTGGCAACCTCCTTCAGAAGCAGAGGTGTCTGCTTCATATGGTATCATTTCCCTTTCAGCACATCCAGAGCATTATTGCATGTTAGGAGGAGGCCAGTCTTGGTCTACAGCACACATTTCTTTGTAACGAAAGGCACCATCATCATACCAAGCAGAAAAAACTGGGCAAGCAAATAGTAAGGACATAATTTGACTCATTTGTTAGGGACTCAGTTGCCAGCAGCACTACTAGGATGTCAGACAGTTTGATAAGATCAAGGTATGTATTGGAGACACAAATTGTGTTCACGGTGTTGCTGCTCCCAAGAACAGGGTCAGGCTGAATTGAACTGGGAAAGACTTTGTTGTTGTTGTTGTTGGTTACAGGCATATCCTAGCGCTGTATTTTCATGAGGTGGCACTGTACACTGTCTTATAGCTCCGTGCCTCCCACGTTGTTTCAGGATCCTTCATCATGGGGTGATCTCAGCAGTTTTGAATTCTTTGAAGACACAGACACTCCGGCTAGCAGAGCTCCCTCAGGCACAGTCGCGCAGCTTCAGCAGAGAGGGGCCAGTGCTTGTAGACCTCAAGGACAGCCCACCACAAATTTGAGCAAAGTCATGTCGAGTCAGGGCTCTCTTGGCTCACCAAAGACCTTATCTGCCTCACAGGGCAGTACAGCTCCGTGGGTCCTTCTTCGCAAAAGGAGAGGGCACTGCAGCCCCTTAGCCAGTGGCCACGGTAGCACCTTGCTCCTGGCTGACGTCAGCAGCTCAACTCCTCCTAAGCGCTCCCCTGTCAAAAGCCTGCCCTTCTCTCCCTCGCAGGTAGATCAAGACTTCTGCACAGATGTTACTAATTCTCAAAAGTCACCCCAGTCTTAACAATTTAGAAACTAATCCTTTGGAACAAATGACTAATTACCGTTGTGCTTGTTGATTTCACTCCGTCTTTGAATCTTCTCACTGCTCCTAGTCTTCACTACTGAGTTTAGTTAATCAGCAAGCTAACTGTTGATTCCTGTCTTTTAGATTCGTCTGTGGGGCTTGGTTTTTTTGTGTTTTTGGATCTTTTTTCTAGGGGAGTGTGACTCCTTGCTTTACTCTTGCTGCTAACTCCAGCTACTAGAGTTTAACATTTCTGATCATCTGTGATACTTCCCATCTCTGTCCACTTACAGTATGATTCATTGAACTAGAAAACCCCAAACTGCATTTAAATAGCATTCAGGTTGTGAGACAAACTGACAACAACCAGAAAATTCAAATCACACTTGCCATCCTCTGCCCAGGCCATGAGAGTTGGAGTGGAATAGGAATGAGGAGGAAAATGGCCTGGCGTGCACTTTCAAATTCCTGATGATGGTTGCTTTGTTTCACAGCTGTAGCACTATTTAAAAGTGTTTTGGATTTTTTGTTTGTCTGTGTTGGTTTGCTTTAGTCTTTGATGTCAAAGAAACACTATTTCATGAAGGATGGTAAAAGATTTCATGTAATTACTTCCCACTGTATTTCCCATTACCTATTAGCTATTTTAATCATATGTCATTTTTCCAGTTAAAGCCAGATTTTGTTACATGCCACATTTATGTAAAGTGGAAGATTGAATCTAAGAAGGGAATATATTGAATTGTTGTCAGAATAAAGGATGCCACTATGCTCACAGATTTGTAGACACTAGAAATAGAAACAATATTTTAGGTTACTAGGTAGAGCACATACAAGAGCAATTTTCTCCAAACAAATAGTGCTGCCTCTTTTTCAGTCAGCTGTTTCCATTCCAAAGTATTCTATGCACCCATCACAGGTGGCAGCTTTTATTTTATGCTCTGAAAATTAAGTACTTTCTTTTGAGAGAGATGATAGGAAATTTATTTTCCTGTCATAAATGCTCTATTTACTGCCCTAAAAGCCCCTAGATGTCCCATATAAATTTTTGTGGAATTTAACCCTGTTTCCTGTTAGTTTGTTTCTGAAACATTCCTTGCTCATTTTCACCCAGTTTCTTGGACACACTGGTCTTAATTAAAATTTATTTGGAGAAAATCTAAATCAGGCTCTGAAAGTGATTGGAAAGTGATGGGAAGTGTTTCTCATTGAAACAGAGTGTAATTTCCTTTAGAATCTCCCTCTCTAGCTTCCTGAGCCAAACCATTGAGTATTTTTTCCACAATGTAGTCAGATAGCCCACATCCCCCTACCCATAGGGTCAGGAGAGTGACTCATGTCAATCAGAAGAAAATAATTTATTTTTCTCTTGTTCAATAATGTCAGCTTAAGAGGTCAGCCATGTAATCTGGATGTTCTCTTTTTAACAAAAAATTAATGTTAATCTTTTATTTCCACACGTGCAGTTCTTAAACACCTCATCCAATCACGAAAACTTGAACCTGGACAACCCCGCGCTCACCTCCACGCCGGTATGTGGCCATAAGATGGCAGGTACCACCCCGTTCCACAGGGAGCAGGCTTTCAAAGCTCAGAAGGAAAACCATGGGTGAGTCTGCCATCTTGCTGAACTCACAAGGCTCCACTTCTTAACATTTGCATGCAGCCCAAGTGCTGGGTCAGCATGTGCTTTAGGCTGTGAGAGGGTGGGTTCGGATTAGATACAAGGAAAGAATTCTTTACTGAGAGGGTGGTGAGGCACTGGAGCAGGCTGGCCAGAGAAGTTGTGAGTGACCTATCCCAGGGTGAAGCCCTGGGCAGCCTGATCTCGTGGAAGGTGTGCCTGCCTGTGGCAGGGTGTTTGGAACTAGATGATCTCTAAGGACTGTTCCAGCCTAAACCATTCTACGATTCTGTGCTTCCTGCAGAGTTGTTTGTTCACACGTTCAGATTTTATTTAGCTGGGAGTAAAACTTCCACTTTATGACTATTGAGGTAGATAGGTTATTAAACCATGCATATAGGTTCACCAGTTTTAAAAATAAAGTCATTACACTTTATCACAGCCAAATAGATGTTCTGCTGTAAAAGCAAAATGGATTATAGGATTGCAGGGAAATATTTTCTAAAGTCTTACAACAATACTGCCTGTATGCACGCATTTCTGTAAAGAGGTAGTATTTCCAAGCATCTTCCTTTAAAGTTCCTCTCCTTCTTTTTAAAGTTTCAGGACTCCAGCAATCAAGAGGTCGATATTAGAAAGCTCTCCAAGAACACCCACTCCATTCAAAAACGCACTTGCAGCTCAGGAAATCAAATATGGTCCTTTGAAGATGCTGGTAAGAAGGAAACAATGATAAAAGTTGCTTTGATATTAGTGCAGAGGGATGTTCTGGGACTTGGATATAACGTTTCTTTCTTTCAGCCTCAAACTCCAACTCATCTTGTAGAAGATCTGCAGGATGTTATCAAGCAGGAGTCGGAGGAATCTGCAATAGTGGCTGGGCTACATGAAAGTGGACCCCCTTTGCTGAAGAAAATCAAACAAGAGGTAAAACTCAAACTTACCTGAGGCAATTTAATTCAGAACTCTTTGCTGAGAAACTTATAGCAATGCCTTTTCTATTAAATAGCTGTGTCTGTTTTTCTTTCATGTGAGCCCCAAGATCTTAGTGTCGGTTCCATATAGTACACTAGGCATGTCTAATTCATCTCCCATTGATTTCCATAGAAGTCTTTCTGCTGTTTTCAGCAGGGGTTTGCTTGGGCCGTTCTAATGCAGTTTTCGTTTGAAACTTAAAAAGAAAAGAAAAATTAGACATGAATTTGGATTGACTCTTTCAAATATTGGTGAAAAGTATAGAAGAACCCCATGGGGACCAAGCTCCGTGGAGTGACTTAGAAACCTGAACATTTGAGGACATTGCATTATATTACTTTGTCACTAAAGTTCTAAAAATACATTTATTCTCAATCCTTTCTAGGGGATTAAACTCCTGAATACTGACAGAGCACTGAGTGCAAGTATTCAAAGTTTTATTAGATGGTGATTTTTTTGGAGAACCTTGAGCTTTTTTCTTCTGCAAAGAGCAGGGCTGCTGTAAAAGATGTTACTATAAACATGCATTATGGACCTCTGTGAAGAATATTTGTTCAATTTGTTAAGCAACTGACAGAAATCTCCTGGTCAGTTATGTGGTGGTTGAATCATGCCTTTTCTGCTTTCAGGTGGAGTCCCCAACAGATAAAGCTGGAAACTTTTTTTGCTCAAATCACTGGGAAGGAGAAAACCTGAACACTCAGCTCTTTACACCTGGGTCTACTATGGAAGACGTGCCAGTAAGTTTAAGTTTTCACACCATCAAAAGAATTCTTTGGTTTACATCCCTGTTAGATTCTTAAATGCAAGAGAAAGAGAATATTTTTTCTGATTTTCTTCACAAGTAGGCTTTATTCCTTATTTCCGTGTCATTTACCTGTACTAAGTATGAAAACCAAAATGCTACTCTTAATTATCACTCTGATGCCTGTAGAAGGTTGCAGAAGGTGCAGTCATTTTGCAGCCCACAGACTTTGAAGAGCCTACACTTGGAGGATGCCTGCACCTGTGTGTAGAAATGACTAGATCAAGGAGCTAAAAACTGGTGTAAGAGAGAGAGACACTCTCTTGGTTTTTGCAAAGGAGACTTTGCATGAGCACAATTCCCCTTGCATTGCCAGAACTCATGGACTATTCAGTGTTACTGTTATTCTTGAACTTGGGATTTTCACTGGATGGAAAACCTTTGTACAGGGCAATGCTCCTGCAAAGCCAAGTCTCAGGGGCACGAGGCTGAAGTCTGCTCTTCATCTATGGTTGTGCCCAATGTAGCAACTTCTGCACTCCAGCTGAGTTTACTGACAATGTGTTCCAATTCAGGTTGTTTTCATGAGTTGCTGGAAACCTTTTTTTTTTTTTCTCTTCTCCTGTTCAGAATCTTCTTACCAGTTCCATTTTAAAGATGCCTGCATCTGAAGATGACGATAGTTTTCACAAAACAGTTGCAGTACCTAGAAACAGACCACTAGCTAGTCCTCTACAGGTAATTATTCTTTGATAAAAGTATCCTTTGTATATAAAAATACATATATGCATCCATGTGTATATATGTATATATATTGCTTTCTCACAGACCGATATTAAGTTTGGGGTAAGGAAGAACGAAATCTTCAGAGAATGTGGCTGAGGATCTTACTTTGCTTGTGGAGCATGAGGGCACAGTGGCTGCAGCAGAGCCAGGAAGCTAAACAGGGCACAGCCCTCTGTGTGGGGCATTGTAACTAAGCTGGGTGCAGTGTGAAATTGGTATGACTGAGAATTAACGTGGACCAGAGGGTTTTTTTAGAATAGACATCTTGTAGGTGGCACTGCTCTTTTGGAGATTTGAGTGGTGTCGTGGTGGCCACAACTTGTGACTGGATTTGGGGTGAGAGGAGAGGCTCTAGCACTGTCTGGCTGGCACAGGTGTGGCCAGTATTGCCCATCCAGCCCAGCATCAGGATGGCCTTTCCCCATTGAAGGCTAAATGTGTAATTGTTGTAATGTAAGTCAGATGGGAGGCTGGGATTTATGTGTCTGTGCTTCTGCCAAGTGTTAAAAAACAGACATTTGCTGTACTTTAAAATAGAGCTGTTGCACAGGGGCTGATCCAAAGCCCACCAAAGTCATTAGCAGCCAGTTTGGCAGCTCTTGTGTACTTAAGGTGGAACCCACAGCAAGTCATTCAGAAAACAAAACATAATTTCTGTATTTCCAAGGTACATGACTAAGTGATTTTTGTAGCCCTTTTCCACATGGGAGAACTAAAGAAAAGTGTCTCATTCCCCAAGGTGAGTCACTCTCAGGAAGGAAATAGTTACTCCATAGTTCCTGACTTTCAGACAGATAGTCCACATCGCTAATCCTTTCTTTCCTCCCTCCTTCCAGAATTTACATTAGGGCTTACTTACTGTAGGAAGGAATGAATAAAGGCTGGTTTTGATTAAGCATTTCTAGCCAGGCATTAGAAAAGGAGATAGTAAAATTTTACATGTCTCCATTTGGCACAGTTTGCCATGGAGTAGGCTTGTATTTTGTGCTGCAGAATCATTTGATGAAAACCAGCTTTGGAAAGCAGGGACTAGGAGCTCCCCTTGGCATGGAGGTGTCTATAGGGGCCAAAGACTCACACTCAGTGTTGTCTGCTCTTCCCTCATGAACTGTGTTTCTTGGCTGCACTGTTTCTTGCTGTGGTGGACAGCAAAGAGAAGGGTTTGCAGATCCACTGCCCCCAATCTAGGGCAGTATATAGGGGCTGAATTCAGACCCACCTCGTGGCAAAGGAGCCTGGGTCTCCAGCTTTGCAGGGGGGTGCTGGAGCTCCCTGGTGGGTGTGTGGGAGGAGGCTGCTGGTCCCCACAAGCCCAGCCCTGCTGTGTCCCAACACCTGTCTGTGAACAGTGACCCCAGCCAAACTCGGGGCTCCTTCACAGATTTAGGGCAAGATTTTCAGGTAGCTGAGCAGCATGGTCTGTGTGTTGTCCTGTTAGTGGTAGTTGCCTGCACTCTGGCAGTAATAAAAAAGAAGGATCTGAGAGGTCTGTAAAATAGGGTCTTTTGATCTTTGGTGTACTGGTGTTATGTTTCCTGCTATCTAAAAATAATTTCTTTACAAGCTGCTGTAAACGAAAGGGCTTGTTTAACCTTCTGTCCTCACTCATGCTGATTTTGTTCAGGAAGTTTACATGAGTCAATTTGTGGATCATTCTGGATTCAATTCTTCAGTCCTTGCTCAGGAAAACCATGTTAAAAGTCAGGTATACTCATTGTTTGGATAAAGAGGACCTTTTCTTAAGTAGGAACTGAGTTAAAAAGGACTTCCCAACTCCTCTCAGCGTTTAAAGTGTGTTGAACTGAAAGAAAAAGTAGTTGTAAAAAGCCCCAAAATGAATAGTTAGTATGCAGTTTCTTTGGGTACTAATATGAAGGCAAAATTGTTCTCTCTGCCGATGAAACATTAAGCTTTTCAGCTGAAATGTAATCTCAAATGAAGAATGAGGCTCGGATGTGATGGTGGCACAGACAACTTTTTCAGAATGAAATACAGACCTTTTATAACAGTGCAGCGTTGTCCGCCAGTGGCTGCACTCTCTGGTTTGGACTTGGTGTCGTGGTTAAAAGAAATGGCAAAGCTGCTTGGCTTCGTGTCAGAGGGACAGAGAGTGGCCCCATGCAGCTCAGAAAGGATGTGTAGTCTGGCTCTGTTTCACACCAGAAACTGCTGCTGCTCTGTCCCTACTGCTTCCCCTCCTCCACCCCAGTGTAAATGGAGTCATTAGACGAGGGCATAGCTTGTCTAAAGGGTGCAAAGCCATGTAAAACATTAACCTTTGTGCTTGTTGTTGTTTTTACTGTTTGCATTTTGTACATGACCAGACTTTGGGATATTATTGTCCTATGCTTTCTACCCTTCCTGGTTTAGTGTTTGGTATCTCACCCTCATACATGAGGACATGGACACAAAATATACTGGACTAAATCCACTGATCCCATGAAAGCAGACATTAGGCAGGAGGGAACTCATGTGGGTGAAATTTAATTGCGTCTGCATATGTTGACATTGCTGCTGTTAATATTTTGGGCCTGATCCAACTGTTCTTACTTAGGCAAATTCTCATTGAGTTCAGTCCAAGAAAGAATTACAGCAATCTCTGTGCCTTGGGATCTGTGCATGGAGAGGGAAGAGAGAAACAAAGGCAGCACTAAACTTAGAGTTTTTTAAATATGCTTGGTTCTTAAAATTCCATTTTCTTTTAAGTTTGAACTTAGAAAGGAGGGAAGCAGTATATTTACCAGCCCACAGTTTTCCATTGCTTTAATAACTTGCTCTACATTTATACAAAGATATTTGGCTAGTGATAAACTGATCAAAATCCTTGATTACTTATTGTTTAGCTGTTAAATTCCAAAGAAGGCAAGAGTAGCAAATGTTCAAACACATCTCTAATGATATTTTTTACTGCATTTTGGGTACACGACTGATCATATGCCATTTAGTAAATAGCAGCTGATGACCATATCAGATAGCACAATATGATTCACCATCACTTAGCAAGAGCAGCATGTTGCATCATTTGGCATGTGAGGTCAGGTAGCTCCATATAACACCACTGGAGTTTAGTGCTGTCAGTGCTGTATAGAGCAAAGGGAGAAGAAGCCTCTGTAGACCAAGAAGAGTTTGGGCTTTATCTTCATTCAGTCCTCTGTTAAGTCCCCCTAAGACATCAAATGTAAAGGCAGTTTTGTGTGAGATCTTTCTGGTAAAGTGTGGAGGTTCAGCCAGATCTTTTGTCCTATGTGTCAAATCTCATGGTTGTGCATTGAGTATTGGCAGGCTGGCAGGAACAGGAATGTCTCACCAAACTCACATGTTGCCTTGGGGCAGACTTACTTTCCATTGTGAGGATCCCAAATATTTCTGGTTTGTATTCATGGGATTGGTTAAAACCTTTATTTTTGCACCCTGTATTTTTTGTCACTTAGTTGCAGGTCAGGGAGATTTTGGTCTCACTAGCAACTTTTCCAAGGGTTAAGATTTTGGGATAACATACTCCAATACCAAGACAAAAAGATGATCTGTACTGGGCATGTACTTGAATTTTGCCTTGTAAGAGGTTACATAAACCCCTCTGTTTCTGGCCCTTCCTGTGTAAAAGTTAAATTTTATTTCACATTGTGTTCTGTAGCAGTAGCGGTACATAATACAAACTATCCTAACACAGACATTTTAACAGATAGAAAAGTAGGCTAAATCACAGACCTTCCACCTAACCCTGCAGGCTATCAAAAGACACCATGAAATGGAGCCTTTTAAGAAAATAGCACTGCTTTGATATCTTCTTCCCCCAGTTACAAAGGAAACAACACAAGGTAGAAGCCCTGCAAGCTAAAGAGAATGTTCTTCAACCCCTAGCTCCTGTCACTTTCCATTTTTTTAACCACAGACTGACATATTTCAGCTCGAATTTCCTGACTTTCAGCGGTTTATGTAGCCATTTTCTTCAAAGAGTAAGTTTAAAGGATTTTAAAACAGTTACTTGGTTAACCTTTTTTCAAGTGTTTGAGCTGCCATGAAGCTTAATTTTCTCAGTTTAAAAAGTGAAATTTATTTTATTTGCAGCTGGTTGTAAGACAAAATGGCCAGGAAGGCAGCATAGTCTCCTGCAACAGCAAGCTTTTTCTCTTTTTCCTCCATGGCTTTTTGGGGGAAGAAGGTCCTGAAATCTCATAATTTTTGTTTAATCAAGGGAGAGGGGGAAGCACGCTGTGTTTGAGATTTGCACAGCAAGGGAAGGTAGCCCCACAGGTTTCCCTCGCTTGTGTTGCCCCTTCTCTCCCCAGTGAGTGATGTGTGCAGGAAGGAGATATGCTTGCCACAGCTGAGGGAGCCAGAGAAGGTTCAAAGTTACAAGCCAGTCATTACACGTTTTCCTCCCAGGTCAGAAGAATTAGGGTTGCAAACAGATTGAGAGTTACAGCTGCCCTGAGCTGGTGATGGTCTCTCAGGAAGAAAAGTGACAGCCTAACTATTAGTCACATTTGCAGCAATTTATTCTGATCTGTGGGGAAAAAAAAAAAAATTACCTAAGGACAAAACTGGAGAGGGGAAGAATATCCTAGTATGAGTTGCAGGTGCTTAGCCCACCTCCATATCTCATCCATTCATCTTACTTGGTAAGCTCATACATCTTGAGCAGGAGTTTTATCTGAGCAAGACCTTCAGGGTTAAGATCTTAAAAATGCCATCAAATAGCTCTTTCTAGCTGTGGTATCATGCTTGTAACAAAAGCTGAAAAGTTGGACCATCTTAGTCTTTTACGTTTGGCAAGCTGTATTTCTGAGCAACTTGGAAAGCCACTTCTCTTAAACAGAGTTTAAGAGAAGTCTGTCCTGTGCCCCAGAGGAAAGCTAGCAACAGGGGTAGAAATAGTGGTCTGTCTTGTCAAATGAGATTAAAAATTAATTTATGGTCACTTTAGTTTTTAATTAATCTTTACTGTCTGGTCTTCATAAGTAAATGTGTTTCTGCCAGTTCTGCACGCTTACAGAATAGAAAGCCATGTTATTCATATGCTGTCTATTGTATTCTGCTGGGAAATTGTTTTGTTTGGTGCATTGTTTAACTGTTTCAGGAGTCTTGCATTTCTGCTGCAAGTCTTCTTTTCAGTGGCACATTCTGCCACTCTGCCACTCAGTGCCATTCTGCCACTGCCAGACAATCTGTACTATATAATCTATGGGAAAGCAGGCAAGAAATTCTGCTTTTTTGTAGCAGGGAAACACAATGAGAGACCTTCTAATAGTCTGAGCTTTTAAAATATTTTAAATACACCAGCTTTTTAAAAATTATTTTTAAATACCATACCAGCAAAGCTTGGCTAAATTAGTGGCAATGTTTGTAGCAATCTTTGCTGAAGTTGCTGAAGCTACCTGCCAGCAGAGCAGAGATGTAAAAGCTGTCTTCTAACACAGTTCTTTGCCCAAGGATTTCCACTAGACTTTCATCAGTCTGGGAGCTCGGCAATGCAGGACTGCAGCAGTGTTTGGTTTTGGCATTGGCATCTAACACAGAATGTGTTGCAACACAGGAGCTTTCTTAAGCTGTAGAGACAGCATATGAAAAGGCAGTCTGGGCTACAAGAGCAGAAGGACTAGTTCTGTTAGAAAAGCACCTTTCCACATTGTTTTCTTCCCTTACTCTGGTCTCTTTTCTCTAGATGGTCCAACTTTTTATTTAAAGTGCTTTAACTGGATATCCCAGTTACAGCTTTGACAGTTTGTTTACAGTTCACGTTTGCCTGAGGGCAGTTGAAGGCATATTACAGGATAAATAAGGTAGTTTTGCTGCCAGGAGAAGGATGTACTGGTAGGATTATTGAGGTTTAAAAAAAAAAAAAAAGAGAGAAAAAGAAAAGGGAGAATGACATAGCTGGAATTGTACCATGGATCTGTAATTTAATCCTATGGGAACTAATAGTACTACACTTTCCTCCCACCCCACTCCCTGATTTAACTCTAAAAAGAGAAACTACTGTGTTTGGAAGAGAAAAATACAGCGGAAGTACTGGCTGGAAAGGTTTAGACTCTTTTAATTGACAGCAAAATTAAGACTAGTCTCCTACTCTATGAGGCAATGAAAAAATTGTGTATGTGAAAGAATTTACTGTGGAAATCCCTTTCACTCCCCACTGACTAGGAATTTAGGTGCTGAAACGAACACCTCACTCTTAGATGACCGAATTTAAGCTGGATGAATCCACTGGATCAATGAAAACATGTCCATCAATTTTAGTGGGTTTTGGGTCAGGCCTTCTGGCTTCTGGTTGCAATTGATTTGCAGAGTTAGACCTGTAAATGTGGTCAGGAGGATGCAATGAGCATTCTGCAACAGGAGTTCTCCAGTTCTGGCTGGAGTTTCTGTGCTGTTTTCCAGCATGCCTGTAGTCCTCTGCCCGGGTCCCTTTTTTTTTGATACATTTGCTGAGCACTGCTGTCTGTGGGGCACTGCCACTGTAACAGAGCCCTGTTAGTACCTGCTGCGATGCTGGTGTGGAGGGAGGCACTGTGGCACCCCTTTTTACCCTTTCTATGAAGAGATCCCATAGCTGTGTGTGACCAGGCCTGGCAAGTCACTCTGCCTGGATTGTAGGACCCAGCACTCCCTGCCAAGGAGGGAAGGAAAACTGCTTCCATCAGGATGACTTTCACACGTGCCTCTGGCACTGTGCTGCAGGGCTGGCAGGGCACAGGCATTGTGCTTTGTTTTGTGTTGGCTGCTGAGAGTCAGAGCTTCAGACTGAAAATGTTTATTAAAAATACCCACTTAAATGTTATCTGAATTCCCCAAGGGTAGAATGGAAAACTGTGTTAGTAAGCATGCTGCATCAGAAAACATTCTACTTTGGATCCAATTCTTCTTTCTTCATTGGACCAGAGCTCTCACCATCATCACCAAGATGCAAAGTTAGCCTCTTTTTATGAGTTTGTCACAGTAGGGAGGCAGGTGGAAAAAAGTATAAATAGTGTAGTTTTCTGGGGAAAATCATACATGGGTGAAAACTTTTCTGTCCCTACAGCAAAGCAGAAGTTGTTTCAAGCAGGCTCAAGTGAGGGGTGGTGCTGGTCCTCCTGTGCTTGCTGCCCAGTGCTCCCTGGGGCAGCCAAGCCCAGTGGGAGGGCAGAGGGTTACTGCCTGCCTGAGCAGCTTCTGCCATACTGACATCAGGTCAAAGATGAAGACCAGGCTTTCTGTGGAATGAGTGACATGTAGCAGCCTGCTGAGATGTTGGTGATATCAGGATACAGATTTTTTTTTTCCCTACTAAGCACATGGCTGTTAATACAAAGAGTTCAGTGTAGATACTCACAGTTAAGCCTAATTTATGAAATAGGGACACTCCTTACCTGAAGTTACTTATATTTTTCAGAAACTGACATACTGTGACAAATGGTCATTTCCTTACATATTTTCAGTCATTTAAGGGACTGCTGAACTCTTATTTCTAGACTGGTGCATTGAAGCTTTGGGGGATCACAGGGAAATACTGGTTAGACACATATTTCTGTCCTTGGAAATTATGGATATTCGAGAACTTTCAGCTGCTTTTGAGTTGTACAGAACAAATCCAACTTATAAGTAAAACCGGTGGCATTATACCAGGCATTAATTTGGTTCCTCATGCAAATACCTCCAAAACAGCGGATGAAAATATGCACAGGTGCCTGAGTCCCACTGAGGATCAATAGGGAGTTGTAGGTTCCCAGCCTGTGTAGGTGCCTTTGAAAAAGTTACGCTGGAAGTTGTTTAACCAAAACATGAAAGGAGCTGTGGTGTGTTGCGTGCGGGTCTGTGGCACGCAGAAAGTGTGTCACACCTGCTTTCTGCCATGTGCCCTTGGCTGAGCCACAGCACAAGGCACACAGCTCTAGAAAAGAGGTGTATGGCATGTCTGTTCACTTCACAGACACAACTTTTCCACAAAAACTGCAGAAACTTAATGATTTGAGGCCCGACCTGGTTATCCTTCAGAAAGGGAACTCCTACTGAAGCTCAGCAGTTTTGCTTGCCAAATGTCATCCAGGAGATGAGGCAGCACTTGGAGCTTCTCTACAGAGAAGAGAAAGCCATGTCCAGGGAAGCCCAGCCGAAGTTTGCAGAGGATTTAACATGCTTGCTTAGTTATTCACTGGGTTTGTCCCTTTTAGACTGTAAGCTCTCCAAGGCAGGAACCTCGATCCCTGGGTTTGTATGGTGGCCTGATTAGGGCATGTTATGTGAAATTATCTGTATTTCATAGCTGCCCAGCCTTTTACTATCTGTATGTCTCAGATAGCTCTGTTTACAGTCAGAAGAGCATTCTGTAAACATTTAGGCCAGAGAATAATTTAAAGATCCTCTTGCAGAGTTAGCAACCAGAAGTTGAAGTTAGCAACTAGAAGTTGGCAGAAAGAGCCATGGGCGTGCCAGGACAGTTCTACTCTTAGCAGATGGTTTACAGTCCACTAATTATGATTCATCCAGTGTCCTAGAGGTTGGGAAGGCTTTGGACATCTCTTTGAGCAATGTAGTTATTGTGCTGCCAAGATGATCCTTTTTGAATACAATGGAGAACAGAGAAAGGTTTCTCCTGACTTGTCTTTACTGGTCAATCCTGGGCATACACCTTCTCAATATTCAGCAGTACTGGGATCTCCTTTTGGAAAGATAAGCACAATTGTGTGCATTTTTGGAAAGCAGTGTATTTGTACTCTAACTACGTGAAAATAGAGTTTTTATTCAGGTCTTAGAGAAAATTTCAGTGTGGAAAGGCAGACACACTGGGTAAGTGAGAGAGTTCAGTAGAAAAAAATAAAAGCGTGTATCCTGGTAAATTCCAGGAGCTTTGAAATTTCATTGCTGTTTATAGCTCAAGGCAATGAGAAGTGTCTCACATGTGTAGTGAGTAAATAAATACAGCACACACAGCCCTCTGCAGATAGGTTTATCTCATTTTAGCATTATACTAAATGGTGTCTGCAACCTCCATAAATACCACAAGAAGTGAAATGGCTTACACGATAATCAAAAAGCTGTTTCTGCCTAGAGTCGAGCCCCCTCCCTTCTCCTGTGCCAGAGGAGCTGAGCTATTGAGCGGGTGCTGATCGCTGCACACAGGTGGGAGCAGCCTCGAGCGCGGGAATCCTCCCTCGGCAGCGGTGCTCAGGCTGCCGGGGCTGTCAGGCTCCTTTAGGGAACTCTGAGACAAGACAGCTGCATTTGTAGAATGGAGGTACAGCAGGAATTTGTGCATGGTCATAGCACTGAATGTTTGAACTGTGGGCTGTAGCCTGTCCATGCTCTGTTGACCGTAAAGTTTGCCTGCCAAGTACATTCTTGTTTAGACTTTGCAAAGGATTAAAGGCAAGGCTATAGATATGGCCTTATAGAAAAGAGAGAGAAGCAGGAAAGTTTGGATCTTCTGTGGTGTCCCCTCTGCAGATCATCTGGTCTATCTGCTCCTGTGGTGACTAACTGAGAAGTCAGGGTGACATTTTTTTGCCTGTTGTGTTGAGATTTCAATTTCTCAGGGGACAGGACAGCAACCCACTGCCTGTTCATGGAAGAGTTAATTGTGAGTGGGCCCAGCTTTGGCTGGGACTGGGGATTAATCACACAGCATTCCAGCTAAATCTCTCTCTCTTCTATTTTAGCATCTGAACAACACCTGGGAGTCAGCGTCCTGCGGGAAGATTGAGGATCAGATGGCCCTGACGGATCAGGCACGAAAATACATGGCCACCTTCCCCACCAGGACTCTGGTGATGTGAAAGGGTCAACGCACAGAGAAGCATTATGGTTCTGAGAACACTTCACCTCCACTGGGAAATTCCTGTTCCTCTGCATGAGAACTTTTCATGAATGGGAGAAGAGCCTATCTTTGTTGTGGTACAACAGTTGGGAGCAGCACAAAGTGCATTTAGTTACTCAGCATATATATTCTTGTTGGATTTCACCCAACTTAAGAGTTTGTGTTTTTTTTTATGATACTTGCCTAAATTATTAGGTATTGAGTTTGAATCGGTAATTAATGATCTTAAGTGCAGTCTTATAATAAAGATAATTTTTCTTGTACTTTTTGAGATCAAGCAGACCTAATACACCAGTATTGTTATTTCAGTGATGTGCTAGCCAGGGGTGGGGTTTAGTTTGTTTCTTTTTTTTTATTATTGTGTTTTTTAATAATAAAAGAGCAGGTACTCAAACAGATATATTTTAAATCACTGAACAAAATGAATTGGTGTAAAATACCGAAGTGAAAAGCATTACTACAAACGCTTGTCTGTGCAAAAGGGGAAAGCTGATCAAGATCGTGAATGCTCAAACATCCATGCCTCTTGAAATACTCCTTTCTGTTTTGGTTCTAGGCCATTATATATTGTGTGTTTCTGTTGGGGAGGGGTGGGTAATTAGCTTGCTTTAAAAAATATTACTGTATGAAACATAGATTTATGAGAAAAATTATATTTTTATTCAGTAATTTAATTTTGTAAATGCCAAATGAATACTGTGTTTTGCTGCTACAGACCTTAGCGTGTAGACATGCTGCTAGTGTAAAAGGAGCAGTAGAGCTTTATATGGAAAAAAACAAATGTTAATGTTAGCTAATTGACTATGCACTAGCATTTCAGACCTTTTTGTTTTAATTTTTTTTTTACATCATTTATATTTTCCCCCTTTTTTTTTATAAGCAATATTTTGGAACACTGTTCTTGGGAGATTTTTATTTGTGTGGATGTGTTGTTTTGTTTCTCATTGGTTTTTAACAGCATGCATTGCACCTTCATATGTTTGGGAGAACACTGTCTTGTTCATGTTGTCTCTTTTGTTCCACGTCTAGCTAGTTGTTCCCTAACTTGGGTCATGTGTACTGAATCAGGTTCTTAGAAATACATGGTTCTTTGTACTGTCATATCAGATCTTTATTGATATGGCAAAACACTGATTTTTTTTTTTATTTTTTTTATTTTTTGTGTTTTTATAACAGCCTCTGACTTTGCTGCCTTAATAGCATCTGGTGCAGCTTTATCTGCACTTAATTTTTTATACAACAATGTACTGCCTTGTAGATAAATAAAGTGTGTTCTTTTTTACTTAAACCTGCACGGCCTCCTAATCTTGTTTGTCTTCAGTTTTTTGGCGGTGGTGTTAAAGGCAACAATCAAGCCAAGAAGGTTTTTCCCAGCACACTTAGATAAGCAAGGAATAGAGTTTTGCACACCATACCCTCAAAATGCTCGGTTCTCATTCATTGTTAAGGAAGTGGAAGGAACACAGCACAAAACAGTGAGTACTGAGCCTGTTGTGGTCTCAGGGCACATCTCTATTGACACCAAGGTCCAGGTCAGCTTCAGTCAGTGGGAGACTCACTGCACCTTTTGTGCAAAACTGCCCTTATCCCACAATGCTGGCTAATTTATTTTTTCATCTAAGGACAATCAGGTCAGGAACCAATTGAATAAGAGAAAAATATTCTGGAGTCCTTATAACTGTAGAACAGGCTTTTTTCATGCTTGTCTTAAGAAAACAGAGGTGAGAATATACTTTGAAACCCCAGTGCATTGTGCTTCACAGCAAATAATTGGGCAGACCTGCAAGAGCCTCACACAGCTGATGTGCGAAGGGACTTTCAGCCCTAGGAAGGCTTGAGATAAAAGCAATTCCTGACAAAACAAACAAACAAATAAAAGGCATCCTGTCAGAAAAAAATAAGCATTTTATTGAGTAGCTGGAAAATAAATTGCTGAAATGAATGTTGATGCAAGTGCTTCGATGTCATACTGATATTCATGCGATTCAGCTCCATGATGAAAGAGTAGCCATGTATGTGCTGAGCCCCAAAGATGCTTTTCAGTCCTTTTTTGCTCCTTACCGTGCCCCTGCCTAGTCCTCCCAGCTGAAGCCACATGCTGGCCCTCAAACCATGCAGTGCACAGAAAAGGAGGAGCAAAAAGGCCTTTTACACCCTCTGCACAGGTTCCTTGCTCATGTACTTTTGGCTTTCAGTGTGAGAAGGGACCAGTGCCCTCCAAGCCCTTTTGTGTGCTTTGCATCCGTCCCCCCTGTGCGGTTTGGGCTCTCAATCCAGCCCGAGGGCCGGGGAGAGCCAGCCCCAGGCAGCTGCTCAGTGGGTACCACAGGCAGCACCCCAGGGCAGGACATGGATTCTGGGTCAGGAGAAGCCTGCAGGAGCCCCTGCCTGCACCGGAGCTGCCGGGCTTGTGCCATAGAAGTGCCTGTGCAAGATGTGAGAGCCCTGCGGGACCCGGCGGCATGGGCAGAGGGAAAGGCCTGCCTTGGGCCAGGCCACACAGCTTGGGCAATGTGCTACAGCTTTTGTAGGAAAAAAAGGGAGAAGAAACACCAAACTTACAACAGGACTTCAAGGCAGAACTCCTACCTTGTATGGCTCCAGTGGTAACTGCACAGATCATGGCTGAGTTTAAACAGACCATTATCCCAGTGCTGGGAACCATGGAGGCTCAGCCTACAGGTGCCCAGAAAAAGGAGTGGGCTTTTTTCCTCTCACACACTCAGTTGCTTTAAAATCCATTTTAAATGTGTATAACTATTACAATAATTGTCTTCTTGATGGGCACACTTAGCGCTAATACAGAGGAAAATGTTTCTTTTCCCCCTTTCTTGTTTGACTGAAAATGCAAAATACTCAGCATATTCAGGCCAGTTTGCAGATGTTTCTGCGTGCATGTATTGCCCAGCATGGGTGAAGGAAGAGGCTTTCTTTGGATGCTAGGCCCAGGAAGCTGATTATTTTCCCTCCATAGAAGGGAAATAGAAGCCATAGAAGCTACATTTCCTTTGCAGCCACCTCCTACGTGTCTTTCTCACACAAATATCCCCACATCTGAAATACACACCTTTCAGAGGCTTATGAGGGGTCCCACCTCTCAGGCAAATTCCATCTTGAGTTGGTCAAGCAAGAGCTGTCCTGAGACAGATCCGTGTAAATGGTCTTGGTGACGGCTACCTGACGTAGCAGTGGCCTTTGGCACAGGCGTGTGGCCATCCTGGACCCGTGTAAACAGAGAGTAACCTACCAAAATGAAAGGAAAGCAGGTTCAGTCAAGTTCTCATTTAATGGAGAGTAGATATTTGGCTCAAATTCCTATTAACCTTTCTATCCTCTGTAATTATAACTTAATAATGTTGTCAGTGGGAATTCTTTTGATTTCTGAAAAGAATTTAAATTATCATTTCAGCATGTGCCACTAATTAAAAATGAAGAGACAAAGGAGCCAGGGCAAAAATAAAGAAATGTACCAGAGTGTGAGGTGTTTCCCAGCTAATTCCCTGTCATTCTTCAGTCTTCTATGCAGGGAATCCTGGGGGTTCAACTCCCACAGGTCTGATCCATGTGCCAGCTATAATCTTAAACTGAAAAAGGGCCAGAGTTTGAATCAGTTTGGGAAAAAATATTAGAGCTTGAATGAAAGAGCCAGACTTTGTAGTTAGGAGCCAAAATAAATCTGCTGAAGGTAAAGTAGAAACCAAGCACAGCAGTGAATATTCTGTAACATAGGGTGATCCTTCAAAAAAGCCAGAAGGTTTTTTCCTATGTATCTGTAATCTTGATCCTTATTCATGCCAGCTAAGTCAATGGCAATCAGCCCTCCCTCAAGCCCACACAGGCAGGCACATAGGCAAAGGATGTGTCTGTAACATTGTGATGGGAACATCATAATCATAACCTCCTCTTACCCCTGCCACACTTAATTGTATTTCTACCTCATTCCTGATCTGAGACAGGTGTGATGGCAAAGCAGAGAACAAAAGGCTTGTTCCTAGAGGTCTATTTAAAATGTGTTGGGGTTTTGGGTTTTGTTTGCTTTTGGTGTGTTTTTTGGTTGGTTGGTTGGCTTTTTGTTGTTGTTGGTTGTTGATTTGTTTTGTGTTTAAGGAGCATGTTAAAAATATTTCAGTTTGGGAAAGAATGGCTTTGAGGCACTGGTCTGCATTTTGCCTGTGTCCGTGCTTCCTAGCACGGGTGGAGTCAATTGTGAGAGCAGACATTGCTCAGGAGCAATGGTGGAGTTCTGCCTGGGTGGCCAAGGATTGACACTGGTCACATCTTTCATTCTCCAGTCTCATGTCTTAATTCAAAAGGAAGTCATGTTTCCTGACCAAATGCACTTGTTCCCTTTGTTTGCCTCTTTTCTTTGAACTTGACTTTGATGTCTCAGCAGTTTTCACTGAAGACCCTGCTACCAGCATAAACTTTGTGACTTTTTTGCTCTCAGTGACTGATGGAGATGAGATAATGAAGATAGACCAGAGAGGTCCAAATTCTGCCTTCAGCTGTGTTTGCAAGCTGGCAGTGGTTAAATAGCCCATTGTTAAGGGCTGCAAAATGTATTCACTTTGCTATTATTTTTCCATATTGTTGAGTTGTTGAGTTGTTTTTGTTTTTTCCAATCCTTGATACATGACATTTCCAGAAGGCATTTTACCAATCCATTTGAGTATCAGAAAAATTGCTGACTTTTGAATTGTTTTGAAAATCAGCCTCCACTCCTCAGACTGCACAGATCCACATTTACAGCCTAGCTCAACTCACAGCCAAGGGAATTTCATTTCATGGGGAAAACAGCTTTTACCCCTTGATTTGATCACTCTCCTCACCACAGCTCCAAGACACGCTCTGTGCACACATCTGTCAGAGAAGCGAAGGAGGCGAAGAAGAAAGTTTCAGGAAGCTCTCCCCAGGCAGGTTTCTACACTAACCATAGAGACCACCTCTGCATCTCCCAGTTCCTGCCAGCCCAGCTGCAAGGCTGCTGTGGCCCTCCCAATACAGTCAGCCCCCAGAGAGCCTTGAAAGGGTGCCTGCAGGTGTGCTTTCCTGCCTGCTGCCTCTCTCATGTTTCATTAACTCGCTCATCAGTGTACATCAGCACAGGAGTTATCTGAGGGTGCAGGGAGGCTATCACTATTTCAGTGATGGGGTTTTGATATCTGGGTTTGTAGCAGCTCAAGCAGCACCTCTGAGGTGCTGGCACAGCTTTCCTCTACAGATAAAGGTGCTGCTAGCCTGTGCTGCTGGCTGGGAAATGGAAATCTGAAAGAGGTTGGAGCTCCTACCTGCTCAGCCAAGCCTTCTTGCACCAAAGAGATAAGCTAAGAAACACCTGTGGTTTGCTGTAGTCAAAGAACTAAAATACCTTTCAGTGAAATAATAAAGAAAAGAGACAATATTTTGCTTTGCTTTTTTGCTCTGCTCATACCGGCCATCCCCTCTGCCCCCCTACACACTTGGTCTCTGTTTCACCAAGGTGCAGGCCTCTGATGGGATTCAGGCCCCAAGGCTGCTGCAAAAGGGTTGATAAAAGTCTCTGGTCTCCATAACAGCACTGAACACAAGCCCACACTTGGCCAGCACTAAAGACATGGATCATCTCCCTGCCCATGGCTGATGTGCTCCTGCCACTCCCTCTCAGCAGAGGCCCCACACATTCACTCTTGGTATCCCCAGGTTCAGGATCATCTCCACTGAAAAGCAAGCTCTGATTGTATCTTAAGTAACATCCTCCAGTCAGGGAGGCACATAAAAGCTTTTCACTGGAGGTGACATGCTCCTGGCTGGAAAGCCCACCAGGAACAGGTAAGATGGGCCATGTTACACCCAGCTTTGGCACCCTCTCAGCAGCTTCCCACCTGCTCAGGTTTTTTATTGATTCTCCTGCTGCCCCATGAAAATCCCGCAATGGCAGTCCAGGAGCAGCAACTCACAGGCTCCCCTCCTTCACTATCACGTCACAGAAACACCCTTAACTTTCTTTAATCAAAGAGGTTAGAGTAATCCTTTTCTTGCCAGCCTCTGATTTGTGGCCACATCCTCTAACAGAAAACCCATAACAAGTACAAATGCAGTTTGTATGGCGATAAGCTACAGACCCCATGTGATAGTCACTCCTCCATCACTGCTCTGAAACCCAGTCACTGCTAGTAGAAACCTTCATTGCAGCCAGCTGGAGTAGCTACTGCTCAGATCTGGGAGCCAGACACAGCAGGATCAGGGAGGATTGAACCCAACACACACCTGCACCATGATTTTGCAACAGAAATCACAAAGCAGCAAGCATGATTAAAATAAGATGCTGTATTACTCCAGCAGTCCCCCCTCCTTTTTGTCACTACCAAGTTTTGCTGTGTTGTCTGCCCAACATCCAGAAAATACTTATTCCCATCCTCTCTGGCAGTTGATCAATGAGGCAACTTGGTTTTTATGTGACAGAATGAGCAGAGTGAATGTGGAAATTTATTTGATACCTTTGTTTGCCTTCCTGTGAGTGATACAAACACTTCTTCTTTCCTCTTTAACATTCACAACTAACTTTTTCCAAAGGATTTCCAATAAGAGAAATCCACTTTTGTCTAGAGCACAGGCATTTTTCCAGAAGGCTCAATGTCTCAAAGGCAGCCCTGTACTCTCTTGAAGACCATGCGGAGAGTGCTGCAGCTTCAGCCTTGCTCCACTAAAGCAGGTTTCCACACCCTATTCCAACCTTTCCAGTAAAACCAGGCTCTGTGAAAGAAGGAGAGCCCGGCTGCTATGTGTGTAGGTTTGGACTGACCAGATTTCTCTTGCCTCAACACACAGGCTGGCCAAGGTCACCCTAGTTCTGGAACAATATTCAAGTGTTGCAGGGATGAGGATGTTTTGAGAAGTTGTATGTAGAACAACACAGCCAAGCAACAGAGTGTGCCACCCTTGCAGTTTTCAAGTCCTTGAATCTGCTGAGGAAGTTTGTGTTCATAGGGGAGCTGCTGCAAGACAGCAAAGGACTTCCCCGGGAGGTGATGATTTTCACTTGCCTTTACTCATGTTAAGTAAATGCATGCAAATCTCTCTCTCTCTGTTATGTCTATTATATATATCGTGTATTTTGTTAGAAGTAAGGGAAGGCTATTTTACTGAGCAAGTCCAAATCCCAGCCAGCAGTCTGAATCAATTATAGGCTGTGCATCATGGGCTTGCTTTATGGAGACTCTTGTCCACCAGAACAAAAACTCACCAAGGACAGAACTCAGACACAACATCAGACTCCACACAGAAAAAGAGAAAACCATCCAAACAAGAGGTTGCTGTGAGAACATCTTCTGTGATGAGAACTGAAACTGCAAGTCACTGGTTTTCATTGAAAGCAATGCACCCAAGAGTCTGAAATCAGTCATGTCCCCCAACTGATGAGTCGTCTGAAATCCGCCACCTTCCAGATCACACAGATCCTGAGATTTCTCAGCTTCCTCATTTGTGATCACAGATTTCTGTAAAAGGGTATTTCATGATTAAAATTAAATTAATAATAATAATCACAAAGACATCATGGAAAAAAATCATACACAGAAGTTGTCTGACATGTTTGCTGTTTTTTCCCCCAATGAAAAATGTGTTAATTTTTCAATTTATGCTGCAAGTGATTTAACACAAAACCTTTTATCTTAGAAGTAAGTTTATCAGAGGTTTATTCAGATACATGGTGGTTTAGAGTGGACTGGACTTAATTTCACAACCGTATTTTAACCTAATTCTTCCATGCCTGCTGCAAAAGTTTCCAGCTAAGTCAATGGGAGTAATCATGTGAATAACACACACAGGTTTCAGCCTGAAAATCTCTACCACCCTCATTTATGGGTCAAGGTTGGTCTGCTTGGGGAAAAGCACAATGCAGTGCCAACAGTGAATGGCCTTTACATGGTCCATTTCCAAGAGATACAATGATACCACCAAACCACCAGGACTGTATGCACATAATGAAAAGTGACAATGCACTCATTTGTGAAGGATATAAGACAGCCATGGTAGTTAGGGCAACATTTGCATAATCACATTAACTTTAAGGACCTACTTTAAAATTGACCTAACAATGGCTGTCATTGTTTAAAGCCACAGCTGTCCATGCTGATCGGACAACATGCTTGGCCAACTTGTGTCGCAGCCATCTTCTTCAGGAGGACTTAGAAAGTTTGACTGAGAAAATCATAGGCTCCAGGACATCCTGTGAATGTCTGGCCTCCCACCGTGGTTCAAGTATCAGAAATCTGTGGCTTTCAGGGCTGCACAACTGCTGCATTCTCATTGGGACTGGTGTAATCTATGACACAGCTTTATTTTTCAGAATTGTTCATCAAGGTTGTGTGGAAAAAGACATATCGATTACTTATTGGCTGCTGAAAATACTGCAAAACATGAATAGTCTGAGCCCTGATTATTTTAGGCTTGAGCAAGTTACTGCTTAAGACTTTAAAAAAAACAGAACTTGTACTCCAGACATGACACTTCAGCCAGATGCCTCTTCTACACACAGGGAAGACTGAACCATTTGCATCTTCATACGCCTTGCACAATCATCTCCCACCACAAAATTGTTGTTATTCAGCCAAAAATGTACCTGGTGTATTCTTCAGGAGAATTATATTTACATACATTATCACTGCATTTCAGGGTACATGGTGTACACGGTTCTGATGAAAACCCAAACTCTTCTTAGCTAAGCTTTTTTCCCTCTGATTTTAGAAAGGCATCCTTGTCCACTTTGAAAAACATGTCTATTTTAAATTATTTTCAGGATTCTCAGACAATAGAGGTGGCACTGGGCTAGCTGGAGGGAACTCAGAGTTTCAGTTACGGTGTGTCTTCTTTGAATAACACTAACCACAGGTAGGAGAATGACTAGAGCACACACTCTAGAATGGAAAACAAATAAAGAGAAATGTCGAAGAAAAAAAAAAGTTGTAGCAAAAAACAGTTCAGTCCTTTCTGAGAATGAGGTTGAGGAAAACTCGTTTTTCCTTGCCCTGCTAGGCCTAGTTAGCATAGCATGAGTCTGTGAACTTTAACTGACTTTTTGTTTTGCATTGCATATACTGTGATTAAAAACCCATTTAGGCTCCCCACTGTCATTTGGTCTCTAACCATATTAACCAGTTTAAATATTCCTATATTGCTTTCAATTATGAAACTCTCCTGGCTTTACTCTATGGATCAGGGACTCAAAATTTTAGGCAGGATTGTAATTTGTGACTCTTGTTCCTATGAGGTTTCATATAAACTTGACCAAGTCGTGCCCTCTGAGCAATTCATTCAGCACAGGAGCACCAGGGGCTCCCCTGTGCTTGGCAGTTCCCCTCCTGGGCAGGACACGCCACCACTCTGAGGGAAGGGGGCTGCACTCGGCCATCCACGGCCCTGCTCTGTGCTGTAGGGGCCGATGCCGTGTCACACCGGGCTCAGCTGAGCTGCCTTGGCCCCTGCTGCTGCTGCTCCACGCTCAGCCTGCTCCTTGGGAAGCTCCAGGTTACCCAACAGCAGTGCGGAGGGACGTGCGGCAAGGTGGGTGTAAAGGCAGGCTGGAAGCAATGGGAATCACTGGCTGGGAGCCAGATGTAAATATGTGCATGAGTGTGTGCACACACACAAATGTGACTGTGTAATTAAGATTAGTATTGTAATGAATATACAGAAAAGTGGGGAGTGAGGGGAGGGTGAATTAATTGCATGTCAGACCTCAGTTCTGACTCCCCTAACTTTGAAGTACTGCACTCCCAAGCCTTAATGATCCTTTAATTTATACTTTAAATGATAATTTTTACCTTTTGATTATTCAAAAGATGGGCAACATTTGACACCAATAGTTTACATTTAAGAAAAGTAATTGAAAAGATGCAAATGCCTTTACTGAACAGATATGCAGAATGTCCTTCTGCATTAAGCACAGGTAAAGCAAACAAGCATATTAATATAGGCAAAGCTTCACTAACCACACTTATTTATATTTTAGGCACTTAGTTCATCATGGAGATCAACATTTATTCCTCATATTCATATCTGATCATATTAAGGCTACTGGAGAGAGTAAGGCTACAAGAGAACTGCAGCTGGAGCAAAGATAGGGATGAGTTCTCTGAAACCTCTTCAGAAACATCTATGCTGTTTCAGCACTTCTATACTGTTTCAGTACTTCTATACTGTCTCAGTACTTCTATACTGTCTCAGTACTTCAGAAACCTCTCTACTTTGGGACTAAAAGAAAATACAGCTTCATATCACTTAGATACACATACCTTTCCCACACAAAGGAAAGCCTCAGAGGTGAGTACTCTTAAAGAAAAAAAAGTAATGGTTGTGCACTTCTGTCTTCTGACAGTCAAAACAAACCTTTGGCAGGGAAAGTGATATGACACCTTCATTTGATCTTATTTTAGGATTCCAAGAGCTATGGCCGTTCCTTTATGCTAAGTCAATGTCAAGATTCATTATGTAATTTATACTTTTGAAAATCAGCATTGTGGCATTCACACATTCCAATGGATTTGTTGCTGTTGAACACAGTTTTGTTGCAGTATGGTAACTAGGTACTTCACTACGAAAAAAGTCTTGTATAAGTTTCTGCAGGGATCCCAGACTGAATGGTCAGGTTTCAATTTTCAGTGTGGCAAAGATGACATTAGTAGTTCCAGGAGTTCTGCCTAGAAAAAAAATCTTAATATTTCACAGGAGAGACTAAAATGTGTAAAGCACAAAGGGCTGAACTAGGGAATCCATTAGCGTGCTCAATAGATGGAGTATCGAACCCCTCCTCATCATCAGACATGTCCAGTACCACATTTCTGCATTCACGCTAAAAAAACACACGCCTTTAGATGCCATTCCCAGCCCATTCCCACATACAAGCCCAGTCAACCTGGGCTAAACCCAAAGCTTTGCCAAGGGAAAGGCTAACAACAAAACAGCATAGCAACCAACTCAGGCCTTCTCCACTAACTGGGCCCACCCAAAGTTTGTGCAAAAAGGAAGAAAGGAGTTCTCTTCAGAAAATCATGCTTGCCTTTCAGGCTCAGTCCATTTGTGGTAAAAACTTGCTCATTTATTCAAGAAATGAGCATTCACTTTCCTGTTACCACCTTTTGCTGACAGATTAGAGTATTTCAGCTTTCAGCTCCACCCTTTTACACATACTACAGCACTTATACTAAACACATGTCTGCATTGGAGAACAATTTGAAATAACTTGAAAATTACATCAAATATGAGTTCACAACGACATAAAATTGCCTATTTACAAATAGCATCGCTGGTAAAAAGTAGCCTTAAATTCCTCCTCTGTAAGACAAAATTAACTATTACTAATGCATCTGGATGTAAAATAAGGAATATGAATAGGAGCATAACTGCTTTATGTAACTCTCCTTACCAAAGAGAAACCGTGAGTCATTTATCTTAATGATGCCAATATTCTGCCAAACATAAGATAAAACTTCACAGTGTGGATAGAAAGTTCAACCCATTCAAGCACCAAGTAAATTCTCACCAGCTATCAGGAAAGGTAACTCATTTACTACAGAGTCAGACAAGGTTTACAAGGAGAGCAATATTTTTATTAGACTGCCTGATACAGCTTCTTAGATCAATGGCTGAGCTAATGCAAAGATATTACAGACTTTGATTTTCTCTGCAGCAGAAAGCAAAACCTCACTTGCACCCTTGGGCAACTGCAGGTAGAGGAGCTTTCACTAATTGCATGGCACACGTGGGACAAAGCTTTGTCCCATGGCTGCAGACGGAAGCGGTGCTGCCAAAGCCGTGCTGGGGTGAGCGTGGCCCTGACACCGCCCGCCAGAAAGGCCAAACAGCACCGAGGCACAGGAGAGCACTGTGTGTGTGCTAAAGCAGGTAACATCCTCCATCCATCCTACTCTGCCTCACACACACCACAGGTGTGACTATAGGGGCAGGCGAGAACTATCTGCACACCAGGTTAGTATTTTCCACAGTGGTGGTGAAGAGGCAAACACGTTCTTTTTGGGGTACTGCATGCCCTGACATGTGAGATCTAGTTAATCTTTCTTAATACCAAGTGTTATTTTGCACTCATAAATATACACTGTTTAAAGACAGATTAGCATTAGAAGGTCATAGGCGGCTCAAAATAAAATTACACAAACTCATCCCAGCCACCTCCTCCAAAGTCCCCACACACTTCATTGCAATATGCATGCGGGTTAATTTCAGCTGCTCTAACTCACTGATCTCCATTTAGCAACTTCTGGGGTTTTTCCTCTTTTTTTTTGTAATGGCACTTTGAAGGCGTGGGCTTGTAGAGAAGTGATGTAAAACAACAACCCGAGAAAACCTAAATTAAGCATATCACCGTTCATATCACTGAAAAAAGAAGGTAAATATCAGATGTCTTTTCCTTCTGATAGCGTTTTCAAAACCCACACAAACAGTGCATAACTCTTTAACTATTCCAATGGATATTTTGGGGGTTTCCCCCTCCTGAAAGCCCTTTCATGGAGACTGTTATCCTGCAAGTCTTATGTTCCACTCACATTTAAATACCTCAGATCTAACTACTGCTCTTTACCTGTTGTTCATTTCTATCAGAGCACCAGTCAAAAACATCAAGGAGAGCTTAACTGTGCAACACAGATTAGCACAACCCCAGAAAGTTCCTATTGTGTCAAGCAAAATTTGCTGCTAGGAGAATTATTTAATAGTAAAATATTGCTGTAAGAATAGATTTCACACCTTTGAAGAGTTCATGTGTTTTCTGCTGCAACAGGCAGTGAAGGCACCTTCACAGGCAGCTGGGACTACTCATTTTCATCATACAAGGGCATATTATGACATACATCTACACGGTTTCTGTGAGAACTTCCCTCATAGGCACACATCAAGACATACAGCCAGACCTCCCAAGCAATCTTTCACCTTTCTTTTGCTTATTGCAGGAGCTGCAATAGCTCCTCTATCGAGGAACTGCAGTATGATATTGCAGGGTGTGTACTACACAGTGGTGGCTTCTTCAATCAGTTATGGTCAATCAGTTTGGGATTCCTTCCATGCTTTCACTGNAAAAAAAAAAGAGGGGTGAGACATTGAGAAAGAAGGAGGGAGGCAAGAAGGGAAAAATTTCTCAGCCTGTTTCTCTCACATGGAGACCACGTGCAGCCTGCTTCCTGCTTTGCCATGCTCTGTGGCAATCACTTTGATCCCTGGGGACATGAGACGGAAGTTGGTCTTCATCATTTAATTTTTTTATAGATAGCAAAGTCCATCCTTCCACCTGCATCCAAAGCACTGAGGCAGCTGGCAGAACAAAGCAGGAGAGAAAAATAGTTGACCAGAATCTATCTGAAATTGCCAGCATACAGGTGCAGTCTTGTTTTTCATCTCAGTCGCAGCAGTCCCCAGTGACTGTCAATGTTTTACTGAGGCTAATTAACCCTTTCTTGCCTAGAAAGGATCAGAGAAAAAAAAAAAACAACCCAAAAGCTATCCCAACTAGAATAAAATTACATAAGTAGAGAAATGCAAGAATCATATCTTGTTCAGAACTGTGCTACAAATACAAAGGTTGGTATGCAAGTAAAAAAACTCAGCAATTCTGGGGAAAATTTCTGTCTTTGGATTGCTGAGACAGATCCAAGGTTAGCTTGTTACTTCTAACACCTGAACAAGGTGATAAACAGAGAAATCATTCAAGAAGCACCGTCAAGAGTAAAGGAGCAATTGTTAAGCAAGGAATAGTAAAACTGAACAATAAACTTGGATAAGCACTGTAGACGGGAAGTCAGCAAATCTAAACAACTGAAATAAAAGATAAGACTTAGAGGATAGATAAGAATTCCCAAAGCTGCAGTTTGGCTGAGCCGTCCACATTAAACATTCCTTCAGATCCTCAAGGAGAAGTGGTGGCAAAGGAGCCTTATGAGGAAATTCAAGTGCAAAAGGCAGGACCCTGCAGTGTGGTGCCTCGTGCTCCTTCTCTGGCTGGTTGTTCAAGTCCTAAACTACAGGCTTCCACTATTGCCCTGAGGAGATGATTCCATAATCCCAATGTTAAGATTTTTCCATTTACATGTAGCCCAGGTTTTGCTTCTCATTTTCATCTCATTCCTGCTATTTATATCTCTTTCCATTAAAAAGAAGATGTCCATCGTTACCATTTGAGTATTACATATATTTGCCCTCCTTTTCACTCTCTAGCCAAGTGGCTGTCATTAGCAAGGGTGTATTTAGCTCTCAGTCTCTGTTGAATCCACCCATCAGTGAAGGGTCCCTCCAGCCCTCCAGGACCAGGGTCACACAGTGGCTGCAGAGAGGGAAAGGTTCTTGGTTCTTGCTTCCATCATCTGATACTTCAAAACGCTGGGATTTTTTTCCCTTCCCCAAACACATGCTGGGTGCATGTCTAACCTCACTAGCAGTGCAGTTTCTTGCCTTGCAGAAAGTTTATTTGGTCCAGGTTACTTTTCCCCCCAACACCAGTTTTTCCATAGCAAGTTGAATTAGAACAAACTGTCCCTCTGTTTTGTCACAAATTCTGACAGCTGCCTACCCACCACTGAAAGCTGAGTGATGGCAGGACAGAGGAGTCAAACACTCAGGCAACATCTGGGCTTGTTTTTACCTTCAGTCTTTGGTGCCTCAGCTTTCAGGGTGGAGAGTTCATAAGGATGCTCTGCAGCTGCTCTCCAGCTGTGACAAAACCCAGGCTTAGCTCTGCCAAAGCCTCTGTAGCTGTAAATAAGGCAGTTTTGGTAAACAGAGAATAATGCCCAGGTCTGGAAGGAAAGGGGGTAAAATAGGGGACAAATGCTCCATTGTGCTCGTACAGCTGGAGTTCAGCGCCCGTGTCAGAGCTACTGAGCCCTTCCTGATTCACCTCCAGGAGGCCGGTTCAGAGCTCCTGAGCAGCCCGGAGTCGGGGATTCTCGAGCTGCAGCCTCATCCCTGGCCTGCAGCCAACCCTCCCACTCGGCCGCCGAGGAGCAGCGCCGGGGAAAGCGATGCCTCCAGACCCAGGAGCTGCGAGGCTGCCACGGGGCTGGGAGCGCTGGAAAGCCGGGCTGTGATGCAATCCCTTGGCAATCACGGGCCACGCTGCGGTAACACTTGCCTGGCTGTGCCAGTTGTGCCTTCTATATCCCTCGCTTTGAAGAATGCCATGTGCAGGCTCAGTGAAAGGGAAAATATTTCCCATGTCAGGAGACTGCAACAGCAAGTCTTGGATACTCTGTTGGCTGTAAAAAGAGAAAACACTGTTTGGTGGTGGAGATGCCCAGTTTCTTCAGGCCTCTCAGTTCCTCACATGATGTTTTCTCAAAGTCTTACCTGAATCTTCCTCGCTGCAATTCAAGCCTATTCCTTCTTTTTCAATCAGCAAAATCATGGAGAATAGCTTGATGCTTTCCTCTTTGCAACAATGTTAATAGCATTAACAGATAATTACTCTCTAATGAAATGGAATGGGATTTAGAAATATCAGCCATTAGGAGCCTTCAGCTGAAAGGGAGCTGAAGTATGACAAAATCTGCTCTCTTTAGTGTAGTATTTCAGGATTTAACTGGATTCACCCTGTTAAATGGAAATTCCACAGCAAATGGAATTCTAGGCTTGCAAAACAACTTCCTCCCATTTATAAATCGTATCACTTTGCATATATTTGAATGGTCAAACATCTATTTAGTCCCTGGAATTATTTGTTCTTTCATTAATGGAGACTAGATGAAAGCTGCAGATAACAGCTAATAGTGATTGAACACAAAGTAAAACCCCTTTTATTGTACAGGATCTGCAGCCTGGGCACCATGGCAATAATCTAATGATGCCAAAACTTGGATGCCCTTCAAATGCTCCAGAACAATAGGTGCTGCCAGCATGACCTACACGAGGCACCAGGGGCTGAGGAGCCAGACTCCAAAGTTGCGCTTTCTGTGGACATGGCAGCGCAAGGGCAGCGCCCCAGGGGCACCCTGGAAGGGCTGTGCCCTCTCAGAGCTGGGCAAGGGGCCAGATCTGCTCAGGCCCAGCCTCTTGGGGAGGTTTAGACCCTCTGCAGTCCAGCTGCCAGAACTCAGGCAGAGGTAAATCAGAGCTCTCAGCAGGGTATTCCAGGGCAGGGAAGCCCAGCAGCTCCCATGGACTCCAGCAAAACTCGCCTAGAAGTGAAGCTCAAAAACACCTCTGTTTGCTGAACTTCCACATTTTAAAGTTGACAGGAGCCCGGTCTGGATAAGGGGTGTGAGATGAAAGGAGCCCCTAAAGCTGCTCCAGCACTTTGGAGCCTTCTCAGGGACAAGTGTGCAGCATGCTGCGGACAAGTAAACGCACTGATTGTGTGCACTCAGCTATGCATCAGCAATTCCTTTAGGAAAAATGTCCAGCTTCCGTCATTTGACACCAAAACCCAAATTATTTGAATGGCTGCTGGAATTATTCAATGTATATGCCATGAAATCCACATGTACTCTATGCAGCATGAAACTAAAACACTGATGGAGAAAATACATTTTACTAGCAAGCAAAAAGTGATTTCTCAGACTAATACTTGGAGATTTCAGAGAGTTTGTAGGAATGGGAAAGGGTGGGAAAAATAACAAAACCAAAATGTGGTAACATGGTGTAGTTAATTTCCGGACTATTATTTCCCTCCTGTCCACCAAATGGTTGCATTCACAGGCTACCTAATTTCCTGAACAGAAATCTTGTTAATTCTGAGTTGTGGAGAAAGAGTCCCCCACGAAGAAAAAAACGCGAGAACTTTACAAATCATTCACCAACTGAGACCACAAAAGAAGAGAAATGGACAGGGAAAAGGCCAAGTTCTTCAACAGTGACACATTTCCAGCTGTACCACAGTATTTATTTTAGTTTAAACATATGGCTCAGTGAATTAATGAAATGAAGGTGCAGAGGTCAGGACCCACCAGAAATACCATCCTCTACCTGCTGTCATCATATAAGTCTGCATATTTTTCAAAAGCCTGAGCGGTCACAGCTTTTATTAGTCCTGTTTCAAGGTAAAGATACTTCCACTCCTTAATGAGAGAGTGCTAACAATTGAGATAAATACTGGATTTGCAGCATGAGCCCCCTATCTATGGATAGGACATTATTATCTCATGTTCTGTAAAATAAGCAGGGTCCCCTCAACTACTTCTTAACACATTTCTGTCAAGTTATCAAATCAAGACACCATCATATGTGCTGGGCAGGCATTCCTGCTTGTAGAGGACAGAAATGTGGGTCCTTTCCTTGCCAGCTTATCCAGCATTTATCTTTTCTCTCTGTTTTGATGGTAATTATCACTTTTGAATGCAAGAAACCTGAGGGGAGAAGTAACCTCTCTTTCCTTGCCATGGAACATACTTCAAGGCTTTCAGTTTTTCTGGCCAGACTCCCATCCCAGATTTTTGGAGCTCCAGTGGAGCTTGCTCTATTATTATAGCTGCCAGCAGAGTGTATTGTAATAAGTTATAGTGTCCAACTGCAGCTGAGTAATCCACCTTTACAAACAAAAGCCTTTTCCAGAGCTTTTTCCTCTCATGCCTGATAGTGCCAGCCCCAAAAATAAAACAACCAAAATTGCCTTTCCAAGCCATAAGACTGTAAAACATGATTTTACAGAAGTACTTAAAAAAATCCCCAAACCCTCAAAACTTAGTCCCACCATAAATACAGGTTATCTTTCAACTACTGAGTCATAGGTATGTGACAGCTAAACTTTTAAGATTCTGCTTGAGGACTGGACATTATCAAGACAGTCTTACACAGATTAACTCTCAGGCTGTCCATGGGAGAAATATTAGTATCTTCAGCTAAAGACAGGGGAATTGAGGTGGAGGTTCAATTTACCCAAGGTCATGCCATAAATCATTGGAGAAGAGCAATTAAAACTGAATAGCCACGGGCTCATGAGTTCTGGAGAAAGATTCAGGGTCAGAATTTTTGCTCTAGCTAGAGATTTATGACAGAGGAGATAATGAATAAAACATTTTCACCGCAATTTTCTTCTCAAAGAATGGTTGTTATGCACCAACACTGGTGTGAGTTTTACAGATGCTATTTTAGAGGAAGAAAAAGGCAACTAATAATAGTACATATAACAAAGAAAAAGAAAGGAAATATATGATCATATAATTTTAATGGACCCAGAAATACTTTTTTTTTTTGCTCCATCACACTGCTGTAAGATAAAACTCAACTTTTCCATGAGAGAGAAACAATAATAGACAAGCTTTGTAATGAAATCACATGGACATGGATTGTACTGAACAGAGCTGCCTCACTTCCTGCTTTCTGTAAAAACCTTAAGCATCCCTGTTGTGTCTCCCAATCCTTTCCTCTTCTACACTAACAATTCCAATCCCCTGCACATTTTTCATAGGTTTCTAAATCTCTTGTCGCACCCACTGCTGTTCACTGAATCATATTCAGCTTGTCTCCCAGCACCAGCATGCAGTGCCCAAAACTAACGCTAAGTATTCCTGCAGAAGCTTCACCAGTATAACTTGGGAAGAAGTAATAATCTGATCTTACACTCTTTATCTCTGCTAATATCACTCAGTTGAACCTTTTTTCCAAACAGATATAACGCGTTGATGATTCACTTAGTTTGCCTTTGAACCTGTCACCTTTCAGATTTTTCTGCAATGAAACTGAAAAGCCACTTTATATTTTTGTCTTTGGTTCCTTCTTCCTCTAGCACAGATCGTATTGGCTCCTGTTTTATTGATTTGCATGATTACTTCCGTTTTCCAGTATAATTTTTAATTCTGATCATGTCCTACAAGCAGTTTGTCCTGCAAACTCCTGGTGTCACGCACACATTTTATAAATACAACTACATCATCCAGCTCATTAATGGAAATAGTGAATAGAAGTGACAGAGAACTGACCTCAGGGACCTCACTTGCAATATCTCCCTGGTATGATAACTAAACTTGGATAACTCTTTTTTGAATGCAGCTTTTCTTTTTTCATTAGTTATGCATCAACTCCTTGTGATAGTTGACCATATTTCCCCCCTTTTGGTAATAAAAAACAGTATCAAAAACCTTATGGAAATCAAAAGTCATGTCACTTATTATGCACTCTTATTCACTTGGACCAATTTTACTGCCAACTAAGTGAGTTCCTTTGAATGCCCAACATCAGTATTTTTCATAGAAAGATTTTTCCCCGAAGTGGTCTTTAAATAAGCACAGAATTTCTTTGTGGAAAACATTTTTAAAATTTCCTATGTGAATGTAATCCTAGTCTTTTCAAAATTTGTAAAATCACTGCTGGCACTTTTTTGGAAATACTGATAAAGCTAATGAATTAGGTCATTGAGTATTTAGACACAAGTTTCAGATTAAAGTTAACTAATCTGATTTCGGTTGAAACTCACAAAACCAGCTGTAAATTAAACTCAGCAAAGTGGAAACAAATAATCATTTCAACATCTTTTGACAGAGCATTTTCTTGGTTTTCAGGCAGCACTAAGAACCCAGACCTTAAATTTAACTTCCCAAAGCATTTCCAAATGCTTTTCTTCCTAGAGCAGATACCTTAGCACCTTAGGACAGAAGAAGCAAAAACTACTTCTACTCACACCTTTCTAGTCAGAAAAGTTGTAATGATAGTGGCAAGCCAGCAGCCACACAAAAAAGCCAACCTTCAAAAGGGCCGACTTAAACCAGGGCAGCTATATCAATATTTGCACAGATGTTTCCAGGAGTGAGTAAGTTCTGTGAGCCCCAGGAGGCACGAGGGCCTGAAGAAGCGAGTCACGCCGGGATGGACGGCAGGGCGTCCGTCAGACAGGGACGCGGCGCTTGATGCCCGGGCAGCTGGCATGCTGCCACCCTTCCCATTTCTCCATTTCAGCTGGAGTTTTACACAGGAGGCAGGAGGCCAGCAGGGAACTGAGGGCGGCTGGGAGGGAGAATGGGAGCAGCACCACAAATTGCATGTCCTTCCAGGAGTCCTTAATCCCATGTGACATGTGCCACTGCTGACAAATCTGCATAGAGCCAGGCCTGTTTTCCACACTGCTGCACTGTGCAGAGAGACTGCCAGTGCCCTGCTCAAGCACTTCTCTGCTGGTATTGCACAGCTTCAAATGGCAGCACATTCTCTTTTCCTCTCTCTGGCTGAGTTCTTACTCAATTCACAGGATTCAGTCTGACCCTTTGAGATGTATTCCTGACAAGAAACTCCAATTCACACCAGAACTCTGCAAGTGAGGTTAACCAGCATTCAGCTACTGTTGAAGGCATTAAAATATGCAGCTTCAATTTGGAAGCTGTGCTGGTCCATTGTAGGGTCCTAAGAAAGCAGGCATCTAAATTTAGCTAATTCTAGCTCTAGTAAAGTATGGCAAAGCTCTGGAAAAACCTACCAACAGTTCAAATGAATTAGGAATATATTTCTTGAATTATACAAATTTCCATTATATTTTACCACACACTCAAAACAAAAAAGAAAGGAACAAAACCATTCAAAGAAAGAAAAGAAAAAAGATAACTCAAAACATTCACAGATGTTACAGCACTGATCTTAGCGTAGGAAACTGGTGGAGTTCAAATGACTCAATGAAGCAACCACAGCCTACAAAAAGATCAGGCCTTGACTTTATTTGACCAATGTCAGGCTCAATGCGCTGAACTAGTCACTCTTTCCTCTCCTTGCAAAATGTGTCCTTAGAACAAGCAACCTGAGCTAAATACTAGGTTTATCACCTTTGGAGGCAGGCCTTGTATGTACATTTACGCTGGAGGATATTTGAGTCTTACAGCTTACTTCTCCCAGTTATCATGGCTCAGGAGAAATCTTTGTTGATAGTGATGTGGGTAATGAATGTCAGCATTACTTGTTCTGTATCACCTTCTGTTTCACTGGCATGAAAAAACAGTCAATGCTAAGCATTGTTAAAAATATTAACTCTCCTGATGAAGCAATCTGAATCCAGCCGTTGCTAGATGATAGCACAAACCATCAGGAAATTGTATCTTAGACCACGTCCACACAGGTCTCTTCCTCCAACACAGAACTTGACCAACAATCAGAGCCTTAGAATTAACAGGCAATTTTTTGCCATGTAAATTCAGGCTACCCAGGGATCTAACTGGAGGCAGCCAGATCTCTAACTCTTGTCCCACAAACCTGATGTCAAAAACACTGCCTCAAGTAAGTCTCAGCAAGAGTCAGGTGCCTAGGTTCCCAAATATGACTTGAAAACCCATACTACAGTGTTGGCAAAGAGTACAAAGGGCAAAATGCCAGAGACACTGAACTCAAAGAGCGGCCATTGAGGGCTTTTTCCACTTTCAGAGAAAATTTAACCCTGACTGGAAGAACAGCAAGAAAAAACAACTGTAGCTACCACTTCAACTGTGTATGTAGAGACGTGAGTGTGAGGCAAAAGTGCTGTCTAGAGCTCCCACCCTCCTCCCCAGTGCTGGCTCGGTGGCTGGCACTCATCCCTGGGGAGCAGGAAGCCTGAGCCCTGGCCCTGCTCAGTACCAGCCCCTGAGGAGGGAGCCCTGGGTCCCCCAGCTCTGAGGAGGGAGGGTGCCCTTCCTGATCCTAAGGGCAGCCCTTCTCCTCATCCAAACCTTTGGATGCAAGCAACAAATTAGGAGCTTTGGGGTCTAAACTGGGGGTCCTGATTTTGGGATGTTTCCTGTGGAGAATAGGGCCTGCAAAGTCCAGTGAAGCTGCACCATTGGGAAGCAAGGAAGCACAGGGCCACGTGTTGCTCCATGGTTCATCACCAAGGAAAGACACCCCGGGATGTTCATGGCTCTGTAGCTCTGTCTCAGTTAACAAAGAGCCATTTTCAGTCACCCTCCACTGCAACCTGGACCTGCTCAGCTCTGCTCACGCTGTTGCTTAAGGAGGAGGGATGTCAGGAGCCCTTGGCCACACTGCAGAGCACATTTACTGCCCCTTCTGCCCTTTCCCTGATGTCACTTTTTTTATTATGACATTATACCAAACCACAATGGGGATTAACCACCCCCGTATAAGCTTATTATAGGCTTATGCAGGCTGCTAGAGCTTGGCTTTGGATGGCATTAATTTTAATGAGCCTCAGGCTGATGTCACTGTTACACCCATGATTGTACACCCCCATCAAGCGCCAAAATGAATACGGAACATAACATGAAGTTGCTTTATACAGTGTCTGTACAAAGGTGTCAAAATCCTGATGACATACACTGAAAAAAAAAAGTGAGCTGATGATGCAATGGCAAAATAAAAACGTTGAGGTAAAGCTAAGGGAATAATTATGGTCCATAAAACACCAGTACTGCCAAGTGAGTAACACTTGGTGATGATAACTACTTGCATGTACCCTGCACAGGTCACCAGCAACCATGGATATGTGAAGGCCTAATTTGTGCACATTAAAACATGTACTGCAGCAAGGGAGCAAACGAACCTATTCTACTTATCAAAAATCTGGGAGGGGAAAATGAGGATTTTCTTTAAATTATACACTTGTGCAGTGCTGAATAAGCTATGTTTAGCTGCAGATTAATAGTAGGATGTTCAACACTGAAGATAACACCCAGGAAAAGATGAAATTCAGTATTTATTTTACCTGAGAGCTGAGGCAATGAACTTAGGATAAGCAGCTGAATGCAAGGACAACCTGTTCTAGCTACCGCTGTAAGAACTAGAGATATTAAAAAACCAATCTGTAAGAAATCTCCACTNAGAGCTGAGGCAATGAACTTAGGAATGCAAGGACAACCTGTTCCAGCTACCGCTGTAAGAACTAGAGATATTAAAAAACCAATCTGTAAGAAATCTCCACTAATTCTCTTTGCAACTCATAGACAATTTCATTGGAACTCTTCTGCTATTATTTAAGGAAACCAAGAGTCTTAAACACGGACAGAAAAACAAATATGGACTGACCAAGAGGAAAGTTAAACCAGCACTGACTGTCTCAGCTCCACTTATTAACTTCATCACCAAAAGACATGGCTAGGCCTGCACTGACTCAGAAAATGTGTGAAAAGAGGTTCCTCAGTCGAACATGTCCACGGAACTTCATTAACTCTCTTTCTGATCCCAGAACAGTAGGATCTAAGTCAATATATTCTGCAACAATTTCCTTCCCTGCTAATGCAGGCAGAGGTACTGACTCTGCCATGTGCACTCCAGGATGCTGGTGAATGTGAGCCTGGTGAAAAATTTCTACATAACAGAGAAACAGTGGCAATAATGGACTACCTTTTTTTTTTTTTTCCCCTTTAATACTTGCATTTTATGTGACTACAGAGTTTTCAAACAGCTATATCATAACAGTCTGTCGCAAGCGTATTGGGTGTTTCAGTTTGCCAGACCTGTCATAATAAATTAATTACAGGATGTTGCAGAAGTGGCTGAGTTCCAGAAGCATCTTGCACAGTTTAATATAGACCTATTTCCCCATTTCGATGTATTTGTGGTTAGATAAATCCTCAGAAAATTTACAGCTGCTACACACTAGTTT
This sequence comes from Polioptila caerulea, assembly GCA_013397295.1. Taxonomy (NCBI): domain Eukaryota; kingdom Metazoa; phylum Chordata; class Aves; order Passeriformes; family Certhiidae; genus Polioptila; species Polioptila caerulea. The sequence goes on along the minus strand of VYXF01010837.1, from coordinate 1,365,948 downwards.
ATTATACTCCCTGCCTTTGCAGGCGATATAAATGCAACAAAAATTTGAAGTCTGCTCAGAGCATAGATTTTACTGATATTGTTTTACCGGTGTGGAAACATTTTTTTCCACTAAAAGAGGCATCTGCAGTTTCTGCTGATTGTTTGCATTTGAGCATTACACAGGACTTGTAAACTTGCTTGTCACAGTCAAACATAACGCAAATTCATCTGGCTTGACAAAGTCCGCACAAACAATCAGGTGGACGAAATTTTAGATGAAAAGAGCTGACATCTCCATCTATGATTGCAAGAGAAAATGTCTTCCCAGCCCTTAAAGTTAGTACACACTAACTGCAGCCATGATGTTGTGGCTCAAAGCCTGTTCCTTGCTGATTTTGCTGGAGCTTTGAGTATAGGGGTCCATCTACTCCGAGCAGCTTGCAGAACTCAGACTCTACATAAACATCCCAGTGCTGGTAAACAAACCCTTCTGAAGGGGAGGGCAGCAAGCAACCTGCATGCAACAGAAGAACTAAAGACAAAACTCTTGTCAAAACCACTGCGAGCAGAACACATCTACACGTAAGAAAGGGATCATATGACATTAAATGTTTGAAAGAGCAGCTTGATTCTTGAAGTTCCAATCTCTGCTGCAGCTGTTTTGCACCAGATGAAGAGGCTGGAGAGGACTGAATCAAGACAGAGGTGCCTGTTGCAACAGACAACAACTAAAAAGGTGCCTCCTGAAAACCTATAGCAGAAATAAGGGAACAAAAGCTTCATCTCCCCTAACAGATCTGTAAATCATAGACTACGTGGAACTTTGCAGGCTGTAGCTCAGAGTTAGAACACCAGAGAGCTAGGACTTACTGGAGAGAATGTTTTTCATGGGTTCTTAGAGATCATCCAGAAAGTTTCTGTAAATGGCACAAAGCAAATGTTTTAAAAAGTGAAGTGGTTAAATATCTGAATTTCTAAAGTCTAAAAAACATGCCTGAAGCAACCAAAGCTCTGCTATAACACACCTACACGCTGTCTTCTGTTCCTTCTTTTAAAGTTCCAATTTCTAATTGCCACATTTTTGCAAGTCTCCCCCAAGCAGCAGCTTTCTTCTCAAGTTGCTTATTTCCCTCTCTCAGACCTCCTCTTGTTTCTATTCCCTACATGCAGCAGTTTTGCTCCTAAAGCGTGTATGCTAAACTCCAAGCACTAAACCCCCTTGAACCAACACAGTATATTTTTACAAGTGCAGGTGTACATCTGTAAGTTAATGTGTTTGAAATATTCTGTATGGACATTGGACAGAATGCTAAGAGGAAAACCCTGGAGTACCAACCTTTACATGAATCTTCCTGGCCTCCCTCCACTAGCCAAAAAATACTTCTTTCCCCTCCCGATTTCCACATCCATAAAATAGGTTGCACTGCATACATACTAATTTCATACGTGCTGGAGAAGGATCATTAAAAAGCCCCATCACTCTTTGTGTTTACCAAACAAGTGTTTTTGCTCTAGTCTGTTCCCGCCTTCAACGAAGTATTTCCTATTCACCTGAGTAATTAGAGCAGAAGGATGTAGTGAATGAAGTGCCTCATTATCAAGTTTGCATCCACGGTCCCTGCAGAATGACTACCATGCCGGCTATTTTTCATAGCTGTCTGCTTTTGCTTGTAATGGGCCATTGTTAACCCTAAATGATCCTGACATTCAATTCTCCCTCAGACAATTGCGTCCAGCCGGCAGATTTAGTTCACTAGTCAACAGAGACTTTCGGTTGTCATGTTCCTCTGTGTTCTCATTAGCCCTTGTTTGACTGTGATCCATCCCCTACTGCCTTCTAAATTAAGTGATGCTACAAATACATTTATTATGTTTTATGATGTCTGTTCCTCAAATTATTTTAAGGAAAAAAACTAAATGCAATTTGATGGCTATTGGGAAACACAGGACAAACAAGGCCACGCATTTTCTTCTGCGTTGCTGATTTACACACAGTTCTTGATATCTCTGACCTATCATAAAAACATAAAGCAACTCCATGGTATAACCACACACACAAAACCTACAAACACCAGAACAATGGAAGACCCACGATGCTACTGCCAGGCAGGTATAAATATCTAATATTCACTTTTAAAAAAACATTTTATCTGGTTTGTTCCAGCAATGAACTCATGTCACCCTCTAAGGAGTCTCACAGAGACTTCTATAACTCTTGCATTTTAATTCACACATCGTGGCTCAGGGAGCAATTCTGCAGGACACTCGAAATGCTTCATCTAATACAAAAGAAAAATTTTCAGTGGGCAATCTGAATCCTTCTGGAATTCTTTTTTTCCACTGAAACTTAAGTCCTCTAAGTACTTAGGCAATCTTCAGCAAATCTACATGATATTCACTGTAAAGTGATTTTAGAAAAAATGTAGATTGCATTAACATAGAAACAAGCATTATAAATGTTTTTAAATTAAAAACTTTTTTTTAAACCATTACACTAATCTAAAGTGATTAAAAGTTGTATCCTTTTTTTGTAAACTTAAAAACCCAACAGCAACGTCTGAAGAATAAAGACTTTACTAACACCAAAAAGCAGTTCTTCTGAAAATGAATGTATCCGCCGCATTTCTGAACAAAAGGTAAAAACTGTCTTTGCCACTGTGCCATGCTCATAATTTGTTAAAGAGATTTTAGGGTGAAGGTTCTAATTTTAATACTGAAGGATCATAGACTTTTAAAAATTTCAGATATTCCTGTTCCTTTTCTGCTAAATGAATGCAGAAAACTAGCACCACAGTGACACGGCGCATAAAGGAAAAGAAGTCTCTAACAAACTATGCGGTAGGGAAGAAGAAAAATTATAGAAGCAAAACAAAAGATATTGCAATTACAAGAAAACATTGTGAAAAGTTTATTTTCAACTCCTGCATTTTCATGTTTGGCTCTTATCTGATTCCTTCTGCTTAATTGTTATTTGGAACTGTGCCTTGGAAGACACTACTGCTGCCTCTCCTCTCAATTTGGAAAGTGTGGCAAAGCAGCTCTATTCAGCTTCAGAGCAGTGAACATAATTGGAGCCCTAGTTCGCAAGCATGAAAGGAGGTGCTGTGCCTTTGATTAGAACTACCATCTCTCTGTGGTGTTTATCTGAAGTGTTATTTCTGTCTTCAGTGTCGACAATGGCAAATTAACATTTTACAATGCTTTCCAATGAGCTCCCAGATCTTGGCTACTGCTCAGCTCTCCCTGATGTGGAGCCTGATGTGACGCTCTGCCCTTGTTTTAAACATGACCCAGGACATTTTGAGAAATGTAAGATGTTGAGATTTTTCCCCTTTATAAAATCTCTAAATGCCACATGTCACACAGGATGATGAGCTGGAACACACTGCAGGGACATAAGAGGTGGGGAGCCTTGACAGAATCAGGCAGCCCCAGGACTGAGGTAATTTTACACCATCTCTTGACTGGGGAAAAAGACATTACTGAGTTTCCAGTACACATATGCAAGCCTCATTTAGGGCGTGCTCTCCCATGCACACGCTCTAGGCAGAGCAAAGTTAGGACTGCTGGCAAGTAACAACTACTAGTGGGGCAAAAAGAGAGGATTTGCTGCTGTGCTTTACTCGAAAGAAAAAAGTTTACCGATTTTTCTGGCTTCAAAATATGTGCAAAGAAGATATTACAATATACAGCAACTAGTCCTCTGCATCTGGGTGCATTTCACACATCAGTGCCCAGCATTGTTATTTTCACTTCTTTTTTTAATGGAATCAAGTGCCTGTCTACTAAATAAGGGCTTTCTAATTTTATGTTATTTATTGCTTCAGAGGGGGAGGAGAAAGAATTTCCTAGCAGAGTAAAAATAAACTGGACATAATCAGCCAGAAAAAATACCAACACTAACTGATAGAAAGTGTTTTGTTTAATATAAATTATAAATTATTTACCACCGTAGATAATTAGTGAAGTCATTATTGAAAGTTCACAAAATAATACTCAAGTAAAAAAATAGATTAATGATACTTACAAGTGAGTAATGACTACAAGTAAAACAAACAGCATAGTTGGTTATGAAGTAATTTTTCATTCAGACAAAAGAAAGTATATTTGGCAAGACTGCTGCCAAAGCAGCCAGGAACTCTGACAAAACTGGAATGAATCTTTAGCATGTGCAGCACACCTCACTTGAAAAATATAACTGCCTGGAATTTGCAAGACTAATTTTGATAAGAACAAGTAGTCCTACTGAAGACAGTGTAGTTGCATAGGTAGTTAATCCACAAGTCCCTTCAGAGCTGCAAAATGCAGTCCAAACAGATATTTGATGCCAGGAAAATATTTTTTGAAAGTTTGTGTTTTCAGCTACATCTTAATGCCAGCACTCCTTTGGTACTTTACCATTTTGAACACTCTTCTATTTTATTTACAGCACACTTTAAAATGTTAATTTAATAACTTATGTAGTGGTTGGGCTTTTTTTTGCTCTAGATCACACTTTTTCACTTGATTCTTTGCTCCCAATGGATTGATCTACAGCTTACATAAGTGCCTAAGTGATGGCTTAATCAGATATCAAATTAGGAAACACTGTATCTGATAGTTTCAGTTCTTTTCCAGTCCAGTGAGGAGCTGAACCTCCAAGTCCTGTTGATTTCAAGGAACCCAGGGCAACAGTCATCCAAAACAGATTTGCACCATTGATAAGTCACAAGTGGTGCCATTTTGCATATTTAAATATTTAAATTTCTTTTTTTGTTGTTAATCCTAGAAGAGAGATCATCATTGCAGCCTTCAACGTGTGTAATGAACATCGCCCCAGTATTCAGAAATAAATTATGCCTCTGCGTCATGGCATTCGGGCTCAAAGGCAATATTTGTCCTTCCATTTGTGCTTAAGTTTGAGCCTCTTGCTGCCTTTCTGTTCTTCTTCTTCAATTCCACCCCACGGGATGTAGGTTCGTTTTCGACACCATTAGTTGTAACTGATGACAGAGGAGTATCGACACTCATTAAGTTGTGCTGATTTTCTCTCTCATTCCTTTGTATCCTTTTCTTCTTTTTCTTTGTACCTCTAGAGGAAGGTGGATATAAAAAGAGTAAAAGAAACACAAAGTTAGCCCAAATTTAGAGCTTTTTCCACCTACAGCTGATGTGTTAGAGCAATTGTCTGCCTGTCCTCTTGAGCACAATGCTGAAACAACTACAAAAACTACTGTTCCACAGCAGAACAAAGACAGAAAAAACCATGAAGACAAAATATGAGACCACTCCACTAGTCTACTTTTTATCATAGCATTGCTTTGAAAAGAACTGCTCATGATCTTAAAAATCAGCTCGTCTTGATCAATAGACAACAGATGTAATTAAAAAATACAAATTACCAGTCTCCTCCTCTCATAAAAGCAATTGCACTTTTTGTTTTTTTTCACTTTCTTAAGCTCAGACACCAAAATTCTTACAATTAAGGAGAGATTCCTAGTTTATTTATGCAACAAGAATAAGACAGGCAGCCAAAGTGCATAAGATTAGTTTTCCCATTTTAATTCACCTGAATGAGGAGAGAGTCAGAAATCACCTTAATGTCTATTTATGCTTATCAGCCTTCACACAGGGCCAAAAGGATCACTCAAGCTCCTGTATCCCAGTTAATACCTCTAACTGGTCTTGCACATGATGGCAGGGATTATGCCAATGTTACACCACTTCTACCATGAATTCCCACTCTTGGCAGAAGTTGTAACTTTATTTAACTATAAATACATAACAATACTTTGGCTCTAACCTTTCAAAGGAAGGTACTGTCTTTGTTCAAAATTTGTATTGTGCCTAGCACAAAAGGGTCTTGGTTTATGACCTGACCTGAAACATATAAGCAAATGGATGAATCAAGACTGAAGAATGTAATGTGTCTTTTTTCCACAAAAACGGTGTTACAAGTGCTACACTGTTGATGATAGTGCCTGAATGTAATCAGATTTGATAGATGAAAATGTTTACACATCAGCCTTGCTAATAAACTAATGAATATATGCCTGTAGTTGGAACTTTTTTTTAAGCTGAATGGTATACTTATGAATATCTGGATTGCTGCATCTCTAGTACTGGAACACCCAAAGGAAAATGTTTGGGAGTCTAACAGCCTCTGGGTTAGGATTCCTAGAACAATTCGAGGAGTACTGCTGCATGAGGAAACCAGGGTACAAAGTCATAATTATTCAGTGTTATAAGTACTAATGTACCAAATCCAGTGTTCAGATGGGTCTCATGTAAATTTATGCAGAGCACTACCTAGTGCAGCTCAAGAAAATCACACAATGGGAACATACCTAAGGACATAATGGCTGTGCTGACAAGTAGCAGCTATTAGTATTTGAAGGGTGAGGTTACTACACTATTTCCAATATAAAGCTAGTCTAATTTTGAGAAGCAGTATTCATCTTTTTATTAATTGAACATCAGATGTGATGATGTATCAAGACTTAGATTAAAATCACTTAGCATAATTTCTCTGTTTCTTCTAGAGTCTGCAGAAGACACATCAGCTGCTTGGCTAAGACAGAAGTCTACTATCATCTTGTATAAAATTTGTTTTCCTATTGCAAAACCGTATTTTCTACCCAGAAATTCTGAATAAATAGACATTTCATAAGGACTTGCCATTCATATTTCTTTTGCAGCAGGTATTGTGGCTGTAGCGAACAATACTGTTCTAATAAGCAAATCAGCAATCACTCATTTGGCTTAGAAAGTTGTGCAGGTGTTAAAGTTTCACTTCTCTATACTGAAAGTGTGTACTTGGTAACCACTTGATTCTTAGGAATTATGTAGTAAATAAATTTTGTATCATATACGTCAATGTGACATGAACATTAAGTGTATTTTCACAGAAAACAGGAAAATAACTGCATGTTTTAGGTGGAGCAACTATTTAAGTACAGATTGGACTGGATCTCAAGTCATATTTTCATGATATTGCTGTTAGATGCTGAAATATAAACCTTTTCCGATTAAGATGGCAAGACTTGTATGCATGTAAATTTTTAAGAATATTTCAAGACACATTGACTGCAGTGTGCAAGAAAACTAGAGTTCTGATATGTCATGTTTTTGGTAACAGTAAAGTGAGAGTTTTCATAAAAAATAGGCAGCCCTTTTTCTGAGCTGTTTTATTATCTTATGTGTGCTGTATAAATATCCATAAACAGAAATACAGCTTTTCAAAGTAGTGGCATCAGCAGTATCAGAGGATTCTTTTCTAGCTCGCAAAATAAGGCAATAGCTTGTAGTCTTTTCTGAAAAAAAACTGGCACATGTGGTCACTGCTATTAAGTGCTATGACATGGAGCACACATGAATTCAGACTGGAATCTCCATGATGCTCCTGCTCCCTACAGTTCAGGATGAGGGAGCACATTCCAGTGACTCAAGCATGTAGGTGTCTTCTCTCGCCTTTTTGAAAAGTCACTGAAGTGATCTTTGGGGTCTATTCCTTCAGTGTGACATCTTCTCAGGACAGCCCTAGCTTCTATTAAAATGAACATTTGTATTTGGTATAACTCAAAATTCTTGAATTTTCTTAAAACATTTGTGATTCCACATTTTAACTCCGTGGTCCCACATTTTTCAGTGGATGCTCTTGAAAGGCCACCCAAGATAATTGTTTCCTGAAGTCCTACCAATGGAGCTGAGTCATCCCAAATCTTTGGTACTGACTTCTAACAGACTGTGTCAGCCATTACAGTAACTGTGCTTTTAAGGCATTTCCTTCCTTAATGTATATACTGCTAGAATAGTTGTGTCCGAAATTCAACACAGAATTTGTCCATGTGTAGTTGTACAGCCCACTCCTCATCGTACTTAAGGGTTAAACTTTCCACTCACAGTTTATTTTCAAATCGAGATACAGATGGAGATACAAAATCCAGATTTAAAGGCAGGTTAAAATGGGGTGTGTGTCTGCATCTACAGCATAATGTACAGATTATTTATACAAGGAGGGAACCAGTCTGGAAAATGATCAGTGAAATAACTTTGCTTAGGTGACAGATACAATGGCAAACATGAGAAGTATTTTCAGTTATCAATTTTTGAAGCAAAAATGATTGCAAAAGCTAAAGATATTGTGGAAGCTCCTGTTCAAAATGCTGCGATCTTATCTGCTTACAGCTTCCACACAACAGAGAGCTACGATTTTTAAGAAATGCAAGTGTCACCATCAAAGGTGCTGCTGGCATCTTCTTAGAATGTGAAAACCCTTCGGAATTTACATTAATTAACTTTTAGAAGGCGCAAAAATAGCTTTCAGTCTGCAACAATAAATCCTAATACATAGCTAAGGGATTCCAGTGAGCAACCACACATCCCTGAGTTTTGATTGTCATGTACGTTATAGTCCTTGCTCTTCTGGGGATGTGTATACTTGCATGAACTGTTATTTCCTTCACATTTTGGGTGTGAAGCACTCTCTCACTGATCACCCTAAAGCTAACTTCTTGTTTCCTTGAAAAAAAAATAACCCTTCAACATATCTCACAGTTTTCAAGTGACAGTTGTAGGATTAACACTGCAAATTGTTTTCAACATTTCTTGCTTACTGTGTTGCAGATGAGTCTCTATCTGTGTCATGTTTGGAGATAAATTTCAGGTCCCCTGACTTGCTGGTGACTGGTGACATCTGTAAAAGAAACACAAAAAGCAGGAAGGTAAAAAGACAACAGACAACAGGGCCAACACATGTGCATAGAAAACCCACCAGCTTCCTGAATAAGGAGAGAATATACCTCGTTTGAAAAAGAATGTCTATCAGCCATAAAATGTTAACTCCTATGTGGTTACAAACAAGGAAACAGTGCCCTGTTATAAAAAAAAAAAAAGCTACTTGCAAATGAAAGACAGTTTTTAGGTATGTGTAGAAACAAGAGGTTATGAATCTGCTTGAAAATAGCTTAAAATACACAGTTTCAAAAGAATTGTTATTTGTGCTACTATAAGTGAAAAAGCAGAATGCTATAAAGCCTTCTTATTGCATAGTTTTTACAAGAAAAACCTGGCTTTTTTAAGCCTGCAAGTTTCACTCAAAAATAGTTCAAATCACACTCCAGGTTATTTTTTAATTCAGGGCTAAAAAGATTCCCCAAATCTGGAAAAGTAAATTCTCTCATTTCCAAAGTAATTAGAGGGTCTCTATACAACTTGCTCCCTCTACAAACAAATCTAATTCTAACAGGTCTCAAACTTAAGGAAAGAATTCCCATAAGGAAATGTGAATGCCCTTCTTCAGGGACAAGTTATTTTATTAGTTTAATATTATTTTTCTGCTGATTTTGAATAAACAGGATCAGGCCTCCATTGACTTACTGAATTCATACATTTACACTTCCCACAAAAACCATGTTCAAACATTAGTCATTAGAATTAGTCTGCTGTAAAAACACAGATTGCTGGATTAGTTTAGACAAAAGTCAGCCTATTAGAATACAATAATGTAGCATTGGCAAAGCTAGGAAGAAAAATCATCTACTTCACACACAAAATCCTTGTTAATACAGTAATAAAGTTGAGACTAAGTCAATGGTAAAAGTAAACACAAAAGAAGGAAATATAATACCACTGATATGAAAATACAAGGGAGTGTTGTAAAGGGAATGACTCCAAGTAATTAATACTTCCTTCAGGATTTATAACCTTGTAGTTCCTTACCATACACAATCATGAGTTCACTCTGCTTGCAGTCAAAACAAAGCCTTTTTCAGAAAATTCTGTGTGAATGATGTTGAATCATTTTTACTCACCTTTTAGAGTAAATATTACAGAATCTTCTCACTATATTAATACTATAATCAAATATGAACCATTCCAAAGAACAATTTAGTACAATTTCCAAAAGTGCTACCAGAAGACTGACCTCTTATAAAAAATAGACTAAGATTTTTAATACTTTTAGACACTTAAAAACAGAAAATTATCTTTGTTTTACAGTTAGAAGATGGAAGTATCCACTAAATTAAGCTACTTAACTGAAAGTTCCTATGATTTGTTTTAACAAGAACTCACCACATAGCCTTTCATATATTAAAGCACAGCTTTTTAGTGTAAGTACCAAGCAAAGAAGAGCACACAATTGCAGACATTCGAATTGCTGTTCTTCTCACATGTCAACTCATGAGAATTCCTAGGTCTGTGGAGACAGACTCCCAACACTCCACAGTACTGTTTATGACAGCTTTCTTACTTCATTCCCACAAACTTTCAAGCATGTAACGAAGGAGGAACTAGAAACTAGATGTCTTTGAAGCAGATCTCGCTGCCACTACCTCCTTTTGTCTGTCCTACACACCTTTGTGTCCCTCTCAGCCTACTTGACCTTCTTTTCCCATCCTAGTGCTGTAACAAGTAGCAGTACTGAAGAAATGAGGGGCTCAGTGGCAGATGCAAGGAGGCAGTGCAGGAGCTGGTGAAACAAGGGGATGAAGCATCAGGAGGAAGAAGTGGAGGCTGGGAAAACATTCAGGAGATACTTGGCAAAGGAGGTGTGGGAACACACATTGGAAAACACATCCTCACTAAGGACATGTCAATGTAAGGAGCACACCAGGGAAGGCTGGAGTATGGAGAAGGTGAGGAGGCTTTTGATCTGATCTTTGTCCATTTCTAAACCTCTCAACCACTTGTTATGCATGGGCAGATCTAGGAAGCTTCAAACAGCTCTGCACTATGGTCACTGCCTCTGTACTAAGATGCAGTAAAGCTGGTGCTGGAATAGGCATGGTGTGAGCCATGACACTCCTCCAGATTGCAGAGCTTAAATATTAATACAGCATTATTATGACAGTGTTTGCTTTAAAGAAAAACAGCCTAACATTTCAGATACTTATGAATATTTTTCTGTTCAAAAGAAGAAATACTGAATACAGTACAAAAAATAGCTCATTTGTACAGTGCCACTAATGGTGTTCAATTTTGTTGCCATGTTCTAGTTCTCCCCATTTGTGAGATATAGAAACTTGGGTTTTCTAAAGGTCATTTTTTGTTTTAAGATCATAGACATTAAAATTGCCATAAAGAACATTTTTTTCTTTTCTAAAGGGGTTGCTTGCTTTAAAGCTCTTTATTTTATACTTAACTTTCTCTCTTGCTGCCACATAAGAAGCAACCAAGGAAATAAAAGGCAAAATACACAAAAGCATACCAAGTTCCTGATCCCTGCTGTAGAATCCACAGCAGTAAATCAAGCACTAAATCCTTCCTGTGCAACCTGTGGGAGCAGTTTCAGAAATGAACCTGAAGCAGAGGGCATCTAAAGGAAATATGAAGGACATGGTCTCATCCCAAATCTACATTTTTGTTGGTGCTTTGCTCTAGGCTGTGTAGAGTTGTCCTTAAGACTGATGGTCTGCAGGGGTTCTCTGGCAGACTAGGAGGCAGATGGACAGAACAGAGTAGTGCAGGAAATCTGTTCAGATGATTCAAGCCATGACAGTAAATGAGTTTGCTCTATAGCCTACAGAGGAACTCTCCTACAGAAGCTGCTCCTACAGAACTTCATCTAATTAAAAACTCATTGGATCACAGGTGGCAAGAATGAACATGTCTTTGTGCCTTTTCAGACTTGTCTTTAGGACACTACACTCAATAATAAGTCTGTATTTTGTTTTCTATTATGCAGTCCCTGGATAAAAGATTCACAGCCATGTATTTAACTATCAAAACTATGCCAATGCCTGCTGCCAAAACTGTTCTAACAAGTCAAGTTTGGGAGAAATGTTGACATCACACCTCACTCATCATTTTGTTCCCTTCTGTTCTGCACCCATCCACACATTTCCCCATTAAATGAGCAACTTTGCTAGCAGAATTACATATATTTCTTTTGCCATGATCTTCCTATTTAAAGTGCAATTAACTTACAATTGCTTTTCCCCTCTTTAGTGTTTTTAAAGAACAAGCTTATCTAAATCAGACTGACCATATTCTGGCCCTTATACCTAACAGTATTAGCTTAGTTGTGAGAATCTAGCAGAACCATGGCTCTGTATAGAAGACAGACATTGGCATGAATTCCTCTCTTTTGCATAAAAGGAAAAATCTGTTGGGTAAAAACTGTAGTCATGGTATAACATCAGCAAATACTGCATCTCAGAAATCAAATCCACTATGTGAGTTTTTGAGGAGTAACAAAAAGAGGAGAAGGAAGAATGGAGACACAAGATACTGCAAGTCAAAGCAGTATGATTTAGAATACCTGTTTTCAGTCTTGAAGATTTGACCTCTGGGAATTTATATGGGATCACAGCTTTGTATTAACATTTCCAAAAAAAAAGTTCAATTCTCTTCAGAAAGAAGCTATGAGGACCCAAGGAGAAAAATGAGGGAGAAGTTAGCTTGCTCCTGAGATAATATGTGTCACTCAACAGCATTTTTGGTTCTGCTTAACCAACTCAATGGTTCAGCCTGATTCTTCCTATCTTTAAACAGGCTGATCACCTACAGTGAAATTTCACCTTTTCTTTTTTCCCCCAACAGGTATTAATTTGCTTATGAACCAGATACCTTCTCTTTCAATGATCCAAGAAATACTATAGACACAGTGTAAATATTTTTGAGACAGAACACATAGCTTAAAAATAAAGCAGCACTACACATGCTTAAGAGAGAGTAATTCAACTTGCATGTGCAGCTGACATGCTGGAGGGAAGGGATGCTCTCCTGAGGGACTTGAAGAAGCTTGAGAGCTAGGGCTATGCAAACCTCATGAAGTTCAACAAAGTGAAGTACAAAGCCCCATACCTGGGTTGTGGCACTCCCAGACACATCTACAGGCTGAATAGAGAAGTGATTGAGTGAAGCCTTGTGGAGAAAGATTTGGGGTTGATAGCTGATGTCAAACTCAGCATGAGCAAGCCATGTGTGCTGACAGCTTAGAAGGCAAAACAAATTCTGAACTGTATCCAAAGGAGTGAGGCCAGCAGGTCAAAGGAGGTGGTTTGGCCCCTCTACTCTGCTCTTGTGAGACCCCACCAGCAGTGCTGTGCCCTGCAGTTATAGAACTGTTGGAGCAAGTCCAGAGGAGGGTCATGAAATTGATTAGAGGACTAGAGCACCATTCCTATGAAGACAGGCTGAGAAAGTATGGGCTGTTCAGCCTAGAGAAGAGAAGGTTGTGTAGAGACCTCCTAACCTTCCAGTATCTAAAGGGGGCCCACAGAGAAGCTGGAGAGGGACCCTTTTTCTGTGTCCTGATTTCAGCCAGGGCAGGGTTAAATTTTGTGTAATAGCTGGGAGGGGCACAGTCAGGATCCAGATGTGATAGAACCTCCCATCATTGCCAGGGCTGGGGGTAAAGTGACTCTCTTGGAGAAGGGTGTTCCTTCCACTCAGAAACTTGGTAGGGGGAAGCCATCTGGCACTAATTTATTGTAGCAGGCTCCACAGAGAGCATCTTTGGATATGAATCATTTTCTCTTTTGTACACTTTTGTTATTAACATTGCTGATGTTACTGTTCATTTTCTTATCTCATTGCTGTTTACAGTAAATTGTTCTTATCACAACCCACAATCTTCACCTTTCGTGCCTCCAATTCTCAACTGCATCCGGCACAGTGGAAAGGGGGGGAGGAATCGGGAGCAAGAGAGTGGTGTGTGGACTGGGAGAGCCTCAGTGGGGGCACTGAACTGGGGAGTGCCATTCCTACAACAGCCTGTAATGACAGCACAAGGAATAGCGGGCACAGATTGAGAGAGGGAAATTTAGGTTACCTATTAGGAGGAAATTTTTTACTCTAAGGGTGGAGAAACACTGAAACAGGTTGCCCAAGAAAGTTGTGGATGCCCCAACCCTGCCAGTGTTCAAAGCCAGGTCAGATAAAGCCTTAAGCAACCTGGTCTAGTGGGAGGTGTCCCTGCCCATCACAGAGGGGTTTGGGACTAGATGATCTTTAAAGTTCATTCCAACTCCTTCACATTCTATGATTCCATCTTAAACAGTACAAAGTGCATTTTAAAGGAAAAACAGAGTACTAAGAAATATGAAACTAAAGAACTCAAAAGCTAAAATATGTTAATGTTGGAAAAGGATTAAGAAAAATGGCCCATTCCTCATAGATGCTGCCATAGTAACATTTCCTTCAGATGAATGATTTCTTAAAGAATAATCATAGTCATTACTACTTCAAAAGTAGGATTTGTAAAGATATCTCTATTTTATAATGCTATTTAATGATTTATGTGGAAGACTACGCAGTAGCTTTGCAGATTGATTCTAGAAGAGCGTAGTTTCTTTCAGCCCAGATGTCACTACCTTCAGAAAGAGGGATCTGAAGTGAATCATATTAGCTAGGAATGAAGCTCAGAATTATGAACTCCACTATAATACATTCTAATTCAATGGAAAATCACTTTCTTTTTGTATCTGCTCTCTCTATGAACCTTGGAAATGAACACACTTCATGATGTGTCAAAAGTCTTCAGCTCTATTCACTGCAAGAGTTTTATTGTATTAATTCCTTAGTGTTTCCCTCATTAGCATAATCACATCTTCCTACTTCCCCCTCCTCTTCCTAAAAGATAATCAGTCTCTAAAGTGTTCCACAGTAACCTGAAGAAAGGTACCATTAATGGAGAAAATAGAAACAGTGCAAACTATAAAATAAAAGTTTTTGATGAAACTAATAGAAAAATTTCTAGCTATTATTTTTGAAATATGGAACAAGTTTTCCATGCTTTCTAAATTTTTAGATTCAATAAACAAATTTTAAGCCCACAAAATCACCCACATGTAAACAGCTCAAGCCCAAGGGAAAAGCACCAATTGCCTGACAGGTTGGTTTCAGGCACACTGGGCTAAATATTCACAGTGTCTGACAACAACCTCCTCTAGAGGAAGAAAAGTGAGACCATGAATTATTTATGTGAACAGTGATAATCCTTAACTTTCTTTAAATATACATGGAATCAAGTTTTGATGACTTTTGAGTAGTTTATTCAAATTGTGCAATAATAATGTGGCTCTTGCCAGTAAGCCTTTTCTTTTTTTCTATTTTACATCTTGGCATAATTTTCCAAAGATAAATATACCAGAAAGAATACTTTCTTACACTTTTAATGGAAGTCTTAAATTTACTGTTCTATCTATTAAATTTACTGTTCTATCATCATTGCACATTTAATATTTAGAATCCAGTTACATGTATTTCATGTAGTGAGAGGCAGGCCATTGAATTACAAAACATGTTCACAAGATCTTATAGCCTGTAGAAAATTTCTGGAAAAATGAAAAAAAAAAGGACACTCTCTTGACTTTGAAATGTTTCTGATGGGCCAAAATTTTGCAAACACATTCTGGTTTTTCAGAACCCTATCTGAATTCCTGTTCTTTGCACCTTCATCTTAAGGAACCTGAAAACAACACATGAACTGCAGCATCCAGATGATAAGTCCATCTCTCTTTCTTGGAATTCTTCGTAAGTGCAGTGAGAACTTCACTCCATGAAATTTCTATTGGCAGTTTACATGCATGTTGTAATTAAAGATGATTATGACCTAATTTTGTGGCTCAGGAGTTAAGTAACTCATAAGACAGGAAAACAAGGTTTGCATAAAATTATTATATTATGAATGCAAAACTGATGGTAGATAGTATTTTGAAAGAAAGTTCTTTGAACTAAAGCTTTTCTAAAAATTATTTGCAAAGATTAATATTGGATCTTAAGTATTACACCCTCTTCAAATATTAATAATTCCATGTTATTCACTAATAAAGCTCTGATGATTAGCTAGATATGCATGTGTAATATCTGCAGTTGGAAAAATATTCTTAATTAGACTATCTGGTATTCTTAGTAATTAAAACCATAGTCACAGTCAACATTTTAAGTGCCTTATTTATTTTTGAATGGTAGTAAAATCTCACAAGTAATTGCTAGGATGATTTTCACAGTAAATGTTTTGCAGTCTTATCAGTGCTAAACATTTGAGTAATCCTCAAAAAAACCCTGAAATAACAATACAGCAGACCTAGGTATAACTAAGTATTTGGGAAAACAAGCTTGTATTCAAAAAACAGACAACTAAAATATTCATTTATATTTTCCTGCTTGTGTCAACAACTTAAGCAACAACCTAATTACTCAACAAATATTTTTGGACTAAATAATAAAAGCTTTTCTGCCAAAGCAAAAAAAACAAAAAACCCCAACAAAACACAGGGGTTTATAAAGTAATGTTTTTTTATAAAGTAATGTTTTTCCTTATTTCACATATAAAGGAAATTGGCATTCCCCTTCATCTGGTCTTATACTGAAAAAAAATGAAAGGAATAGGAAGAAAAGTTGCTGTGTCACTGCTGCAAGACAGGAACTGCCATAACCGATGAGCCCCCTCAGTGGTCACCTTAGCAGTTTTGCCCCAGAGGTCTCTGGTATTGCCTAAAGCTGAAGCACTTTACAACTTTCATTCATTCTGGCAAACAGCTGAATGACAAGTTGTTTCTTCTATGCAGAACTCTGCAGCTTTTGTAAACCTATGACACTTCAAGGCATCATAAGTCTTACAGAGATTTGATTCACCATTTAGTTCAACGCACTATCTTCTTGATAGTTTATACAGTGCTGATGTGACTTGAAATTAAAAAAAAATCCTCCACATCGTGTTTCCCAGTCATTCCCATGCTTTTCAAATCTCAGCCATTACCTCATCCCGAAACGTGTTATTAGAGCAATGAATCCCTAAGTACACACATTTAGGAGTCTCCTGTAGTAGCTGAGTTCACCAGGGTAACTGAGCACGGCATAAAGAAAAATTTCCTTCTACTGACAGTAGATGTGTTCCATTCCTGCTTAATGCTCCCTGATCTCGTTTAACAGCAGAAGGAAAGAAAAGAAAAAGAAAGAAGAGCGCATTGACTTCACATCAGGTACTGCTTTGTATGCTCTCTTCACTGCTCATTCTTTGCTAATTTCATCTCGTATGTATATCCCCTTACAAAATTTTTTCCAGGACCTGTTTCATAACTTTTCTCTAGACTCTGTACGATTTTGCACTGCCCCTGGCTGCTGTGCAAGATGAAAAGCAATGTATTTGCTTGGTTTTGGACGGTTACTGTACATTTGATTAATTACGTCTTTCTTATGTCTGTAGGTACTATGCAGACTACTACAAAATTCCAACTAATTATTAAATATGTAGTAAATTTAACTCAAGGTACAAGCAGATTTCAAGTAAAGAGCACTTTAATTAAACATTATTAAAACTGAGTGTTACTAAAACAAGTACTACTAGTAATACAAAAACTAGTGTTAGAAAAATCTGTCAACCATAGACACTCGAGAAATTCTAAGCACCCAAAACTAATCAAATGTTGCTTCTCACGAAGCTGAATAACAAATATGGGTTGCAAATGTTAGTAACAGTAGTTGGTGAACATAAAAGTATTGTGATACAGTAAATTGACTAGATTCCTACAAGACTAAAACAGAAAAAAAATATGTGGATAACAATGACCAAGTCTAATAACAATAGGCATCTCAGTGCTCCTCTCTCTTCTAACCCAGGTATGAGTGAAACTGGGTGATTACAACATCCTCTGGGATACCCTCCTTGCCTCTAGCCATGTAGACAATAAATTTAAGAAATCTTCAGTAATGTAGTTTTTCCTGTTTTTGTTCTAGTCTGCCTTTACAGAAGTATCTGGAAGTAGTGCACCCTTGTCTTTCCTGGACAATGGTTTGGCTAGGAATTTCTCAGCTACAAAGAGGTAAAGGATATTTCAGATTATTTACTACTACTAAGTGTAGTGATTAAGACCATTTTTCAATAATAGTTAAGTACAAAACACTTAGTAATTCAATTTATAGCAGTTGGCATCCAGAAGACAGCTGGCTTCAACACGACTGCTAAGTGAGTAATCCATACTCAAAAATTTATTAAATGCTACCTCTCCATATTCACCTCCTAAAAACAGAACCAGCACAAAAAAAGGTCAATAGAAATAGTCTTGAGTGTTTTAACCTTGAACACTGCAATGTCTTTTCCAGCCTAGATAATTCTATGATTGTCTACACTATGGAGCAAAGATTAGATGAATCATCTGAGAAGTCCCCAAAAGTTGTAACTAAGCAACACAGAATATGTTTAGAGTCTTGCAAATCAGACACAAACTATTAGAACGAATTTTAGAAAAGTACATGGAAAAGTCAAATAATTTGAAGGAAATCTGAACAACACTTTTAAAATAGTTGTTTTAGTATCATTTCAGCAAATGAACAGTTGTGGAAAGTTAAATAAGGATACAAATATTTTGAAATAAAAATGTCTTAAATTCTAACAGTTTTTGAACTAATTTTTATTACTTTTTTTTTTTTCTAGAAGATATCCCATGTTTTAAGACAATCCTCAGTCTTATTTCACAGAAGGGAACCAGAAGCATGCAAAGTTTCTAATCCCCTGGAGAAGCAAGAATCAATTGGCCTGCTTTGCATACAGTGGAATCTCTAAAATTCAGGGGGAAAACCCCCCCAGTCCATAAAAATCAAATGTCTCTTTTTTCCTGGACTAAAAAATGGGTCCTGTTTCTTCATTTTTCTGCACATACTGTATATTCTGCCTAACAAAAATCACAGAAAGAGGAATGCTTACGCACACGTAACTTCTGTAAACTTAGAGTCAATGAGAGATTTGCCACCCATTACAACTGTGAGCAAGGATACACTACAAGTAAGCAGGATATTTAATTGCCACATGATGGAGCAGCTGATTCCACACAAGATAAATATTAAAATTCTACTGAAAATATACCTGCTTGTCTGGAATTATATCTACACATAAGAATTTTTTACATAAAAGATCAAAAATTAATACAGTCCAAGTGGCACACAAAAGAAAACCTACCACTACTTACAGAATACTTCCTTCTCAAATTATTACCTTATCTAGTGTCAGAGAACCTTCCTCTGCTTCTGTTGGTACTTCTGGTAGGAGAGGAGCAGAATCTGGTACTAATCCCAAAGGTTGTTCTTCATATTCTTCTGAAAAGAGGAACCATAATTCGCCATTATTAGAGCTATGAAAGAATCCGTGAACCACCATGACATTAGAATCTAGCCAAAAACAGGATGTGAACGAGAACAGGTGAAAAATGTTTGAAGGCAAATGTTGTATGAGAATTTATGAAAATTTCCTTCATAAACCTTTATTTTAGCAAGTTTAGATTTAAATGTGATTTATATATTGGTTATTGTATAAAACTATGCAAACATTTACCTAAGAACAAAGTTCATACTGTTAGGAAGCAGCTGATACTTAACAAATGTATCTTACATATTTCTTTTGATTCAATAAGATGATCATCAACTGCAAGAGCAAATTATTTACCAGGGATTTTTTTTCAGACTTGGAAAACTGCCTCAAAAATTTTGTTCAGGTTTTTTTTGTCATTATTTGTTTTTCAGAACATTTTTTTAAGGCCCTTACTGAAGACTCTTCATTCAGACTTCTCTCTGGGTTATCTTGCAAGGAGGAAAGGCAGGGCAAAATGCACAGGATGTACAAGGAGAGAACAACAGAGTAGGGCATAGTAAAACTAACTTTAATTAACCTCATCAAGCGAGCACAGTGTTATGTGCAAGTGTTTTTTAGGAAAGAGGCTTAAATACTAGATTTCACTTTAAAGACATAGGGAGGAACTAAAAAATGGGGGAAACATCTTGAGAAATGTTGGGTTAAAAGATTTCTAAATACCAGTATAACCGATAGTTTGATAGTTTAGGAAGACAAATGAATTTCTTGTAGCGTGAAAACACATGCTGTGTCCACAAGCTGAATATTTACAACTGCCAGCACACTGAGCATCTTAAAAGCAGTAGACTAAGTAGGATGCTTCCTGTATTATATATATTTGTTCAAATTCATCCAGGTTTGTCTGTATCAGTTTAATCAAAACTGTTTTAATGAAAAGGACCTGGTAGCAAGTTCGATGCTCAGATGTGAGATTTAACCATTATTGTTTTAAAACTTCATAGTGAAATCCAGATATTTGGGAACTGAACATTCTCCATTAGAGCGGGGAAAAATTAGGAGTTCGTACAAAAGCTAGATTTAATGGAAATTGCCTAAGAAAAAACCCCAAGATGTTTGCGAAATGCTCTGACGTGTCCTAAAACATTGCCAAGCTGGGGCCTGAATTAGGTGGCTCTGTGTTCGAAGAGACAAGGGATCAATCCAGCCGGCAGACAATTAAGTCAGTAATAAGCTGATTTATTCCACAAGCTAAAATGTTTAACCAAGTGCAATGGTTAGCTAACTTTATACAATTTTTGCACCACAATAAGTCACCATTATGCCACGTGTGTACTACATAAATTCCTATCTTCAGAACAATAAGCAGAACAGCACGGTAAAATCTTGGAGCATCAGTTAAACCCACACCGGTATACCAGGAAGACAGCAGTAAACTTACTTTCACCAGCCACATAATTAGCTGGAAAATAGCCTTGCTGTCCATTTGCTAGGCTGCCAAACCACCAGTTATCATTATCTTTGTATAACACTTGGATAATGTCACTGCGATGGATGGTTAGCTCATCTGATCGATGCGCTGTGTAGTCATAAAGAGCCACTACCTAAAAGAGAGATAAGAACACCACAGCTTTATCACAACCATGCCACAGAGAAAAAAGCGCAACATTCACTTCCTCTTGCAGAAAAGCAGCTGAAACCAAAGCTGCACTTTGGTAAAAGCTGAGGCTGCCTCAAGTTTTGCTAATGGGATCAGGGGTGGTGGGAAAGCAGCAGGAGAGGCAAGATAAAGGACTGTGGGATTGCAGAAATGGTTAAGAACATTCAATTCACTAAGATTAGCTTCAAAACAGCAGCTGTTAGTTTTATAAGCAATTTGCTTGTGAAGCAAAAGGGAAAAAAAAACTTCATACAGTCACTTTCTCAGAATTGTTACACCACCTTCAGATCTCATTCTCTGTGTGCTCATGAAGCATATGTGTTTGAATAAATACTTCACCAGTAGGACAGCTTTATCCAAAGAAAAATTTAATACAAAAAGATATTGCAAAGTTTTGCTTTGATCATTCCATTTTTTCCTTTTTTCTTTTCTATTTTTCATTTGCTTTGTTTTGTTTTAGCAATAAGCATTTGGTTATACAATTCTATAAATATCTGTGAAAAATACATTTATATTCCATTCCACACAATAAATTTATTTGACAGTGAAATTCAGCGCAGCTATACTTTTATAAAAAAGAGTACTAACAGTCATCAGGATCATGCATACTACATAAAATAAACTACTATAAGCCTGCTTTCTACCCTGAATATGAAAATATCAAGTGCAATTTCTTATTTATTTCCTATGCCCTATGAACAAAAATCTGTCCTAGTGAACTCTGAGCAGAGGAGCATGAAAGGAAAACAAATGAACTGAAAGAATAAGGGAATTGTTCACTTCCCTCATCATAAATGAAGAGCAAAATTATGACCTATTTTACACACAGAAGGCTGCTTCCCTACCTACATTTTCACCTCATATTCCTCAACAAAATTTAAAGTAGAGTTATTGAAGGAGACAGCAAAGTTATGATACGGACAGAAAAAGACCCTTCTTTTTTATTACTCATGCATGCATTTACATTTTAAGACTGCTGAATTCCACAGTGTTTTTTATAATTGTATTTCTGCTTCGAGTAAGTTGCATGTGTAAAAATATAGCAAATGTCACTTGTATTTTCATAATCCCATGTCACCAATTAAAGAGATTAAATCAGTTATGAATTGGAAAAGATGGAAATGATTCTACCATTGTATATTTTATGTGGCAATTTGTGAGCTGGTCAGCACCAAAGAACTAGTATCAGCATGGTTTTCAGTAGACAGGAAATTTACCTAAATATGCGTTCAGTAGTCCTGAATTTACATAAAGAAGCTAAACCATGAAATGTATTTTATCACAACTCTCTTCCCTGCATTAGGAAAGCTAACAGTAATTACAGGTGATGTTGGCACTACAGAAATCTGAACTGTAGAACAGAACCAAACTAAACCACATTAATGAGCACCACGACCATGTCCAGTAAGAGGTGCTCTAATAGTGCCCACCTCAGTTAAGTGACAATCTCATGAAAACCATGAGGTCACTTCAGGTAAAAAAGCCCCAAACCCAAAAGGGCGTGTAGGAATGCAACAGTAATTACTTGGCAACATGAAAAACAATGAAAGACAGAGTAACAACTACTTTGTTTTGAAGTGTCTTTTGCAAATGTTGTGTTTTTTTGGAAAAAAATACCAAAATTCAGTCACATGGAAACTGCCACAAACAGATCAAACCAATCAATCAAGTCTCACTGTCTGTCTCTCAGAAATAAGAAACAAATATACCAGTGTCCTGTAATGCAATTGGTTTAGTAAGCCTGACAATTTAAATAAAATGTGGAAATTCCCATTATATTCTCTGTCAACATATGATCAGAAAAATGACCATAACAGGACATAAAAAAATGCCCCTCAGAACCAAAGAAGAATGTTAATCACTCACAATTACACCTAAAGCAGTGGCCTATCTTCTGGTGTGAAATTTAAAGATATGTCAAGTTCTATTTGTGTCAAAGTCCGAGCAAAAAATTTAAAATCTATATTCAA
Source organism: Polioptila caerulea (assembly GCA_013397295.1). Taxonomy (NCBI): domain Eukaryota; kingdom Metazoa; phylum Chordata; class Aves; order Passeriformes; family Certhiidae; genus Polioptila; species Polioptila caerulea. The sequence continues at coordinate 1,343,328 of VYXF01010837.1, read as the reverse complement.
CAGAATTGTACAAAATTGTTTTTCAGGATTGATATAAATCAAGAAGTAATGTAGTTAAACAGTTATGAACATCTTTGTAAGAATTAAAAAATCTACAGTAGGGGAAAGAAGTGTAATTGGGATCATGCTAAAAAAAAGGGCATGCTTTCAAAAGCAGATACAGTATAACAGGTACAGAAGATATTGCAAAAAATTACATAACACTTACTGTCTCTTGCCTGGGTGGACAACTGTTTCCTCTTCCCACTCCCAGTGCAGTCAGGCTGTCATCATTCTAGAAGAATAAGTTGTTTTAAATTTTAATATAAAGCATTTTGCCAAACTATGATTGTATTTTCATTTCTCCTGTCAGACAGTAAGAATTGTCTGCAACAAAATGTTTTTTTTCAAAAAAGAAAAAGAAGAAGTGATGTTAAGCAACACTGAGTAATATTGGCTATTGGCTGGTAAATGTTTAGAAAAAGATACTAAATTTTTCAAGTATGTACCACTCTAAAGACACAACTGGACTGATGACTATGCAATCCAAGCTTGTTTGCATTGCAAATACTACAGCAGATATTTAAGAAGTTGTTGCAGTGAACTTTACCTCTGAACCAGTATGCAAAAGGTGCCACTTCCATATAATTGAGAATTTTAGGTCTTAATAACCAGTACTTTAATTCTAATTGTTCCATCCTTACCACTTGCTCTTCAGACTTTCAATAAATTCAAAAGAATAGTAGGTATATATTGCAATAATCAGGATAAACCTGTACCTTAAAAAAAATTGATTTCTGTAAAATAATTGAATGCTTAAGCTGAAAGAAGATTTAGAATAGAAAAACTATGAAAATTAGCAGAGGAGCAACAAACTAGGGGGAAAAAAGGAAGAGATGGAAGTCCTTTGCTGGTGCCACTTAATTTTTTTTCAATGGTCTATCATCACAAAGGGGAAACTAATTTCCCCTCGACTTTGTGTGCATCAAAGGATACACACTACCACACAGAAGAGAAATATTTCACAGCAATTGAAATATTTTAGAAGTGTCAAATGTGTGCTTTGTGAAGTAAACATTTCCACCTCTAACAGATATACTGCATTATAACCATTTAAATCTGAAATTTTTAATCCAACATACTTCATCTCTTCCATATTTTACAGCCACTCCTTTATATACCTTTGGCACAAACTTCTTTCTCTTCTTCTGCTTTTACAAAATAGATCTAAAATGTATTGTTCTTTTTATTTTTAATGTTTAGGGATTTTTTGGTTTTTTATATTATGGTGGTCCAAGGAACACCATTAAAAATTACGGAGAAAATCCTCAGAAATCCTTAGTAGAATAAATGCCATTCTTGAGAACAGGGATTCCCACCCTCAGTGTTGTTTTCATAATTTAGCTGAGCTTATCCCATATGGGAAAGAAATCACTGACTATCCTGAACTCCATGCAATCTCCAGATTGTTTTGGTACTGCCACAGTGGTTACAGACACACACAGCAGTTACAGATGAATTCAGTATAAAAGCAAACAGTTGCACTCAGTTGTTATCATCTACCAGGACATCTAAGCCTACCACCTAAAGAGTTCTGAATAATTATGTACATGCACTGAAGGAAAAAAAAAGTGTAACTGCCTGATTTGATAAACAAATTTTGAACAAAGGCTGGTGGAGCTGCAGTTCAGAGTACACTGCTTGTTCAGTGGTCTATTGGTAGTTAGCAGTGCTGTACAGGTTTCAGCTAATTCTCATTTTCAATTCTCAAGGTTAAGAGAACTGTGCGGGCAATGTGCTTAGCCTGTGGGATGGGAGTGCCTCCTGTTGCTCAAAAATGATTCATCAGAATTATTAGCAGTATTATTTAGGTATCTAGTTCAGGTACTCATATTGCCCCATTATTGTGTCTCAATCTGTCTGTCTCTCTTTTTTTAATAAAGTATTTATGTGGCTCTCAAACACTCGAGAACAGCTTGAAGAGAGCAAGCTGTGTGGAAATAACAAGCTAACATCTATGAGTCACCCCAAGACTATGCTGAATGTTCTCAGACACTGCCTTAAACTTTTAAGGCAACATCAGTCCAAAGAGGTGTCTCTGGAAGAGGCACTCAGAGTACGTCACCGGCTGCACACACCTCCACCTCCAGCTGTCCAGGGCAATTGCTGCGGCTGCCGACCGCACACACAGCAACCGCGGGGCCGCTCTGCTGCGCCCTGCCACACCTCCAGCAGTGCCAAGCACCAGTTACACAACACCCAACAAAAACTAGCGGCCTTTCAGGTGAGAAACACCACTTTTTTAAGGCTGTGTCACAAGATCAAGGCACGTTTTCAGGATTTCAAAAAAGCAAATGGTATGAATACATCATTCTAAATACAATATTAATATCTCCTTTTATTCATGCAGGATGGAAACTAGCTAATCCTTTTCTTGCTCTGGAACAGATGTTGGGCTATAGCTGTGTTCTGAGGAGTTGGTCTTTTTGGAAAGCAGACCATCTGTGAGAAATAGAAACAAAATGCTTGCTGATAAGTGTGCCATGTCACACTGATTGGGAATGAACAAAGCTGTTAGGATCTTTCAGCATTAAGGAACATCCTCGGAAGAAGATAAATAGATCCATCAGTTGATGCAGAGTTCTAGACCATGGAGTATCACACTGATATGGTGTTATGGTTATCCACGACTAAACCACTGAGATGCACCTTGGCATTCCTAACGCAAAATCAAACAAAAATGTTTCAAGATGCTGATACAAATAGAATACTGCACAGGAGAGTAACCTGATACAGTGTAGTATCAAGTTTTGTCAATTCCTAATAATAGCCCTAATTAAAATGCTTATGGCTTCTTTTTAATGGGCCAGTTTCAGTGATTGCTCAAATAAAGGTTTTGGTTTTTTGATGCAGATGTATAGTGGCCAACAGGACTTGGCCATTAGATTGCGTTCATTCCCTTCGGAGAAGGAGCACTGAGAAAGAACAAGCGATATCTTATTGCTGCCTTTCCTGTAAAAATCTCAGCATTTCATTTCTAATACTGAACCAATATAATTCAATTACTACAATATCAAAATTTAAAGAAAAAAAAAGTAAAGCCTGAGGATTCATATAGTTTCATATCCTTCTTCCTTATATGTAAACATATTATTCACTGTAACAAAATAAAGATACAGATTGCGTGCTACTTCTAATTAGCCAATAACTCTCAATAACAACCTTTGGAAAATAAGCTTTTCTAAGATTAATTTTTGGCAGACCCTACATATACCAGGGGGAACCCCAGTGTGTATGCACACAGGGCCAAAGCCACCCTCCCTCCTTTCCCCATTGGTGACAGACTCAAGGGCATGAAGAAGGACATGGAGGCTTCACAGTAGCACTGCTTCCCTCCACTCCACCTCCCCACACCTGCTATCTGACACAGTGTAAGAGAAACTGGGAATATTACTTATGCAAATACTCCAGAAAAGACACAAGGAATGTGTGTTACAGCTTCTCTTGTCTGTCCAGTAAATATGTGCCTCAGTGTGTAATACCCAACATTCTGAGGCTGTTACCTTTGAGGATTTCTTTTGTTGCTGCTTTTGGTTTTTGGTGGTTTCTTGATTTGTTTTTTTGAAAGGAGAAAGAATAAGAAATTAACTTATAGAGCCTGATTGAAAACCTCTGGTTGGCTTAAAAGTTAACATGCAAAACATTTTAAAATATTCTACAGAATAAATCTGAGATTTAACTGTTGCTCCATTGTATTTCTTTTTCCTCAGGATCCTAAATGTGAGAAATTTACTTAATTGTCTCCTCCCCTAAGAATGCTATGCAATCTCTTTACTCCAGCAAGTGAAGTTTTAAATGAAATGCTATGTAAGATGAGACTTGAAAGAAAACAGCTGGATAGTGTTAGCACTTTTGTACTCTGTTCTTGTTCTCTGGTCCTAGCTCAGGACAACTAACTATAAATTTAGTCACTGGGAAACAGAAATACATATACTAGTATTAATAGCTAAATTAAAATTATGCCAGAAGTATCAATTGGCAAGAATGATAAACTCTTCTTCGGTCATAATTAATCTGTCTGTAGACTCTGTAAAGTTACTTCCTTAGGCTTCAGATGACTACAATCCTGATTTGATTACAGTCCTTCAATATTTAATCAGCATGGGAATCTACAATTTGCCTAGAGGAAGAAAGGACCAAAATTGCACCAGGCTGCACTTTATTGAAACCTGCAATGTACAAACAGAAATCAGAAATGCAAACACAGCTGCTGCAGTAAAACCTACAAGGATTTAACAAAAAAGAGAGAAAAGAAAAAAGGGAAAAAGATCAATTCAAAAGCATGTGACATACTTCAACTCCTGAAATGATTCAAAACCTCTTCAACTATTTTGCCATTTCTAAAAATGCTAGTTTTTTGTATTAATTACTTGGTTAATCTACGCTTATTCATATTATTGCGTTTATAATACAAGAAGTAAAAAATATAGTCAAAACCTTAATTTAGCCCTCTCAGAAAAAACTGTTTTAAATTAGCTGCTACCTAGCATTTCACAAACCAGTTGGTCCTGCAAATGTTTATCAAGTTTGCTGTGGTGGAGAACACTACAGTACTGGTTGAACAATATATATTTTTCCCTAAAAAATTGCATATTGATGGCTAAAAATTTGAAAACATGAAAAGAGGAATAATTTAGCAACTAACAAAACACCAACACCAAACCATGCTTTCAAAATTTCTTGGTGAATCCTATCTATCTTAAAAGCTTTCCACAACTGTCTTAACAGATTATGTTAAAAAAGGAAGGTCCAAAAAAATCCTAAAGCAATACAAACAAAACTCGAAGCTGAAACTGTAAAACAGATATAAATGACCCAAGTTCATTTATGTCCATTTACAATATCTCTCTCAAGAACTAAAATTAGTGGAATTATGAAAGACTATTAAACCATGGCATTCTGTCCATGGCAGCAGAAGGATTAACATCTCCAGTACAACAGGCCTAGCTTCATGGAGACACAAATGCTTTCAGTATTCAGAAGCACCTCCTGTTCTTTCTTCACTAGGTTGTCCATACATCTTGTGTTTAATACAGGTACACCAAATACATAGTTGCAATTAATGGCATTTACAGATTCAGTTGGATTTTTATTATGGCGATCGAGAAACCAGAAATAAAGAAAAGAACAAATATAATTAGGAGAAGCTTACAATCAATATTTAGTAGATAAGCAATTAAGTAAACAGAGGATAACTCTGATTTAACTTGTTACAAAAAGATGAAGTATGAGTAAACAATGAAAACACGGTGCTGCAATGAGAATTTCATTACAAGTTATTGTCTTAGCTTTACTCTCAGCTACTCATCAATGCCTGTTTTCTTAGTAAAAACAAAAAACATGGTAACATGGTTTTATTTTATTTATTTCTAAACAAAAAAAATTAAATAATGAAAAAATATAAAGCTTTTGATTTGCAGATATCTGATCCCACTACCAGCTGGTCACAGCATAAGCTAATTTGGCCATGTAGACAATTGGTTTGAAGATACCTCTTTTTTGAATAAAGACAGGATAAAAAAAACACCTCTCTACAATAAGAACTTGTGAATAATGACATTTTATAGTTAAACATCAATTTAAAAAAAATGCAAAGAGAGAATTCCTTACCTTCTGTAGTCTACCCAATAGTGTTCGACTAAGAGGATTTCCTACTGGGCTGAAGCACCCTGTGAAAAGAAAAGGCTGTGAATTTTCTGCTTGTTATCCTTTTCCATCGAATAAACCATTTTATTTTAAAATCATTATGTTAGCAGGGTATGTTTGACAAAATTCTAATGAAAAGCAGCAGCATCTTTCACTCACAACTATGCATCCTTCAGTCAGGAACAGTTGGAGGGTTTATTTAACTAACAGACCTGACACAAGGTTAACTAATCCAATATTTCCATTCAAATGATTTGGAGAAGTAGCTCAAGCTATGTCCACATGCCACCTCGTGCTCAAAGCTGACACTATTATCTAGGCTGTATTGCTTTTCTCTTCATTGAATTTCCAAGTAATGCATACAAAGTTTTCCAACAGAAATGATCACAAAAACTCACAAAGGAATTACTTCCTTATTTTATCTGAAAGGATAACTATTCCTATTCAGTAGACCCCTTTGATCATCTGAGTTCCTATCACAACACATCTTGCTGTTTATTTTATTCACTCTCTACATAGCACACTTGAACAAGTACTTGTAAATTCTTTTCAGACTATTATGTTAACTACTAAGCTCAGGAAAATCCTTTCATCATCTATGGATTTATCTTTTTGTTATTGGTCTCCTCAGCTGTATACTTAAGAAAACATCTTAAAAAGAAAAGATACAAAAAAATCTGAAAATCGTTGAACATGACAGTCAAAAATGCTACCACTTCACTGGAGAACAGTTTCTCAAGTACAGAAATGCCAGGCAACACAGAGTTAAGCTCACTGGATTTTCTCTGCGAGACACTAGCTTTGAAACAAGTTTTGTTGTTAAAGAAAAATAAGTTCTGAAAACTCATTTTCATTTGCCACACCAAAAACCTGCTTTTGAGGAGTCCAGTATCTGAATAAAGAGGACTTTTCAGATTCAGATTCCCATGTACTGGCACAGCTCCACAAGGAAACTTGCACAACTCCACCTACAGTATACTTTCTAAAGCCTAGTGGTTTTGACTTTCACAGGAGATTTACTCATAAATGTTTAATCACTAAGATATTTAGATATTTCTAACTAGAATAAAAGCTGCAAACTCAAATAACTGTAGTTAAACCATGCCCCTGCAAATCTGCATGTGACTAATATACTTGTGAGAAATCCTATATACAAGCAATAACAGATTGTGCAGCTTCACATATGAATTAAAAACATTTTGAGCTTAATAATTTTAAAAAATCTTGTATAAATTCTGAAATACTTTATTTTGAAAGGCTTACTTGGCTTTTATTACTTTTTCCACCTCTTTTAAGAAGAAGAAAGAGATGAGAATGTAAACTATTTTCTGAATTCAACTCACACTTAAAGACAGTAGTCCTGAAGGCAACATTTTTTCAAAAAAGCTATTTGCTAAAACATTTGTTCAGCACTAACCAAAAGTCAGTGGGGATATTACTCCTACTAATATTGTAACCTACACACTCACAAAGTCAGAAAACCAGATGGTACAGAGACGATACTACATATGGATATATCGTCACATACACATTGTATCAAGTCTTTGAATAAAAAAACAAATAAACTGAAAACCAATAAAATGTGTGCATGATAAATTTTTTGGTTTTAGACAGCCAATTTGAGCATAGGATTGTTGTGCCAACTCACACAAACCCATATTAAGATAAAAGATATATAAAATATTTGATAAAAACAATTGTTTGTCTGGAAAAATATTCAAGTTTTAATTAAAAGCAACATTAATCTGCATTTTTATCAGTAACATCATTGACCTTCATATCTTTCTAAGGAAAACACGCATTGCTTCCAAGTGCTCCTGGACTGTACATTATGCATGTCAGTGCTCCTGTGCAGCCTCTATATGCAGCTGCTTTTCAGGTGAAAACTGTATGGTTAGACTGATATTCCCAATAAAGCCCCAACAAAGGGCAGTGCAGACACACCATGCTGCAAGTGTAGGACAGAGACAGATGTGCAAATCATAGATAAAAGGAGTGCTGTATGGAATTTTAGAAGCTGGCACTGGCTCAGACTCAGTGTTTTCCATGACTAGAGAAAAAACAAACAGAAAATTCTTATTACTCTCCTGGAGGTGCAAACAGACCACAGCACACCTGGGCACAAATACTCTATGATCGTGCCTGTTGGTTACCCCAAAGTAGACTTTAGTGTTATCTGTTACTTGTTTTTAATTATCAAGCATTCCTTTAGTAGCCCCTACATTTAAAATATAAAAACCGTCAGGCAAACAAAGCAAACCCAAACCAACAAAAAAAAAAATCTGTTCAAATTTTCCTCATTCACAAAACAAGCTCCATTCAGCAAGCAAGGGAATATCCATCCCTTCTTCCCCAAATGAAGCAGTAGAATTTTAAAGCAATGTTCCACAGCTATGCGCTTGATATGCTTCCATGCTTGATGAAGCATGTAAATGACTTCAAGCAGGTGTGACTAACAGCCTCCAAAGCAATTGCTTTGGTTCTCTCTCACCCAGTCTGTACACGCTCTTCAACTACTTTAGTGAAACTAAACTGAGGTCTGGATTCCAGAAGGACATTTCCACTTGATCTAAAAATTAAGTTTACAGAACACCATGACCTGCTGGGACTCTCGCTTAGTCTGAGCTTATAGAAAATTCATTAAATCCTTGTAAGATCAAGCCCGAAATACCCCCAACACTCACGGCAATCTAGACTGTCCTGTCTTAAGGATGCTTCAGAATCACTAATGGAGAAGCATTTTTATTGATGCAGATGTTTTACTTGTACTCTCCAACAATCTTCTTTCTTATCTGCTGTCTTCACCTTCAAAATCATACATATCTTGAGAAGCTAATCTTCCCTATGAAAGCATCAACATTTGAATTACTGCATTTCCTATTACTCTGCATTGATTCTACAGTGGTTTCCTTTACATGGAATTTTACATGAGAAGAACATACTACTTCTAGGAGAACTTATTGATAATGTCCAGCTGCCAATGAGGCAACTCAAAATGACAGATGCTAATCCTTTACCTCAAATGATCAGAATTTTCACATCAACACAATTTAACATCAGGACAGCTCTTCTTTAGGGTCCACGTAATCCTGTTGTTACAATTATATCTTGAGCCTGTCAAGGAACTGGTTTGAAAAAACAGTGTGTCTGCCTTGAGAGGAGTCTGAAACTGTCCTAGTTTCCTGTACAATTTGAACAGCAAACTGAAAGTGTATCCTCAGTTCCCCTCGGTCACTTCTGGCAATTTATTCTTTGTCAGTCTAAGTGTAACCTAAGAGGAAAGAAGAGAAGCCAAGCAGTTGCTCTGTCCAAAATGTGTCCATAATACCAAGTGTCCAGTTTTATTGCATGCTTTCAGTGAAAAGCTACTCCCTGCTCTAGATGAACATATCAGTGTGAGGTGATGAAATTCTAAGTAAATTCTAAGTAGATGAGTTCACTATCAAATAGACTTGACTTACATAGAAATTGGTATGACAGCAGCAACAGTGCCCCTGAACAGTACTCATAATAATTAAGAACATTTCCTTTTAAATTACAGTATACTTAGTGATTTTGTTTTTAATCGCATAAGAGGCAGAATAGGGAAAGAAGTCTTTCTAGGCAGTTACATTATTCCACTATTATCCTACTGGACTGTCTAAAACAACCCAGTGTGAAATATTTTTGTGAAAAAATGCTCTTTAAGAACAGGCTAAGAGAACATTCATTACAGAAGAATTCCTGTTTTAATAAACTTTTCAAAAGAAGGCTTTCTCACTTTCTGTAACCTTCTTGATAATTTAATTTTTTAATTACTAAAGGTATTTGAGCATAATAAATCTCGAAGGAGTCCAGTCACATAGCATCTACAGCTAGTGAAATCCAAAGGTTCTCCTGGAAAATTCTCAGAAAATCACAGAGCAAAGGACAAATATATATCTAAGAAAACTGAAATAGGTTAATAGTCAAAAATTTCTGTGACAAACCCCTCTAAAGCATGCAGAGAGAGAAAAAAAATTTACCTACTCTAGTTACACATTATTCTAGTTTTAACTGAGTTTACTTTAGGTTTGTACTAATTGCTAATGCCTCAAAACCCACAAAAAAAATCCTAGAAGACATGAAAATAAACAATGCCTCTAGGAAATGGTATTTCTTATTGCAGACATTCTTATGAATTATATCATGGTCTCCTGCAACACAGTGTAGTTAAAATACACCCAATTAAATAACACTGGAAAAAAAGTCAAGTCAGATATGAGATGAATATGTGCAGATCAGCTCATTCCTCTCCCTACTCACCTTCTGTGGCTTTAGAACTGTTCCCAGTACAGAGAATCATGTTTTCAGCATAGTCATCTAGTGTAGTATCGCCAAAAGTATGACCTTTGTGGCCAAAGGATCTTTTAGTATGCAATATAATCTCTACTTTAGGTTACAAAGGTTTCAAAGGAAAGTTTTGAGGTTTTTAAAGTAAAAGCTTTCAGCTATTTCTGCAATTTCATTTTTCAAACTATGTATAATCTAAGGGAATGAAGATAATTTTGTAATGATCTAACTATATATTAATCCTCCCTCAAAGACGTTATCCTCAAACCAATTATGCTTGATTAGTTCAAATAGAATTCATTACATAAAAGGATTGTTTATATATTATGTAAGAACCTGTTTTCCTTTATTTAAACACAGGATCACAAAAACATTTATAACCTACCACAAGCATTTCTAGATGCAGTTCACACAAAATGAAAGGAGTGGATGCACCTACTTAAGGTAGGTACCTACAAGTGTACCTTTTTGTTTTACCAGCAAAGCAGATGTTTCACTAATATCCACTGCCTTAGGTGAAAACCCTCTTCCAACTCTGTTCCACATAATTTAGTCTAGCACCTATGATTCTGCAGATATTGCAATAATAATATTCTGAAGATATTGCAGACTGAGCAGAATTGATAGGACCAAAGTGTATTGAAAACTGTTTTAGTGAAGTCTAATCTGTGTAACAGTGATGGGTCTGAAGAAGAAATGGTCTCAAACTGCATTAGGGGAGGTTCAGGTTAGACAATAGGAAGAATTTCTTCATGGAAGGGGTTGTTAAGCATTGGAATGGGTTGCCCAGGGAGGTGGTGCAGCCACCATCCCTGGAAGCGTTCAAGAAACAACTGGATGTGACTCTTAGTGCCATGGTCTAGTTGACAAGGTGACTCTTGGTAAAGCTTGAACTCTGTGATCTTGTAGGCCTTTTCCAACCTACACAATGCTGTGATTCTGTGATCTTGCAAACCACTTAAAATGTATATGCTTAAAACAGGCAGTTCCCACATGCTGTATGTATACAAAGGTGCTGTGATGGCGACATCACTAAATGCAAAGGTCTTCCACAGACTCCCTTAAGATTCTTGCAGTGTGTTCTGCACTGACAGAAGTCTACTGAGTGTCAGCCCATGCCATTACTAGCACTCTCCTTGTCTCTTCCCCACCTTTTTCTTCTATCAAAGTATCTGGAAAAGGTTGAACCATCTCCTCCATGTCATTCTCATTTTCTAAGTGGGGCTCCAATTTTTAAACTTAATCTATCCATTTAAAACCAAAACCCCAAATCTGTAGGAGAAATAGAATCCCTCTCTGTTTACTGCCTCACTTTTTATAAGTTATATAGAGAAATATCTGTTAATTTATTTTGTCCATTAGATATAAGAGCGTTTAAATGCTATATACACTTCAGTGAAATCAGAGAGAAGAAAGCTCTGGCAGCTCTACTGCTGCCAGATGTCATTCCTCCAGTTAGTGGAGACTGATCTAGATGGCAGGCATAAAAAAAACCCCAAATTCACCCCATCTTACCCTCAACAAGTCCAGCTGAAACAGTTGTGCTGATAGGTGGAAAAGCATAACTTACTTTTGTTTCCCTTTCCCATCCCTATTAATAGAATGAAAACTTGTAAACTAACAAAATAATCTTGGGAAATTATGTTGATAGATCACGCTTTGTTTGCCATTGAAAATACTACACTATATAGAAAAGTCAGTATAGAAGGAGAAGCTTTCAATGAAAAAGTAAGTAATGTTTACTTTTTCAACCAAGTGTATACTAAACACTGGTATGAAAAAGAATTATCTAGAAAAATAACTCTAAGGAGTTACACAATTCAGGACCATGCAGTTCCATACACCGTGCTGCAGCTTCTTTAACACAGCACATGATTTCCCAGTGGATGCCCCAGCTGCAGCTACCAGGAGAACCCTGGGTTCCCAAACCAAGAGCAAGTCCCAGTTTTCCTAAGTGAGAGACACAACTGCTCTAGTGTGCTTTAACACAAGGACTTAGGCAGTTATCTCTAGCTAATGCATCTGTCTGATTCCACAGCTCAAGTGACCAGGTAGTTTGTCCTTGCAACAGAGTTAAGTGAACACTGGAGCAGTGGAACAGAGCAAGGCTTAAATTCACACCTGTAGATCCACAGAGAGATACCTTTGCTGTAACATCAACCAATTCCAATCCTCATATAAGAGACCTCAGAATAAGACAGCACTAACATGAAAACACTACGCTTCTGGCAGTGCCAGATCCCACAACATAATTATATCTCCCATCAGCCAAAAGAATGCATAGAGATATTCATTCAAGGTTAGCCATCATTTTCATTCCTGGTTCAAGGTATACAAGGACACACACATGTGTTTGTTCAGAGAATAATCCTCCACGAGGACCACCATAGAGATAGTCTGTCTGTCACCGGCTTTGTGTTTCATTTGAAAACATTTATTTTGTACTTAGGCACAATGAGGAGGCAAGATTTGGCCCCTATTTACAAAAAGCATACTGAAGTAAAAACTATTGCATCACAAAAACAATTAAAAAATCCAACTTTTTAATTAGAGATTAAAATCAAATACATTTAGCAGCCTACACACCCACCTAATTATTTCTGAGTAATCTTATCAAACCATCATCTTACATTTTTCTTGCAAATGTTAAGTTTCTACAGTACCATATATAAACAATGCAAGTAGTAGCACATGTCCCAAGCATTCTTTTGAAGTAAAGAACATTTATTGAATTTTTGCTAATCAGGAACGTGCTAATTTATGACAACTTCTAACATTGCATCACAATGGCAGTAGGTATCCCTTAAAATGAGCAGAGGTAATAGTATCCAGTTGTTTCCTTCTACAACTTGGAGAACAGAAAGTGATTCTACAGCAAACATCAATAAGCCTGCACAGATACCATCAGCTTTGTGAAATCAGATTGGCAGCATTATTTACAAGTTTTAGATAGCAGATAAAAAAGATGTAAGGAAAATGCAGACTATGACACATTCTTTGTATTAATAGGAGTTATTTTTCTTCTAGTCCTGCAGATATCCTGAGAAAGTCATTATTAGTTTTGCTATGCTCACCTGAACTATTTAAAAGAAACAAATTGAAGTAAAATAGAAAAGAAACTTATTTTGTATTCTATTGCATGTCGTTTGTGGTGCTCCCTATCAATAAATACTTAATGAAATATAAAAACTGCAGTCCCTTGGAGTTGCAGATGACCAACACTGAAGTAGCTACCTTCACTTTTGGGTTTAGTAATATCTTTGTTTCTGCTTTAACTTACCCACCCTGAATCAGAGGAAATGGAGCTCTTAAGCAGGATTTCTGATTATCTGCTTTCTAAAAATATGCAGAACAGTTACATTGTATTTATTAGTATAGGTAATTCCTATGTAAAACAGTTAAATAGAATTTAACTCTATCTGCAGCCCTTAAAGTCAAGTATCTTATGACCTCATTACTCATGTCTTTAAAAAAACACACTTGACTACTGATAAAAGACAAAGAATGAAAATTATGCAATGAAGGAAAACAAAGTAATTTTTTTTCGTATGGTTCTTCCCTCAATAGGAATTCAGCAATGGCTAGTTACTCACAGTTACTTAAATCAAATTAGCTTGCCATTCTACAAGTGGAAAGCTGTAAGAAAATATGCTTAGAATACCACAAATATCTTTCAAAATCAGCCATTAACAACATTTTTGCAATGCAAAGTCTTGTCAACTAAGTAAAAGCAACCAGTTACAGCATAAACTACTGAATTTCTGTATTATCCAGTGAGTCTCACAATGTCAAATCATATCTTGACTGGAAAAAAAAAATCTAAAAACAATTCAAATCTTGTAACTGCTTGAAGAACTTACTTAGCATTTCCCTAACATTTACATTCAAGGTAAAATAGTATCACCAGCATCATGTGCACTGTGCTGGAAAAAATAAGTCAGCTGGATATTTCAGGTCTTTATCATGACCAGAATAGCCACTGCTTTCTCTATGACATTCGCACTTTCAGCCTGTACTGAATATTAATTTTGACAAAGTATTACCAGCAAATTCCATGAAGTAGCCAAACAATTCATACATTATCAAACCTGAAAAATGCAGGACCACTGGCAGAAACTATATCAGGAAACCATTATATAAGATTTTCAATTTGGTCTCAAATCAAAAGAGTAAGGAAAAAAGTTTATGGCAAGCATACTTCTGTATTCAGAAACAGAAGATCATGTCTTTAAAATCCACCCCCAAGTTTACTTTCCATTTTGTAGTTCAGAAATTAGGCTGGTGAGATATTTAATGGAAATATGTGTGTGGTGAAACCAAACCACTCCATGACACTTTTCCCAAATGCAGACTTTTGGAATTTTCAGAAAATTTATCAACAAACTATTTTTAGGAAGAGTTTTTCTACATATCAGTGATTAGAACATGTAGGAATAAGTAAGCCCTTTCTAATTAGTATCCAATTGTATAGGAAAATAAAATAATGGCCTGCAACCACTCTGGTACAAAAATCCGAATATACTTGCTTGTAAATAACACACGAAAGAGCACTTGAGACTAATATTGGTATCATCTGTTACAGAGAAAAATATCCTGAAATTTTATGTCCAACATTAAAGCAATACATTGGAGATCCAGGGCATAGGTCTCAATGATACTGATTTTTCAGCTTCCTTTACCTATAAGGTCTGCAAAGTTTTTTAGAATGCAACAGAAACCTGTTACTGCTTTTACAGGATTTTTACAATGTTTGGGTCTTAGGTGGGGGATATGCAAAAAAAAAATGAGCATAGAAAATGTTTGGAATTAACATAATTAGGAGGCAATACTCCCTTTAATTTACAACAGTAGTACCTGATCTGAGAAGAGGTAAAAGAAGACAAATGAAGACAGGCAGATTGATAAAGAGTGGCTGTGCCCAGCTTTAGGCTAAGATCATATTTCTAAGACTCTGGATTACCCTGGAGGGAACAGAATTCTCTCCAAGGTTCCATCAGGAACACAAAATGCTACAGCTAGCATTAGAAGACAATAAGACTTTTGACTCAGTGGCAAGCCAGAAAGTAGAAGTAACAGTCCTATCCAGTGAATTAGTATCTTCTTTGTATAGAAATTTTGCAAGCAAGACTATTTGTACAGCAAATCTAAAGATGTAAACAAAACTAATAATGAAAATTAAATTCTGAATGAAGAAATACCATTTCACTAAATATTTTTTACAGTATCATGAAATAAAATTTGAGTACTTAATACAATACCATACTATCTTTTGTCACATCATCACATAGGTATTGTCAAACTGTTAAAAATTACAGTACTTTAAAATGTAAGTCCAATTGTTATTTACCCATCCTCTCTGGTTTGACTACAAGTTGCAGCTAAAATCACTACTGACCATGCTCAGACAGCATCTCCAATAAGCCAAAACCCAGACAAAAGCAACAAGTCCTAAGTTTTCATAATCATCAGTAAGAGGAAGGTGATTAAGGCCTGAATATTCAAGGACAGGAAATTCTTCTCCATAGCCTTTTCTAACAGGAACCATCCATTTCTATGCATTATGAATGACATCTGAGTTTCTTTAAAACTGACTTCATTGCCAACTGCTACAAACATTTGCTTCTTCAAAAGGACCAAACAACTGAAAATCAGAGAAAATTGTCTAGCAGCACTCTCAAGTTTGGAAGCCTCAAAGCATATGTTTTAATAGCCTCATTCAGTAAACCTTCCTAGATGGTTTTTCACATGCTTTCGTGCCAATTATCAACTCAAGAACTGGTGATACAGACAACCCTGGACACACCTTGTTCTCTTTGAGTGATTCCTGGAACTTACTCTGAAAATTGTTTTGGTAAGAAAAGCTGATTTGCAGGAAGAGTCTTAATTGAAACCACATTTTCAACTGCTGAAGATCCTTTACATGTGTAAGTAGCCAACAAAGATGGAAGTTTCCTTTATGCTCTGTACCAGATGGAAAACCAATTTCCAATGAAGTACTGTAAACAATGTACATATGATGTGGTATATTATAGATGTGTATTAGGTGGGCACTACACTACAAGTAACAGTAGAACTCTTATATTTCTTCTCCTCTTGTTGCTGTTTTTTATGCAGAAGCAGCCAAATCTGAAGCAAATATAATTCAGCAGAATGTACATTACATTAGATTGAACTGCTGAACACAAAAGGTGAAAAGTTGCCACTAATTAATCAATATATAAATATATATTCTTGTGTCTCAAGTTATTTAAAAAATGAAAAATTCCAAGAACATGCTTGGAGTCCTCATAGGAAAGAAACACCAGCTTGGTTTTAGCTAGAGCCTGGCTGACAACAGAAGTTCTTCAACCAGCAACATTAACTCTGTTACAACATTCTCAAGTAGAAGAGGAGACATACCTCATGGATAACTCCTCTGTATTGAGACAGTCACCAAAAAAACCCACAGTTTAAGGACACGATCATCCTTTTTTACTACAGAGGTGAACTGTGCTTAAATGTGATTATCCATTAATGAAAACTCAAAGATGAAAGGAGTAGGAAAACGAAACTTATTCAAGGTCTTCACCTGAAAATACAACACCTCACAAAGTGACTCTTATTAGGCTCTGCAGGTGCATAGTGACAACCAGAACTCTGGCAAAGGAATTCTCACATTTCAAATTGCTATTAGGCAATTTGTCACACCAAAGGATGCTCAATGCATATTCTGAAAGAAGCTCCAATTTTCTGGTTTTTGTTATTTGGCATACTAGCTGCAGTAGTTGGCTTCCTTTGACGAGTCAGGGTCTGAAAGGATTCCAGAAAGACCTGTATCAACATATGCCACTGCAACACCCTTCAGCTAATCTGTAAAAAACCCCAATCAATGAGGTACCAGAAGCCAGCATAGATAGACAGCTGGAGTAGAGATTGACAGGATAGGAAAAGGGGATGTGATATCTAGAATCATATGGGGATGCAGTATGCTGGAATCAATCTTTAGATGAGATACAGTGTCAAATATTATCTGTTACACAGTCGAGCAAGAGCCTTCTGCAAAGGGACTGCCCAGCAAGCCAGAACAAAGCCCAAGGTGAAGAGAGCAGGGGAGACACTAAAACTGTTTGTTTTTTTAATTTGCCTGTTTGTCACTTGAATCTTTTATCTTTACCTGAGGAAGTAGAATCTGAAGAAACTGAGCCCTAATTGGGAGAGGAAAACATGAGAAAGGAACCTCTGCAATCTCTTCCTTCACCGCATGCCGTAAGGTTGCAGAAAACACACAAATACAAGTTTTCAGAAGCAGAGTTTTAAGAGAATTGTAGCGCTGCATTTGAGGCCAACAAGCAATGAGTCACTGTTCCTTGCAACCTCCAGTGAGCAAGAGAGCAAGCTGAAGATGAGCACGCAGGCCCCAGTGAAGCTGGCATTTCATCGGGATCAAGGCAGCACACAGGCCAGCTCTGCATGTAACAGCAACCTACTGTGTGACAACAGCAATGTCTGAGTTACACACCTGTAAAAGTCTCTGTACCTGCCTTCTGCTTCCTTAATGCCTTCCCAAGCCACCAACCTCTCTCAGTAATTTCTACAGGACCAATGTGATCCGTATCAAACTACAATGACCAAACTGCACCGTACCACAACCTACAGCAGAGCACACTACTGACCACGTACACCCAAAGTTAACCCTAAAGGTGTTATATTAATAGAATTAATCATGTCAGGGAAGTTTGCTCTCACTGAAATTGGTGCTTCAGCAATAAGAGTAACAAGGTGCATATGAATCTATAGAAGTTTAATTGCTTCACACATAAAAATCTATCAATAAAATTAGCAAAGGCTTTTTAAAGCAGTTGAAAAAATATGCATGTGTACCAAAATGGGATGGATAATGTATGTTTAAAACACAGATGTTTTTATTTTTTGATGCATTTAGGTTTTGCGAACTTGTCAAAACCAGTGGTGAAGTTGTAGTATATTGGTCTCCTCTTGGGAGATGGAGATGTCTCCCTCCTGTGCACTACGGCTGCTACTGGGGTTTTTGAATAGTCCTCCCAGCTCCTCTGAAAATGACAGGAGCAGAAGGATTAGAGCAATACAAGCAGGGATCAATTTCCCCATTTTATTCACTGACACTTATTGCTGTACAGACATCATCCTTGCTGATGGGAGCTTTCTGCTGGACAAGAGAACTGATACTTTACTGCACAGTCCTTGGCAGAAGGACTGTTTCCCCCTCTGTGACCAGCTGAAACTTCATTCAAGCATGCTGTCTCGTGGCTCAATAGCCCAAAGTTACAGACAAGCTCAGAGTGAAAACAGTTAACAGGACCTCTCTTCTTAGGAATTAATTAGATTCAGTTGTTTTAGGATCCACATAACTGAGAAAGTAAGGGCACACTTAGGCCAAATCACTTTTGGCAAAGACTTCTCACATTACTACGTCACACCCTGATTTTGCAATCTATATCCACTGCTGCCAAACAGAGAGTAATGCTTCATTTAATCCACACCCTTGTATAATTTGGCTGAGAGTACTTCCTTTAGCCTGAAGGCTCAGCAGTAATTACCTTAACATACACCAATTTCAAGTAAATATAAATGGTGTTCTTTAGATAAAGTTTTTAGAATCTTCAAAGATTGCTGTTATTGTGCTCTGTATTTAGTGTAATTTTTAGAGAAATATTTTAATTAACTTACCTAGGAGAAACATAAAAAAGAACATACAATAAAGGAACATGTGTATCTTTGATCTCAGTATAAACAATTCCAGCAAGTTTAACTAGAAAATACAAACTCTTCTGACATTTATAACATCTTATCAATCAGATAGAAGAAACTGGATAAGAAACCTTTTACAATAGAAGAACTAGATTGTCATTAATGTTAATGGTTATGTCTCTGTGCCTTTACTATTCTGCCGGAACATTTTTGTGGTTAGATGAATCTACTTATACAATTTATGTTTTCAAACTAAAAAAGAAAATTTACTATTAATTTTATAAATGTAAACACCCAGCTCTTCTACCCCCAAACAAGATCCCATATTTGTGCCTTGAGCCAGAACTCTGACATTGTCCAGTGATGAGGGCAGCACAGTAGGATCCCAGAGCTCTGAGGAAGTTCCTTCCCCTGCAGAATGGCCTGAGCTGCCTGTAAGCCATGATGAAGGCACAGGTGTGTCCTGATACTCTTAATTTTTATTTACTGCCAAAGTCAGCTGTACACTGGAACATCATGAGCCTTCGTAATCTATTTGCACTGAAGAAACTGAGTCACAGCAACTTCAAAAGGTAAATGGTATAGCCAAATAGGTTATAAAAGAAGGAGGTTTAAAAAATAACAAAAACATCTTGTGATAGATGTTTCTATTGTTTTAAAAGAAACCTAATCTTGAGAAAAAATTTCTGTAAACTGTATTTTTCAGTTCTTCCACTGCATTGTAAGCAAATAATAATAAAAAAAGGTTTACTTTCTTTCTTTCTCCCTTCTCTTACACATTTCCCTTAAGTCAAAGTGAGAGATATGAATATCTTAAAATGAATATCATTTTCCCCAGGGGAGTTCCCATTCAAATTAACAGACACATATAAAAAGCACTTTAGACTTAATGCTCTTCTGCTTATGGTAAAAATACTTTTAGCCAACATCAGTGTAATTACATCAGTTGACACTTGCTGAGAGCTGATCTGTGGTGTTGAGCTGGTGATTTCTCTCTACTGAGTTCTCCTACCATCTTTTGAAAAATAAAGAGAAAATCTGCTAGCTAGATCTAAAACTTAATTCATTTTAATAAATGACTCAGTGACTCTCAGTGACTATGTAGTAATCTTTAGTTAAAATAAAGGCTTGTAATGACTGTAAAAGTATGTTTATCTTTGGTCAATAGGAGGAAAAAAAAAAATCCCAGAACAGAATAATATACTCAAAAAACAAGGGACTGAAATAAGTTTCCTCACTTAAAAAGTGCTAGTATTCTACATTATTGTTATCCAGATCAAGCGGTGGTGGGGATGTTTAAGTAATTCAGTTTCCAAAAGAAAGAAAACATACATACTTGATCCAGCCACAGAGTTAAAATTAATTACATGCTACAAATTACAGAAAACGTGAGAATTCTTCAAAGTTGCAATAAGATATTTCTGGTAATAACAGAAAGCAACTCACATTTCTACATTTAGGAATGCAAAAGAAAATACCAGGCAAAAGTTTTAATTTTCTGGCATCAGTGTCCCACTAAAAGAATTAAATTAAATGGGTCACATTAAAAAAAAAAATCCATCCCCATAAACATATTAGAACAGTTCTCTTGCAAATATTTTAAGGTTTCAATTTCTGAAAAGTGTATCAGGTAGAATTAGCTCCTCAGATATATGACAGAGCAGGAAGAGAGCAAACTGTGTAAGAACATAGAAAAATAACTTAAAAGTGAGAGACAAGTACTAGGCACTTATTTCTTTCATCTTGATGCACGTTCCCCTTTTTCAAACACATGCCATAATCTACTGGCAGCAGATTGTAGCTGGCAGGAAGCGAACCACTCCGCAAGCATTCATTCTCATGTATCACTTCCTATTGATAGTTGGCAGCACCTCTACAGGACATACTAAAAGCGTTCTGCATTTCTGTCCAGTTCCAGACTTCATGGATAGCAGGCTGCTAATCAAAACATATCTCGACCACTGGACTGCCTGCTCACATCGAGGCCATTAGGACTATCCCTTAATGAACAGGAAACTTGCACTTCTCCCTCTGTAGAAGGGAGAGGGAGCAGTAGTAGTGAGAATAAACAGAAAAGATAAACAGATCAGGCAACCAATGCAAAGACTACTAAACTATTTTGCACAGGCCTCATAATATCATTATTTTCTTAATCAGTAACACAAAAGAGGGCCAGCAGACTCACGAATGCTAATGAAATTGAGAAACTTTGTGAAATTAATATACATTACCTATTTCCCTTTTGTTTGTAAGTTTTTTCATAAATAAAATAAAGTACAATTAATTTCCTGTCATTACCTATTCCTCCTAGCAGATTGTAATACACTCAAACCACTTTCAACTAATAGTGTGGGTTCTGAACCACTTTTAGGTGTGTACTTGGTTCTCTTCACCATAATATGCTTCTGCCCCAATTTTAAGATGATGTGGGGATAAAAAGAAAAATGTCAATGGGACTTAGACATCATGGCAAATTGCTACACCATTTCCATAGCTCTGATCTGTGCAGCCCTGCAGGCTTAATTGCTTTCACCATCGCAGCAAACCTAAATGAAGCTGCTGGGTGAGCTAATGAGGCAGCATACATTACAATTCAACAGGGAACAGATATACCCCGATTCTTTCAAAACAAAATTGAGTTCTTATGTTTATATTCTTGGCAAGAAGTTCTCTTGAAAATTTTTTTACACACACTCAAGGTATTTCTCTTAAAAAGTGAATAGGAAGATATTTCACTGCTACTTTAAAATATGTTAAAATATGATTTGTTAAAGTACAGTATTAACACTAATAAGCTAGAATATGCTAGGATTAAAAAAAAAAAAAGTATGTATTCAGTGATCTGTGTCCCATTCAATTTGCCTGCATGGATTGGATCCCAGTAACAGATTTCTCCAATGGGCACTCCCACTGACACTCCCTCTAAACAAAAATGTTCCCCTCCAAGGTCAAAATTTCGTATTTTCAGCACAGTAATGTGGGGAAGATGGCAATGCCACATGGCTTCTTTAAGTCATCTTATGTCTTTCAATCACTTCTTTCAAGAGATACTAGAAATATTTTATTTCATCTTACATTTGGGCTATATAGTACACATACAAGCATCCTTCAATTAATTAATATATACTCTGTTGTCATTTTAGTATCTCTTTGGAATATGTTGTTCATGATTATTCTCAAATTAGTAAAAATAAGCTATTAGAATAAGGAAATTTAATTTAATTGCTCATTTGATCCATTTTCAATTATAGTTTGTGTAAGTCTTCTTTCCCCTCAGAGTTTCTTAGTAAGAGATGAAAAGAATAAGGCCACACTGAACAAGCAGACATTCTTCCTCGGGTGGCACAAGATTATGTTAAAGGCATATACCCACCAAAAAACCCAAACAAACCCATCCAGTTCATCCAGGGTTGTTGCAGTACTGAAGGATAGATGTTACAGAGTTGGGAAGAAAGTATGAAATACTGGGAGAAAAAGAGTTATTTAACATACATATGAGACTGCAGTTTTTGACGTGTTCTGAAGCATCTCTGCACAATGTGAATTTTGCTTCTTGGTGTACCTCCTTTTCCCAATTCTAAAAAAAACCCTAAGAATAAAAATGATATTTTAAGAACATTTAATTGATGGGTAAATATTTCTGATATCTTTGATGTATCTATTTCACCATCTGCTTGAGACTAAAAGAAGCAGCTTTAAATAGTCTATCAAATATAACAGAGGCCTTATATGTGAAGTCAATTTTGTTAATATCTTTGGAGAGCAACAAAGAGTGCTTTGAAGCTTTCCCTTTATGTAAGTGGAAAACACCTTTGACTGTCAGTTGTGTTAATGGAGAGAAAATTTCTAATTGTTCTCAACCCTGCCAAAATGTTGTGTTTTTTGTTTTTGAGATTTTCTTTAAAGATACAAGAACCATCACGTTTCTAGCACATACGTAATTAATTTTTAAGAGCAAGTTTAATTAACTGGTTTTATTGAAGTCCAAATTTCAGTGAACAGATCTGTGTAGTATTTATAGTCAAGCTTCAATCTTCCACATAATTAACAATTAGGGTCACTGTTAATTACAATGACTTGAAACCTAAAACTTATTTTAGAAAGCACGTCCTGAACATAATAGTAGTTACTGAAGAGTAACTGTTGAATAAAGCCCAAAGATGCTGGATATTTCTTTCATGGCATGCCACAGACCTGCAAAACAGTGTCTCATAGAAGGTGATTTCACTGCCCAAAGATGCTCACAGTCTTAAGGAGGAAAGGCAAACAAAACCAGACGGGATTTTAATGACTGTCAGCTAGAATGAGCAACTGAAAAGCTGGAGCTTTTGCTACTTCCCTATTTGTTTAAAAAATAACAACTGGGAAATGGGTCATCCTGGAAAAAGTTATGAAAGAGGAGCATATGAGAAGAAAGAGACAGGAATGTTTAAGACAAAGTCCTGGATAATGCTACAGTGCAGTGCTGCAGAACAGCGCTACAGGCCAGGTGTGATAAAATTAGCACTAAGCATGAGCATAGCCAGAGCTATACAGCACAGGCAAGGTTAAACCTCAATTCTGACTATCAAAGACAGATCTTAATCAAATTGCACTACCAAGGAAGAAAAAAAAAAAAAAAGGAAAGGAAGAAGAAAAGCAGTTCAGCAACCTTAAATATTAGGTACCTTTAGGGACAGATTCCTTACAGTACTAAACACCCATAGGACTGTGTGAATTTAAATTACAAATGTAAAACTCAAAGGGGATTACTTTCTCCAAAGAAAAACATCTAGCAAACTTTTCCAATTATTGAAATAGCTATGAGTGCAGCTACAACTATACTGAGGCAGACACAAAAATTATCCTGATGTGGTAAAACGAGTCACACACTTGATGAAAAATTTCAGCTAACAGGCTATCATGACAGACAGTAAGAAAACCTAAGTTCCATACCTTTTCCTCAAATTTAAAACAATCTTTGTGAGAGGAAGGCACACAACACACATCTTCTTTAATTAATTCTGTTAAATCTGACAAAATGTCTCTAATGATGTGTTTAAGTGGATCCACGTCTTGTACCTGCTTTGTGGCACTTATTTTGCTAATTACTACTTGACAAAAATTCATTACGTTTTTCTATTAATTTTAACCATGCTCTTGACAAAACTATCTCTTGCACAGCAGTGCACAGAACCAATGGGAAAGCAGTAGATGCTGTTAACCTTGAGTTTGGCAAGACTTTCAACACTGTCCCCCATAACATCCTCACAGACGAACAGCTCAAGTGTGCACTGCATAAAACAGTGCAGCAGACTGGAAGCTGGCTGAGCTGGAGAGTTTAGAGGTTTGTAACCACTCACCTGAAATCTAACTTTACACCAGTGGTGCATTCCACAGGTGGATATTGGAATCCACACTTGAACTTCTCCATTAATGACCTGGATGACAGGTCATGATGAGTACACCCTCAATGAATTTGCAGATGATAAAAATCTGGGAGGAGGGACTGATACAGCAGAGGGACATGCTGCCATTCAGAGGCACCTTGACAAGCCACACAAATGGGCCAACAAGAACCTCCTGGAGTTCAACAAGGGGAAATGCCAAGTCCTGAACTAGGGGAGAAATAATCCCATGCACCAATGCAGACTGTGAAATACACAAAATATAACTTAAATATAATTAAAAATACTTTCCTGTGAGAATAGTCAAATATTGTAATAGGTTGTTCAAAGATGTTTTGAGGTCTCCATCCTTAGAGATATTTAAAACCCAAACACAGTCCTGAGCTCTAGGTGAATCCACTTTAAGGAGGAGGGTTGGGCTTCATGGTCAATAATATCATGATCTTGTCTTTACTCGTCTCACATAGAGAATATTCTGTCATTGAGAAAGATACTGAAGCTCTCTATCAGATGATTAAACAATTCATTACTTAATTAAGAGCAAACTGGTTGGAAACAAAGGCAGTCTTGCCGCAGCATCCATGGCCTAACTGATCTTGAGGGAAGTGGGGAAATAGCAGAATAAATAGCAGAATAAGACTGGGGCTTTGTTAAAGTCTATAAACCTGTGAAATTAGGCACTTGAAGAAAAGCCAAAACACACGCTATGTCAGGGTATACAGAACCATTTGTCAAAATGAACACATATATTTAAAAGCCATAGCAGTGAATATTACTTTTTTTAAAAGAATTATATTACAAAGCCACATTCTGCAAATGTATCTGGATATGAAAAGATTTAAAAGTCAGGAAAGAACTGCTGTATTACTGCTACTGCCCATTTAGCACATAGATGGAAACACTGTTTTTCCACTGTTTCCTACCTCAGGCAAGACCAAGACAATTAAACTATGTTTTAAAGGAAAGGGCTGCTTTATTCAGGCTACTACACTGCTCATACTACAGGATATCAGCTACAGCCTTACCAAACTATTAAAGTGTGCACATACACCAGTTATCTGTAAACAGAGGTTTACACATGTAAAAGGCAATTCTGCATTTTGCTTTAAGAAGCACTAAATGCACAGCAAAAGGTGACAGAACTGAACTGTCAACATAACCTTCAGGAATATGTAACCATCTGCTGGATCTCTAGTACAGGCAATTGTTAATAATGCAACATCCCAATTAACATAAGTACAAAGTGAAAATATATTTTGTATATAAAACCAGTGGAGAAAATAAAGGTTCTGTCCTTCCAGTGCAATCAATAAATCGATAGATGTGTGTAAGTACAGATTTTCTATTATTCAAAAGCAAAATTTAACTGGCAGTTAGGCACTATGAACACCAGTGCTTATATTCACAGTTTATAACCAATGGGGAATGATGAAGTAGATGAGTAAACCTTTTTCATGTTTCACCGAAAACAAGTCTACCACAGTAGAACAACTTGGAGGTCCACAAAACAACACAGAAGTAATTCACAATTTAAAAATATTTTCTTACAGAAAAATCTCTATCAGTTGTGCCCCACTACTATTTTTATGGTTGCCTTCCCTTAAAAATCTTCTTGTTCTCACGGCTTCTTCTTTACTATATTTCCTTTTTTAACTATGCTTCCCTTGTATACATACTATCCTGTGGATTATCTTGGAAATATCACTCAGTTTTGGAAACAAAAACACTGAGAGTGCTCATGAACAGCTGTGACATACACCTATGTTCGTTCATGCTATTGAGGAAGTCTCCATCAACACACTGCATAAAGTAAAATTCAAGAAAATAAAAATCTTTGGTTTGAGAAATACTAGGAAAAGCCATGTAGAACAACTTGAAAGCACATGTTAATGTTCTTTAAAGGGTTATTCCACTTATTTTAAGTGTTCACAATATGTAAGGATATGCGTTCTACTGTAAGATTTACACACTGTGGAAATAACAAGGATCCGTTGTGCAACAGATGAATATTATTATGGCTCCAAACTCCTTTGTTTGGGTAGAAAATTAAAAAACATGAAGTTAATTGGTGTATGGCCATTTGCACTGTGAATTAGTGACTAAGAGTGATTCTGAGACCAGTGGTCAATCTTTTAGCCCATGCTAAGGACCATTTCCCCAGCTGCTCAGAAAAAGTAATCATAACTTCATTTGCGAAAAAAATTGTCTGCCTTCAGGAGATAATTCTACATAATTATAGAGATTATTCCTATCATTACTATCTACATTTTAAATCTCTATTACCTGTTTTTATTTCATTATATATTCCACCCTCCCTCTGGAATTCATTTTACTCTTCTCAAGGATACAAAACAAAAACACTATGAAATTAAGGTGCCAATTTTCTGTCTTATTTTACAGGTGCCCAGAAAAAATGGCACAAAATTATAAATTTTATTATTTAATACTGTGATTGGCAATGAAACAGATATTATTAGCAAACCAAGCATCACAAATGTACACAATTGCATTGCTTACCTTTTTCTCAAAATCTTTCAATACAAAATATCTTTAGGGAAAAAATTCTAAAAATAGATTTAAAAAGCTGCAAATGGACAATCAAGCACTATGGTTCTGTATTAGTATATATGCTTTAAATTCTACGCTTTTTCAGTGTCCATGTTTAAGATACTTTAGTAAGCATTAAAATATTATCAAAAAATCATATTAAGAAAAGCTGGCCATCTCATTGTCTTCTACAAACTTACAGCACTAATAAATAGGTGTACAGCTTAAAGAAAAAGAAAGTAATGCAAAGAAACATGCGTCAGCATTGGACTGAACCACACTGCAGTTAATAAACAACATCACACGTAACAAAACTGGGGTACTCCCTGAAAAAGTTGCACAGCAAAATTTTAAAAGGCAGAAAACAAAAAATCCTCATAGAAGTTATCACCCCTTCCCTATGCAGAGTGAAGAAATAAAGAAACTTACCGCTTTCAGCGGTGAAAGAATACAGAGGATTCAGTGGAATACTCAGAGCTCCCGGCAGTCTCAGCTTGGAGTGTGGTGACAGAGATGATGGTGCAGGAAGCAAGAGATTTGAGTTTGCCTGTAATAGGAAGACAAATCAGAAAGTGAAGTGTAATTTCCTGGGTCACTTACTGATGCAACAGCTAGAAGAGAAATATTTGCTCACTGTAAATAACTATTAAATTCCAGGAAAGAAATTAAAACTCAAGTCAATGATGACTAACAACTTCAATATTTATTTTTTCTTAGTATTTGGAGAAATAGACTTGGAAAAATTACTGGCACAGCTATAAACTCAATTGTATGTTTATATATGGACACTAACTCTCAAGCAGTGCAAATAATGAAACAGAATTGTTTGAACCAGCATTTTGTTGCACCTTCATGTGTAAAAGTAAGAAAACGTACATATGCTCATAAACTTATAAATTCAAAATAATTTCTCATTTTTGAGTACTTTAACTACACTACATCCACTTATCACTACAGGAAAAAAAATCTTAAACAAATCCTAGCACAGAACTGACTTCTGCAAAGCAATAAACAGCAAAATCCCAGTCACTTCCTACATGTAAATTACATATAATATAATTCCAGTTCTAATTTCCATAACAAAAAAGATAATGTAGTTAAAATCTGTTTCCTATGGACTTTCTTGATACACATACAACTATTGCAAAGCAAAAGCCCTTCCCAAATATTATTCTTGTCATATTATCCAATACAGTCTATGAAAAAAAAATTAATGATCTTAAGTTTTTGGTTGATTCAATTGAGAATTTTACAGTTTGTTAAATATATTTTCATTGACTTAATACACCAAAGCCAAAGCAGAAGAAAAACAGGCCTCAAATAAAATATTTGTAATTTTCTTCAAGAAAGATAGTCATATGCTAAAATTCTTGAGAGTTATTTACATAAGACAATATAATTATTGACTCTTTCAAAAGCCAAGCCTATTTCATCATATAGAATGAAAGCATATGGTCACTTAATCCAACTAAAAGCACCCAATCAGTGGAACACTACTTTTCACTTCAGTAAACTCTAGATCAGAACCTTAAAATTCAGTTGAGGGTCAATGATATTTTTCAAATTTTCAAACTACTGGCTTGTAAATTCTGTTTAAAGAAAGGAGACAATCATCAATTCACTTTGATTTAACTATCTCAAAAATTATGTTTTCTATAACTATTATTTCTGTAATTCAATAAATATTATTCAATTCCATAATGCATAATTGGGTATTGGCAGGTGTACTGGAATGCAGATAATACAGCAGTAACAATGTGTTTTGAATTTCCTGACTGGGCCATAGGGTATCTGCTCCAGACCACTGCTCTGCACCACTACACCTGACCTTCATCTTCATGTGTCTGGTTTATGTGCACGAATATGGATTTAATTCTAATGAGGAAAGTTTATGGCAAAAACTGTCTCTGACTTAACAAGGAATCTTGCAGCAAAAGTGCACAATTGTAATGACTATACTCCAAAGCTGACAGAGAGAAAAGCAAGAGAGAAAATCAGGTTGATCATTGAACATGATTTTAAATAAACATTAAATCTGCTAGATTTTACTACAGTGTACAAACTTAAATGAATGCTACACAGTAGCTGGGAAATGTTATCCGAATGGAGGCCTGTTTTTCTGAGCAACTGCAACAAAATCCATCTGCTTTTCTTATATTTACATATGCAAGCAAGTAAGCTTCATTAATATCAAGTTTTCTCTGATACAAAAACAAAGTGGAATGCCATTAACTTACATATTTACTCAAACACAGAAAAAATAATCTGTTCTGCAAATGTTTTGAGCTCAGCTTCCTAGTGTTTCATCTTCTTCAATCCATTGTAAACTCTAGGGAGAGCCTTTCTCCCTAGATGAGATCTCCCCTTTGATTGAATTTCTTGCTAAGAGCACACTACACCATAAGACAAATGGAGGATGTCCAGTCATCATACTTTAATGGAAGTCTCTTTCAAATTTGCTATCAAAATAAGGTTTCAGATAATACCAGGAACTGAAGACAAGTTGAATATACTGGCTTTGGAAATCAAACTAAACAGGACAGAGCAAACTGTTGGAAACTAATGTCGCTGTGAGTCACTCACAAGGACACATACGACACACGTTCTCAAGAGAAGGCTGAAAAAGGAATTTTATTTATCTGACTCCATATTATATAGTATTTCTACACGGACCAGGGATTGGAGGAGAAGCTGGACACCTCTCCCATCCCATTGATCAAGGCAATTGTCCATCAGTTGCTTTTCCACTCCCAAGAGAAGGAATTTCTAGCAACCTTGTCTTAACATAAACAAGCTTTTAATTATAGCATCGATTTGTGAGAAATGAACTAGGAACTACCAAACATTGAGTTAGAAAGAGCATCAGGAAAGCTTGGAAGAATCAGGGCAACAAACTAACACTTAATAGATGCCTCCCCAGTTCATCCTGTAAGGAAAGAATATTAAGCTAAGCTTGTCTTGGTTATGGTCCTTGAACAAATTATGGAATTCTTTGTAAATTATTCCTGTACAATCCTTACATGCCAAATAACACGCTTTGAAATCAAATGCAACAAGACAAACACACAAGAGAAGACTGAATGTACAGTCCTAAGGATTTAAGAAAACAACATGTTCTAAAATGCAGCATAAGCTCTCTTAGAATACTTCCCTCCTGTCCAAGGTCTTAAAAACAAATAAATAACTTTTTAATAAAAGAGATATTAAAAATGAAGTTTTAAGTCTAAGCAGTCTTACAGGAAGTGATTCATTCCTCCCCTTGACGGCAGTGAAGCTGAATTCAGGTGAGCTATAAGGCTGCCCATCCAAAGTAGAGACAAAACCAGAGTTTTAATAACCTTTTTGCCACAAGCTCTTAAGCATTATTTAAATCTCTAAGAGGCCCAAGGAGGAAAAAAGGCACAACATTGTAACAAAAATGGGAAGAACTCAGCTAATAAGCGAGGAATAGTGATTCAACCACAACTGTTTCCAGGTGAACTACACTATTCTATAAAAAATAATTAATTCTCCTACAACAGGCAGACATAAGACTACCCACAAAACAAAATAAAGCAATTTTTTTTTTTTTTTAATACATGCTGTGGGAAATCATTGCTAAATACCTTAACAACAATGAGCAAAGTTGGCTAAGACAGCCAGCCATGAATTTACTTATTTTTCACAACAGGCTCTGTTTTCTTCATGCATAAACCACAGCTTTATCAAAGACTCAGTTACCAACTATTGTGACTTGAGTAAAACTAAGAGTTAAAACACTCTTATTGTTTCCATTACAATAAAGATATCTACATAACTTTTGCCAGGCTTAAACAAAGATGATTTGCATTTTCTTTTTTGTGTTACGGCACCTCTATGCAAATTATGCAAATACACATTTTCAGTGAAACTAGTTTTCACATTAAAAGTGAATTGCATGGGAAAAAAATAGAACTCTCTAAGACTTGACAAGGTGGTAAGAGCAATTCCTCTTTTTCCTAAGAATGCAATTTTATGACCTTTGCAGTCAATACAATCAACATTTCCATGTATACTTGCAAGCCAAATCAAACTGGTCAGCTCTATATCACTTCTGAATCTCTTAATATTAGGTTTCTCTTCTGAAAGCTTATGTCTCTAGGACACTGCTTTCAAAGACAGTTTAAAAGCATTATTAAGACATTACTCTTCAGAATTTAAAAGCTGAATCTGAAATAAAAAATCCCCACAACACAATCTGATATTTTTCTCAATGTAAGAAGAAAACACAGAGGCAATAATGCCTATAGGAGGAATATGGCACTACAGATTTTAAATTTTCAATGTGAATTCAAATCAAGTTTACATCTACATAAAAGTACAATCATTTCCTTGACAGTAGCACTAGAAGGACTCAAACGAAAGCTGGTATTCTATTGTGGTAGGGTCCTGCAATCACTTAGAGATAATCTATTCTGCTCTTACATAACTCCAGACTAAGTAGAAAAGACAAACACAGCTAAAATGAGATATTATACACACACACACACAAGCAAAACTGAAACAGATTTACTTTGCTTGTCTGAAGCAAGTATGTTTCCCTGACATTTCCTATAGGCCTCTAAATTGTCTGTGTGGCAATATGGTTCCCTTGTAATTTGAGTGCTCAACTGGTTTTCCCTACAGAAGCCCAGAAGTGATCAGGACATATAAATGAAAATTGACACTAATAGGGGCTTGATCCTACAGTTCAGTCACTGTCTACAGATGTGAAGTCTCATTACAAAGCAATATGTATATTCAGTTCCTTAGTTCTGCCAGAGTCCTGCCATTCCAATTATAGGTTACTTCAAAAGCTTTCTTCCCTCTATTTAAAAAAAAAATTAAAATTTATTTTTTTTTTAAATGTTAAGGAGAAATTAGGATTGCTATAAACACTTGGAATAGTAAGCTTCTTTAATTTAGCTACAAGGAGCACTAAATTCTTAGCACAAGACACAAAACAGTTAAATAAAGGCTCGGTTATACACTGGACTTCGCCATTACACACAAAGAGAATGACCTTTCCTGCATTGGATAAAATGCAGCTTAAGAACACTTCAGCTTAAGAACATGCCTAGATACACACATCCTAGCAGAAATGGGCAATGTCACCACCAATACCAGTAAAAAGTAGATCTGTCTTGTTTAGTAAGAGCCAAGCACATTACCATATAAACTGTGACCTCATGTTATGTTAGTGCTATCAAAAAACATATGACCAAGGGAAAAAAATCCATTACTTCAGTAGCTAATTTTAAAATGGTTTCTTCTTTATGCAAATGAAAGATGGATGTAACCTGTCCCCCATTAAAAAATACACCCAAGGATACTTTCCCTTTTATTTCTCTATTATGAAAAATAAGACACCAGAAAATCTTCTAATTCACATTTTGTCAAATATATATACAAACCTCCTGTTCATTTGTACTTGCTGGTTAAGGACATTAGGACATTATGACTCTAAAAAGAGTACAGAGCTTCAGGTAATCATGTAACCACGCAGACATTTTTAACCCCACCTACCACACACTGCCCCCAATCCCCCTGTATTTGGTTACCCTCTAGGCTTAACCTTGGACATCATTCTTTAACTCTCAGCTACAGTCTCTGGGTATTTGAGCCATGATCTGTTTCCTTTCTGCACCCAACACAAAATCACTGACTTGGCAAAGACCTCCAAGATCATCAAGTCCAGTCTCTGAACAAACACCACCTTGTCAGCTAAACCACAGCACTAAGTGCCAAATCCAGACATTTCTTGAACATTTCAAGGAACAGTGACACCACCGCCCCCTGGAAAATCGGTTCTAACGCTTAACCACCCTTTTAGTGAAGAAATTCTTTCTGATGTTCAACCTGAACCTCTTCTCATGCATCTTGTGGCTATTTCCTCTTGTGCTATCACGTGTTGCCAGAAGAAGAGGCCAACCCCCACCATGCCACAACCTCCTTTCAGGCAGGAAGAATGTTCTTCACCATCACAAGGAACTCTATCACAGCCCCAATAACCATTAACAAAGTTGTCAACGATGTTATTAATTGACTCAGCACCCATTTATGGTATTTTCTCTTACTAAAAGTTTCTAATAAAAGCTGTTTTCTCAAAAACTTGGTTGTTGAGAAACAACAAGCCAGCTGGCAGAAGAAGTAATTTGCTAGGTTTTAACATGAATGAATCCAGCTTTCTCTGCTTTAAAACACTATTTGAATAAACACAGCAGTACTCAGATAGCCCATTTTAACTTTGTTCAGCAGGCACAAAATAAACACTGAGTTATTAAACTTCATAACTTTACCAACATTTATGACAAGAAAGGTAATATGGTAATATTTACCAATCAGTAGAACCCATACACAGTAAAAATGTTTAATCAGGGAGTAACTTTTCCTTAACTCTACAAACTTTCATGGCAAGAAAGCTAATATGGTAAAATTGAGAACAAAATTAAAGAACCAACCAGTAAAATCCTCACACAGCAAAAATTCTTAACACCATCTTATTTTGCTCCCTGATAAAATTATCATAATAGTATATTTTTGTGCTTAAAACGAATGCAATTCATTTTCTGGCTGGCATAATATTTATATAAAACATAAGCCACTGAGAGAGATAAGGTGCTGAAAGAAGTCATGGTTTGACTCTAAGCCAGGCAAAACCAGCACATACATCTATTTTAACTATGCTGTGTTAAAATTCACCTGGTGGTAGCTAAAAATGAGGAATGTGTTAAAAAAAAATCTTATTAGGCATAAAATCTACTAGCACAGAAAATCATAACAGATTTTAAGAACCCAGCCTGTTTTTTAAGATTTTANACAGAAAATCATAACAGATTTTAAGTTTTGTAAGATTTTCAGAGGGCAGGGAAGAGGGAATCAAGCAAAAAAAAAATCACAGAAAAAAATCAGCTATTTGTTCAACTTTTTCTAACACAGACAACTTTATCAAACCAAGAAAATTTAATGAATTGACAAGAAAAATTCATCACAATTTCTAAAACTACATTACAATGAAATATTTCCTAAAGAAGTATAAGGTAAAATTCTGGCAAAACTGTCATATGCTTTTAAATATTTTACCTGTATAAAGCTTCTAGTAATAATTCAGCTATTTCATATCAACAATCAGTTTATGAAATCACAATGATTCAACAGTAGCTACTTGGCAAATAGAAAAGAGATTTATAAAAACTAATTTTACATAGTAAATGAAATGCACAAGTTTACAGCATATCAGATGCATCATGGCTTATGGAATACACCCTTAGAGGTCTGCAACAGGGAGCAGCTTTATGTAAAGAAATAATTGCAATAAAATTTATTAGAGTAAGAGCATTTCCTAGCATTCTAAGGAGGAATACAGGAATTCGAAAAAGCCTATATCACGATTAAAAACCCCACTTATTTAATTTAAAAGCTCTCATCCAGTGAGATGCATTGTGCAGGTCATGCAGAAAATGACTGCCTGTGTTACAGGATCACATTCTCTACTAATATGATAAAAAAGTCGAAAAGAGGTTTTAAAAATACTTCACATCTTTTATACATATGATAAGATTATAGAACATCAGTACCTTCCCTGGTAGTTTGTAGATTGCAGGCATGATCAAGTGAAACAGCTATTTCAGCCTACAGAGGCACTGCAGCATTATCTTGTACTAGGCCAAGAATATTCACAGAATTCACAATGTTTTAAAAAGAGTCCTCAGTACTTCATGTGTTATGAACTCTGGTTTTCCATCTCCAGGTAGAAGCTGTAGCAAGTTACTTTAGAACTCTCACCTTCCATATCTGCACTAAACCCCAGAAGTCAAGCATAGTATTTCAGAATTTACCAAAACTAAGAGGAACCAGAGGACAGAGTCTTATGAGATTGAAAATGGTAGCATAAAAAAATACACACCACTTGGGCATCCAGCTTTGCCTTTAAGTCTTTGTTGCAGATAGAAGCACAAGTTCCTGTCTTCTTCCACTTGATGGCTCAGTATCATGTTATGTGTTCCTCAAAAGGGTTGCCCATTTTTCTTAAAAGCAGTGGCTTTAAATTCTGTTTTATTTTAACACAAAAAGATGTATTTTGCACGTCCACTAAATTCTAAAAGGAGATCATCTGAAAGGACTAAACAGTATAGTATTTGATGCATACTACACCAAAGTATCATTTATGAATATATTTTATAGACATACAGCTCAATGATGGAAGTTCAGTACATTTCATGCAATCCAAGATACAGGCTTCTGGATTCTCTCACAGTACCTACTTCTTTATGAACTGTGCCATGGTAATAAATACACTCAAAGGACAAAAACCAAAAACCAAATAGTTCTGAGCATTTCTGTACAAATGAAAGAGTATTTTACATTCTACTTGTCTAACATTGCCTTTAATACGCTCCGAGTATCAGAATTTCGGTAACCACTTTGATAACCTTTTAATAACACTTTTCAGAAACACATCATGAAGTAAGGACTGGAAAAGCTTTATCATACTTTAACTTAGAAGCATTCATATATTGAGAGATAAAGCAGCCAACATGTAAGTGATTCCAAGACTAGTACTACAGAGTATATACAGGTGTTATTCATAAGTGCTGCAAAAGGGTCAGACATCTAAAAGCCCAATTTCAGCCCATCTTCAAAAAAAGCCCTTCTCTCCATACCTACACAACATATATCATCCCCTTGGTATGGATAGTTATAAACAGGTTTTTTCACTGCTAGATAGAAGTGAAATAAAAAAAAAAAATAGTCACACTGAAAGAAAAACACGAGCACTTCCAAGAGTCAGAGATGAGTTAATTGTTTGCCTATCAAAAACTTCCATGAATAGAATCATATATTAGTATTAGTTCCTTGAGGTAGAGATAAATAATAACTGCTGCCAAGATCCACTACTCTGTAATTTCTCTATATGGTACAGAAGCTAATTCTGCATTCTGGTTTCATACAGAAATTAATTTTCAGCTTTTTTATCAAAAGGTCTTAGCTTTTGTGAATTGCTAAAGCTTTAGCACAATAGTCTTGGTTCTCTTGGTTCTTGGAACTCTTGGTTCTAATTTCTGGGCTAATAAGAGTGGCAATACTGCAGAGGAGAAGAAACTTCATCTATTATTCATTAAGGTTCATGTTTAGATAAAAGGAAGAAAAACAGAAAAATAAAAAAACTATTGGTTCTAATGGGACATGGAAAGGAGGCACGGGTCATAAGACAAAGAGCCCAAGCTTATACAAGATCAGAGTATTCTCTCTGTCTAGCTTAACCCATAGTTTAATGCATTGACATCACATTTTCCAATCCTGTATCTCATGCACAGAACTCCAAACTCTACTCTTTAGTTTTAAATCTTATGCTATGCTGTTAAGTTGACCCATATTAAAACCAGAGACCCCCATGTTGGCAGATTTGCTGTTGATGTGTTCCAGCACCTGTGTCACATAAAACATGACTCCAGGCGTGACCTTAGGCCAGGTCTACAAGGTATGCTGCCAACCATGCTTGCCCCAACATTTCCTACATGTCTGTGACGAGGGCATGCAAAAATTACACAAACAGGACTACTCTGCACTGGGGCAGCCTCACCTCAAGTGCTGTGTGCAATTTTGGGTGCCACAATGAAACAAAGACATCGAACTATTAGAGAGTGCCCAAAGGACAGAAACAAAGAGGATGAAAGGCCTTGAGGGGAAGCTGTACAAGGACTGGCTGAGGTTACTTGATCTGTTCAGCCTGGAGGAGAGGAGACTGATGGGAGACCCCATTGCAGTTACACCTTCCTTGTGAGGGGAAGAGAAGGGGCAGGCACTGATCTCTCCTCTGTGGTGACCAGTGGCAAGGCCTAAGGGAATGGCCTGAAGTTGTGTCAGGGGAGGTTTAGGTTGAATAAGGTTTTTTCACCCAGAGGGTGTTTGGGCAGTGGAACAGGCTCCCCAGGGAAGCAGTCACAGCACCAGTGTGACAGAGTTAAGGAAGTGTTTGAACAATGCTCTTGGGCACATGGTGTAACTCTGGGATTTGGTGCTGTGCAGCACTGGAGCTGGACTTGATCTCTGGGGGTTCCTTCCAATTCAACATATTCTCTGATTCTGAGAAATACATACACAGTAACAGGTGTTTTCTCATCTAGATTTTTAATGTTCCAACTCAACCACAGGGCAGCAAGCCATGGTGTGGTTTCCTAAAGTCGTCTTTCTCCATTTTCGCTTGTCTGTTCCCAGAAATATTAGCACATTCTCACACTTGTGAGTGGCAACTTTTAGGAGTTCTACTTTGACAAACACTTTAGCAAACCACTCATGTGAATGTGCATTCTAATAGGTCTTCCAGCAAAGCCTGCTCTTATATTCATGCATAATTTTTCATACAAGAAAGGAACTTGCACACACATTAAAAACTATTACAAATTACAAATCAGTAGGAGGTTTAAGTTTTAATGTTGTATATTTTACTCTGGGGCTGTCCAAAGTGTGATAAATCAAGAAGGCAATACTGCAGCCACATGCATAAAATGATCCTATCCCTGCTTGAAAAGTATCTATCACTGAGCCACATGTTGAATCACTGAAAAGATTAGCATGAAGACTCTCTTCAAAGAAATCTCCTCTCCAGTATCTCAGAGGTTCATAAAGCCCTGGAAGGAAGCACTCTCAGTGTTTATAATCACTACTGCTATGTGACAGATATCCAACTGGATTCTTTCAACCACCATCCTGTACTGTTTGAAAACTCACGCAGTGAGAGGACTCCGATGAACTTTTTGACATCTCCCTCACGGGGAGAGGGCTTGGAGGATGCTGTTAAAAACACTGATCATTACTCTGCTCACAGTGGGCTTATTCATCCCAACCTAGTCAATGGAAATCTAGGGTTACAAAACTCCTGTGGCTCAAAGTTATTCTCTCAAACACACTTGTAGGCTAATCTATTTTGTCTAGTCACACAGTAACATAGAACTTCTACACGCTTCTGCTAGACCAGATTTGTCTTCTATGGTCCAGAACTGCTCGTTAATCTGGGAATAAACAGTTGCAATGATAAGGACTCTCATAAATTCTGAAACCCCATCTTTTTCTTCATATGACCAGACATCCAGAACAGTAAAATTTTATCCTGGAGTACCTTCCTGGAGTATTTGAGCCAGACACAAGGCTACATGCTCCATTCTCTCCATGTTGTGCCTTCCTCTGATGCACCAGTGGTTACTTTGTAGGTGAGCAAGAACAGAATGCGCAGAAAGTAGAAACAAGGTTTGCTTTCTTATGTCAGGCCACATAAGGGCCTGACATTGAAAGGTAGAAGCAGCATGCTACTGTAATCCAGGAGAGCTACCATGTGGCGTTTCATGAAGGGGTTCACTGGGAGTTCACAGTTCAGAAATCTGTGGTCTGTGTGAAGGTCTGTGGGATAGCTTTCTTCCAGACAGTTTCAAAGTTCAGGCCTAATGGGGATGCCAAAGCCAAGGAACCAGACTAAATCTAATCCAAAGTAAAACCCCTCAAGCATGATGACAGTA
The DNA here is from genome assembly GCA_013397295.1 of Polioptila caerulea. Taxonomy (NCBI): domain Eukaryota; kingdom Metazoa; phylum Chordata; class Aves; order Passeriformes; family Certhiidae; genus Polioptila; species Polioptila caerulea. The sequence goes on along the minus strand of VYXF01010837.1, from coordinate 1,305,182 downwards.
GTTACAGCAACCTCAGCAACAACTGCTTTCATCTGCTCATCTGCTTCTTTTGTGATTCATTACTTATTAATGCAGACAAAACCTAAAATTACAGTAAAAATAAATCTACACATACTCAAAAATACTTCAAAATGAAAAACAGTAAATGCAAACTCAAATGGGGTTTATGTCATTGTGAAAAGCAATTATAACTTCACAGTGCTATTCAGGAACATTTTGCATCCTTGTTGCATGTAAAATTGTCTCAAGTCAGAGAATTTAACTTAATTAAATTTATTGCTAATTACAAAAGCTTTAATTACCGATTTGCATATTGAGAAACGAGAAATAGTAAAATACCCAATCAAAGAAAACACTTTTCATCCCTCTTTGTCTGTCTCCACTTCAGGCAGCTCTTTTTTCTCCTTTCTAATCCCCAGTCTCCTTGATTTTGACATTACATTACACTCAGTCCCTTTGGAAAGGCAGTGGAAGGGTGGGGCAGTAGAGTGAGGTTAGTGCATAGTGACTTGCTCTTTTTGACTCTTCTCTTTTCTTGCTCTTTTCGACTCTTCTCTTTTCTTGCTCTTTTCAACTGCTTTAGTATGGATCCTCCACCAGACAACATCCCCTTGGGGATTGTACCTGTCCAGCATGGATTCTTCCATTGTTTGCAACCCCTCTGGAGGCATACTATCATCTGTGTTTTCTTTGGCGCGTCCTAGCGTATCCCATCTTTCCCTTAGCCTACTCTGTTATTTCCCCTGTATTTCCATTTCTGCATTGTTTTGTGTCTCTTGCATTACCTTCACGCCTCCTCTGTGTCTTCTTTCACATCTCCTCATTTCACATACCTCCTCACATCCCTCCTCCTGTATCTCACCTTGTGCCCCCTAACACATTCTCTTTCACTGTTGTGTTTCCTGTCTCTGGTACGTTCCAACCTTTCTTACGTCTGTTTCCTCAGAGATGCCATATTCTGTTTGGTTCCAGTTTCAGTTGTGCAGTGGATCCATACTGTCCTTCACCATGCTGGCTTGAAACAGCTGTGCCCAGCACAGGGCATGCTCTCCTCCCAGCCCTGCAGCTCCCTAAAATCCCTACCATTCATGCCACGTACAGTTCCTAAGGTGGATAGGAATCTCGGCCATAATGATCTATGTATGGATCCCTGATTTCACACAAATGGACAAACAGCAACGGGCGTTTGCACAAAAAAAATCCCTTGTCATCAGTACTTGAAAAACAAAATTAACTTTTTAATGATTGCTCTGCATTAGTATAAGTGAGAGATGTACTCATTTCTAAAGACCAGATGCCATGACAACACATATGTGTTTTTTTAAATATACCAGTTCTAGAATATGGGAATATATACTTCTGAAATTAATTAAATTTGACTTACCACAACAGAATCAAGTTTTTGTTTCACCTTCTGCATTCTCATTGATGCTCTTGCAACACTGACAAACTGATCTGCTGGAGACATCATGGAGTTTTTTTGTACAGGAATTTCAGAAAAACTGCTAAAGAAGTGTGGCCCTCTTGGTGCAGCTGTGGTAAGTGATGAACTGAGGTCTCTTACGAGTTCAGCTTCCTGTTGTGCAACTGTAGAAATAACCAATATTAATGTCTCAGGTGAAGCCTTACACTGCCATGCTCTAAAAAAAATTGAAGGATCATAGACATTTTGCCAGCCATGTCTTCAGTCAAACACCATCAGAAACTGTACCAACAGTGCTATAGGGAAAACCTGAAAGTGACATGAAATTTTCCTCTTACTACCTCATTTCTCCCTAACTCGTCTGATCACAATATCTCACTTCAGTTGTGTTCAATAATCTCTCAAACAGATTTGGTATTTTTGTATTGCATATAAACAATATAGCTCCTCACGCAGAAATATTGGCATTGGTGGGGGGAAAGAGTGGGAAGAGAAAGGAATTTTTCAAAGGCAATAAAGTTATAAAGCCTGTATTGAGTTCAAGTCTGCAGGTATGTGCAGGTGACAGTTCACATTTTTTCCAGTCTAGTTTAAGTGAGTTTATGATGCCTGAGCAATATTTCACACATTGATGGACATATTATGCAGGATGCACTGACTGACAAGTTGACTTTTACAATTTTTTGTACTACAGTCGCAAGCCAACAAAGGTTAAAAGAATTCTTCATGGAAGTTCTGCCCAGGATATTACTAAAATTGTTGGTGTATCTGAAACACATGCTGTTGGGGTCTTAAAAATTGTGTCAGTGACTAAAATTAGTATTACTATATGTTTAACTCTTTCAACACTATGGCAGTATGACTACTTTCTGAAAGCAAAGAGGGTGCTTTTAACCAAAAAAGAAACAAAAAGATAGTAACCAATGACACAAAAAAACACCACAACCTATGCAAAATCTTAATGTCAGCAGTTAAGCAGTCAGAAGATACAAATACAACTGTGCTGTGTGATCTCTAAATGTGTATGCACGCATAAATATATATTTCAAACTACTACATTAAGTTTTTTGAAGACTCACTGCCTGCTCAATAATAAAAAAATTCTGAAGAAACACTTCACCCCTCAAAAATTTCATTGTTTTTAAAATACCAATATCCTACTTAATTGAAGTGTAGCACTAAATATTGATTGCAAAGTCATTCCACTTAATGTTCCTGTAAAAGTCAACCAATTCAACAAATAACCTACACTGAGATTTTATGAGTAATCCTGTTACTACATGTTACTTTAAAAGTCAGTGTATAAAGGATTAGCTTTACAGATCTATGTCCACTGCAAACATAATTCATAGAAAAAAATTACTGCATTATTAATTAACACATTAACATTCCAGATGCAAATGTTCTTAATTGAACACAACTATCAAAAAAGCCTGCAAAGGACAATCTTAATTTTATTTTGTATACCAAAAATTCAAAGATAGCATTTATTATTATTTTCTCTTCAATATAACATGGGGAATAAACATATCTCTGACATAATCACATCACAGCTATAACAGCTATTTATTAGAAGTCCATACACTCTCATTCATTTCTATATAGCTCCTCAACATTATTTTGCAACAAAGCTGGCACAAACTACTCAGATTCCAATTAAGCTACTAATTAGTTTTCCAAATAATTGTATTTTCTGGCTCTATAATCCACCTTGATATTGCAAAAAGGGCTTTTGCATGATGCTGCCTAAATATGATAAAGTGCTGCAAAAATCATACAGTATAGAATACAAAAAACTTGAGGGACCTCTGGTGATTTTGGCTTGGCCAAAACCCTTACTTAAAGCAGCATCACATAGTGCAGGTTGTGCAGGATCATGTTCGATTCAGTTTTGGTATCTCCCAGAAAAAAAAAAAAAGCATTATTATCAAATGGCAGTTCTCTTTTTCTTTCAAAAGAAGTACCAATACTAACAAATTGCTTCTAAAAATTAAATACTTACAGGTGAGTATCAAGAAAATTTGTACTGTACCTTTATAATCATAAATGTATATAAGTATTGGATGATTTTGACCAAAGGCACAAAAAGACACCATGTGTTCATGCGGATGAAAAGCAACATCACGAAGTGGAGATGTGAAGGAGAGTTCAGAATATATGGCCACCTGATCCCCTGCAGAAGTGAAACAAGTTTATTAATGCCATGAAAAAATATTTGAAATATTCAATACAGCAAAATAACAGTTGGTTAAATCTTGTATTGCCACAGTAAATAAATGTTCTTCAGTCAATTTCCTGATTGAAAAGTAGCATTTTGGCATGAGACAAAGGAAATATTGCATTCTTTTAAGTTTTTCAGTAAGTCAGAAAAGTTACTGCTGTTGCAATAGCTGCAGGAAATGCCAGAGGAGGATGCACCAGGTTAGATGAGCTCTCTCGTTCCGATAAGCACGTTCTGGAAAGGTGGCGTTCCACAGAATTTGTTTGTGCTTGCATTGTACAAAGATAGCCATCTTACCTGTGGATTTCAGCTATATAATACTGATAACAGCAGTGAAAGTTGGGCAGAAAATTATTTGAAAATATAAATAAAATTAGCTCTTCAGCTGATGGCACTATAAATGCAAACACAGTGTGCAAACAGAAGTCAAAATCCAATAAAAATGTAATAAAGTTCCTCCTTCTTTTCTCTTTAATTTTTTTAAGTTTTCAGGCAAATTATGTAGCAGCAGAGTTGCAAGCGTACATAATTGGAAACATGAAAAGAAATTCAAAACAGAACTGTTAGTTACCTGCCAGTTCAAAGTATTTATTTTTTTTATTCTAAAAAATTATATAATTACAATTACAGACAGAATGTAACGTCATCAAATCCAAAACAGTATTCTTCTACTTTCTGCTCTTATTTTTGTCTCTTTTACCTCCTGTACAAGAAACTCTACGCTACATTTTCATCCCATTTGTTCAGAAAGATTTTGGTAGCTATTTTGAAACTCTTTGGCTTGGAGACCAATTCACAGAGAAATCTTATTTATCACACACCAAAAATATTCAGTCTCTGACCACCTGCCACAGAGATGAAGTGGTTCTGAACAAGAGCCTGATTCTCAAATCTAAACAACACTACAAAAAAACTTACTTTACCCAAAACAATTTTTGTGCATTCCATCTTAAGATCCTCACCACATGTAAAGAGTTGCAGTATACAAAAAGCTGAGCCTCAGGTGCTCCAGTCATGCTGGATATTACAAATGTTACCTCTATTAATTTCCTCTAGAGAATTATATCTCAGAGATTAATAACAGCTATTTAAAAGGTGCAGCTAAAGTTTTAGGATTTAAGAACGTCTTACTGAAGTTTTATTCCATATCAAAAGTGTTTCAATAAACTTTAAAAAATCCTTCCCCCTCAGCTTTGACAATTTGGCCTAAGCCCATAAAATAATTAGTTACCTGTTTCTGGATTCCAAACATAAGCCTTTCCATCTTCACTTCCTGAAAACAGGAATGTACCACATGGTGTTAAGGTGCTGTGAATCTTTTCTCTGTAATTTGTGGCACCTACATATTTCTTTGTCGCCAAGCTAAAGATAAAGAAAGTTTGCAAATATAGAAGATACATTCAGAATAGACAATGTAACTTTTTAAACATCACTTCCCCCTCTATTCCTCAGAAAAATCAGAACACTTTGCATCCCAAGCAGATATGCAAGCACACACTTTTTGCTGAGTGCAGTATTTATTTACCTTTTATTTTCCCTAACCTTCCTAATGCACCTGACAGTATAGATGAAAATATACATCCTTGTCTTTCATCAGAAAAAGGAAACCTCCAGATCTAGAGAACAGATAGAGATACAGTAATTTGCACTATCTTGATGGTGGGCTTTGCAAAAACCAGGGAAATTGACACTATTACTCCAAGCTCTGTCAGAAAAGTTTTATGTTTTAAGCTTCTTGAGCTTGAATGATTAAACTTAGGCAGCAGCTCTCTTCCGCTCTTCAGACTAATGTCTCCTTGATCAGAAAACCAGCAGTAGAATCAACAAATTTCAGACATAGATGTTGATTCACTATTAATATGTTTAACATTATTTTGCAACTTAGGTATCCTAATCTTTTTTCAGTGAAACACTATTGGTCATCACAGTAATAATTATCTACTGTCAAACAGTTTGTAGGCATCAAGTAGGAGAGAATCCACAAAAGGAGGGAAAGAAGCATAAATCAGCTTCTAAGAGGCTATTTAAACATAAGGCATAGCCTGGAAAAAGATATCAAAGTTCAACATGGAGACTAACCCAGCAGCAGTACTACAATGCAGAATTTGAGGCAAGAAGAATAGCAATAGGCCACCACAGCCCTCAAGGACAGAAGACAGTATTATTTCACATTTGTTACTGCAAAAACAACTGAGGTATGTTGGGAGAAGTGCAGGGCATTTATTATGACAGGAAAATTATTTTAAAGGATATTCCAAATAAATATACCCAAGATGAAATTCTATTTGGCAAGTAAGAGAAAAGGAAGCTTTAATGATCCCACTGTAAGACCATTTAAGCCCAAATAAGAGTTTTAGCTGTACGAATAAGAAAGATAGTATCTCTGAGATGTTATTAGAAGAGCCCTGCAAGATGTAAAACTAATCTTCATACAAAACCCTAAGGAGAGGACTGAACCAAAACCAAATCCCTGATCACATACCTAAGTGACAGGACAGCAGCATTATCCAAAAAGATCAAAAAAGTAAGTTGAAAGAGGAAAGTAAAGAGCAACCAGCTGTCAATCAAAGTGATTTGTGTTCATCTGTGACCTCCACCCCCTCTTTTCTCATGCAGGGAATGAACAGTTAATGCTGACGCGCAAAATTATCACTGCTGGGTATCTGACCCTGTGGTTTATTGATAAATTTAAGTCAATGTAACTGTGGGCTGTGGTCAGAGTAGAAGTCCTGGTGGTGTCCTCTCCACCCGTATTTTCCCAGGCTCTCCCTCATTTCTTCTGTGGTGTTTGGGCTGCTATCAGATGAGTTTGACCAGATAGCTGATTAAAATGAAAATTAATCATTTGTATTTGTAGACTAATTTTTAGTTGGATCAGCTCACTGATCTGACTTACCCCGCATCAAAAGACATCTAGAGATGATAAAAAAAGAAATGCTAGGAATACACAGCCAAAGGTGTGGGAGATTGCAGGAGATGGTACACCCTATGGATAAATTTGCTTAAAATAATTGTGAAATTGCACCCCATATTAAACCCTTTCTTAAAGATTAATATGCATGCCCATCTTTCCCTCTCAAACTAAAACTCTCTGCACGTTTCAGAAAGAGGAGCAACAGAAAAATGCTGCCTCAAAAACTACAGGTTCCCTCTCTTAATCCAACTATGCTTTAGTTTAGCATAGTTTAGCTTCTAGCATGGCCATTATAATTTATCATTTATAGTAAAAGAGAAAAGTGCACCATAACATGGTAGAGTCCTCAGCTAGTTCAAACATTCAATCCAGTACAATAACAGAATTGCTTAGTTTGGAAAAGACCTTCAAGATCTTTAAGTGCAACTGTTAACACAACACTGTCCCATCCACTACTAAACCATGTACCTAAGGGCCACATCTACTCATCTTCTAAATACCTCCAGGGATTTTCTGTGTGGTGATGGGTGGAAAGAAACATATGAAATCAAGGATGAAACATTTTAGAAAAGTTCTTCATATCTTTAATGTGACTTTCCAATCACTTGAACAGAATGTTCAAGTGTTCAACATATGCAAGTGATTGGTGAGAGACTCTGCTCACTCCCACCCAATGAAAGGACAAGAGGAAATGGACATAAATTAAAATACAGCTAATTTTGCTTAAAAATAAGAAAAAAGTCTTTTATTTTGAGGACATGTTGCTCACAGAAGTTGTAAAATCTTCATCCTTCAAGATATTAAAAATCCAGTTGTATAAAGCTCCAAGTAGCATACTATTGTGATTTGATTATTGGGTTGAACTGGTCATTTTCCAACATCAAACTCAAGTGAGTCTATAATCCCGTTGCTTTTTATTTTTGCTTGCCATTAAAAAACATGCTTATCCCAATTAAGAATGAGCAAATCATCAAAAACTGCAAAACTCTCTCATAGCCTGCTTAATAAACCATAATATGTACATCAATGCATCTTTTAGTATTTATGACAATCATCTTCCATTTCATTATCAAAATATCCTTCCCAGAGTCTTAAAAATGCAAAACTAGTACACAAATGTTACCACTTCCAAGTTCTTTTCATGCCCAGCCTGCATTTTAAAAGGGATTTTAATCTTTAGAAGACTAACATTGTATTCTTCATGTCACTTTAGGGTCCCAAGTAATGTAGTAATTTTTAGATATTCTGTTCTAAAACACTTACTCAATGTCACCCAAAAGGTCTGTAATATAGCAGTGTTTTGAAATAATTTCCTAACCCTAACATTTCCGTCCTTGATTATTAAGACATATTTTTCTCCCCAACTACAGAACTAATACCTTTACAAAATTTTATTTCCCCATGCAAATTTTAAAACATAAAGGAAATACACATTTGTCACCAAAAATACTAACATTCTGAGATCCATAATTCTCAGGGTACTGTCTTTGGCATGGATTAATAAATGCCTTCCATTCGGATGAACTTCCAAATGATTTATTGGTGTTCCTTTAAAATCATTTTCTTTTATTTCCTACGGAAGGACGGAAAATAAAGAAAATTATATAACTTTGTATATTAAAACTCATGTTATTACACATTATTGCCCATTCTTCTCTTGCATTACTCTTTTTCTGCTCAATTCATTTTATTTGGTTAAAGTTTGTTCCTATATTAAGGCATTACATCCTAGACATCAATTTTTTACAACCATGAGGCAGATTCTGTTGTGATTGAATTTAAAAAAAAATTAAGCTGATGACAGAAATGCTGACTGAACATTAGGGCTCTAAGGTATGAACAAAGGTGTTTTTTAAAGCCTGTGTCTAATTTATTTTTGTCTCTAGAGAACAAAGCATTTACCTGTTAAAACAGTGCTATCAAACCTCAAGTATTTTCATGTTTTATATAGAAAAAAAAATTACAGAATCACAAAATCCTAGAATATCCTTAGGTGCAAGGGCCCCACTATGAACATCAAAGACCAGCTCCTGGCCCTGCACAGGACAGCACCAAGAAACACACATGTGCCTTGAGAGCTCAAACAACATTTGAATTTTCTCAGGCTTGGTGGTGTGATCACTCCCCTGGGGAGCCTGTTCCAGTGCCCAACCCAATTAAGTTGCTAAACAATAAAAAAAAAATAAGTCAGCAAATCACTGCATGTTGTATCAGTTCTTCGATATCAATTTTTAAAGAAAATACACCTTTAAACAAAAGGTAACGTATTAAAAAAAAATTAGTTCAAATCGGATTACTAGATTTGGAACAGTTCACATAAAAATTACAATGCTAGTTTAAGAAACCTGTTTACCTTATTGACCTTCCAGTGTTGAAAAAGTTGTGGAGAACTTCCTTTGACAGGTGTATCCCAAACTATTATCAGTCCTGAACTATCTCCTGAGAACATGTGGTGTCCTGAGAAATAATGTCTTATAAGTAAAATACCACCCACAAAATAATAATACAGAAAACAAGAAACAACCTTTTGTTCTCTCATTTTTGTGAATAGGAAAATACCAATTCTTCCATCTCTTTTGCTAAAATATACTCATTGTAAATGCATTTTGCTCATATTGCATGACATAAGCCGATACCATAAATCTGGATGTAGCGTATACATTAAATATGGAGGTGCAGAACATATTTTTAATTTTTTAATATTTTTATTCATATTCTAAAACCAGCAAAAAGTGAGAATTTATAGCTCAACAAGCTTCACATGATAGTTCAATGCTTACTTATACATTCACTTAGAGAACCTTGAACTAGAACAAATAGTGTTTTCCAGCATTTGTTCTTTAGGCAGAATTATTTATTCTTTATAAAAATACAGCTTTCCTCTTTGTAGTACCTACTTCAAAGTACCTACTGACTAAAATGAACCACCTAACTACTAATGATGTCACTAATACTAGAAAAAGTCAAACTTTAATTTTCACCCATCTTCAACTCTTCCTCCACTAGTACATGTTAGTACAACATTCAGCTGTTAGCCTATCAGTTAACATGACTCACAACAGTCAAACCTCTGTCCTTTTCTCTCCATGTTTCCTATTCTCTGTCAATATTGAAAAGTTCATCACCTTCCCACTTCTTCAGTCTGGTGCTAAAATTCTCACACTCTAATTACTACTACCTCATTTTCTTTATCAAAGAGTCATAGATTGATTAGGGTTGAAAGGGACCCTAAGAATGATCTAGTTCTGACCTCCCTGAAATGGGGAAGGACACCTTCCAGTAGAACAAAGCCCAGACCAACATGGCCTTGACCATCTTCAGGGATGGGGCATCCACAATTTCTCTGAGCAACCTGTCCCTGTGTTTCAGCACTTTCTCAGTAAATAATTTCTTCCTGAGAAGAATACACTGCCTCCATGAAGTAAAGAAAACCACCAGCACTCAAGTTGATCTTCAATTTGAAAGACAACTATTTGTAAAAGTAATATTAACTACATACCTTCTCCATCAAAACAAAGTGTGTTGATGAAACTCTTATGGCCATCAAGCTCCTGTAGCAGTTGCCCATGGATTTCTTTCACATTTGCATTCCAGATTCTAATCACTGAGTCATAACATCCTGTCACAACCAACGAGTCAGCAACTGGGTGGTACTTGGCAGTGTAGACAAATGAAGGATGAGGGAAAACTCTCACTGCAGACGCTGCCTTCATTTCTATTTTCCACATTCTAAAAGGAAAAAAAAGGTAGAATTTTTACTGTATAAAGCAGTCACACACACAGGTATAACTGATGCCATATTTTGTGCTACTGCTTCTAGAGGTAAATGCTTGCAAACGCTTAAAAATACCTGTTTATCCCACCAATTTGTTCCACCTCTATTTAATCCTTTAATATGGTACTTTGTAACAAGAATTAAGAAAAATGTACTACTTTACACAATATCTGGTCTTCAAAGCAAATTAATGACTACTTACTCACTTAACAGATATATTTCTCATTTTAAAATACTCTTAAAGAATTCCATGGAATTAATTAGTTTCTTTCTTTCAGGAGTTACAACCAAATTAGGCTAGGGGTATCATTAGGCCAAATTAGGCTAGGGGTATCATTCATTTAAAACAACAGTAGAACAAGAAAAGCCATAAATGAACATTCAGGGCCACTAAATATAATTAAAATCCCAGAAAATTTTAGAATAATAATTACCAGCCACACAGTGATCATGATCTCAAGGATGTTTACATCACATAAATTCACTTCTTACTATTAATCTATTTCCTATCCTTTGCCACCCATAGCTGTAAGATCAGATTTTTCTTAGTGTTTTCTATTTGATAGTATGCATTTTATTAGTCAGCCTTCCCCAAAGATGAGTCCACAAAGAATAAAAAAGTACCTGGATCACTCCATACAGGTGGGCAGCACATTACACACAGTATTCGGTTACAAAATGCTATTGAATTGTTTTAGTGGCACCCCTCCCGGTGAGGCAACCACTTCTGGTGGCTATTGAAGAACTCTAAGCTTACTCAGAGTTGATTTAATTACAAAATTGCAACCCTTTAGAGTACAGCAATCAATTTGCAATTTGATGCAGAAAGATCACAAGGAGTTTACGTATCTTTGAGAATGGTTTTAATCTAACAAAATAAAAATTAATTTTTTGCTCACAAATAATGTGAGACTAAACCTTGGGAAGGCTTAAGGATACACTTAAGGAAGGCTACAGAACACTATATAAATAAGAATTCACATAAGTTCATTAATTTACCTTCACATTGCCTTAGAACTCAGTATGAGATAATCCAAATAATAAATTGACAATGACTTTAAAGCAGTGGGGTGCTGAGAGTTTTTAAGAAGCTGAAGGCAACTCACAACAAATACAGGAACTAATAACTTGTACAGTGACTGCACACAGTACACAGAAAGAAGGCAGACCACTGCAGTTTAAACTTGCTGCCACAAATTAAAGAATTGAGGAACAGTTCAGCCTTCTTATAGGCAACATAAATGACTGAAATTGATATTGACCTCAATAGAAAAAATTCTTACTTTATTCACACCCAAATTAAAAAAAAAAAAAATGTGCTGAACTCTCAACATATTCTTTATATGCCTACATACAAGCAGCAAAAAAACCCTGAAACAGTTCCACACATACAGTATATCATTTAACAATTCTTCTGGCATTTCAATTATGCAACTGCCTGTAGCATTACCGAGCTGCATAACAGAAATAACAGATAGGGATCTGAAGGGCTAAAAAACCCCAAAAAGCTCTATGAAAACCAATGAAGTTGCTCACAAAAAAACTGTACAGTGTCCCAGTGATATTTTCATGTGTATCTACAACTTTGAGTGTTTGAGTTTTTAAATCTGTACAGAATAATATTTTAACATTAACACTGTAGGGAAGTACACTTTAACTGCAGAGGATTCAATGTAAGAAATACAAGTATCAAAATTATTTTACCGCAATTTAAGCTGAATTACTTTACTAAGTGTGAAAAACCAAAACCACACCACCAGCATACATACATGCTGTGTGGTAAATTTACATACATAACTTGAATCTTAAATTTTCAATTTTCTGCCAAGTGTTCAAACTTGAAAACTTATACTGCATTCATAATATGGCAATTTCTCCAGGAACTGAATATTACAACTGTCTCAGTGTCTTGAAATAAAAATTCTTATAGTTTTTTACTGCACTGTAGATTTAGACACTAGAGTTTTTGGAAAAGATTTGGTTTCAAATACAGATACATTAGAAATAGTAAATACAGTGTAAGTGATTGACCCAATCACAATTTTTATATTATTTTAGTCACACAGTAACCAAATCTTTAATTAAAACATTATAGCACAGTTTGTAGTAAAACCTTGACTTGGACCACTTTCTTTTCAACTTCTGATGGTATCTGCCACTATACTGACCTGACAGTGCAGTCAGAGGAAGCAGTAAGAAGGTATTGATTGTCTTTTGACCAACAAAGATCATACACTATGTTAAGGTGACCATAAAATTCTCTCAGGAACTGTCCAGAAGGAATTTCATACACTAGGGAAGTTGAAAAAGAAAAAGAATTCTTTTGTTAGTATTTGCAATCAAACAGATGTAGCTACTAGAGCCAAAGTTTAGTCTAATCTTAGGCTGATTTTCAGCTAGCATAAATCAACTAATTTTCGTTATCTTCTCATTTTGAGACAACAGGATGAAATAATTGCTAGATATGAATAGACAGCAAGAAGCTACTTCCATCTAGTGGCTCAGGGATGTCACAAATGTCTTACCCCTTAAGAAACACCATATTTGCATCAAATTACTAGAACCAGATTAGGATTATGTTGTGTTTCCTTAAATTTTGACACTAATTGACCAATCTAGAAATATTTTAACACCGAGATAATTTTCTGTGGCTGTGTAATAAAGGAATCTAGATTTACTGTTCCTTGCATTTAAACACTTACTTTGTGTAAACTTGAAATACCGCTCTCTCAAAACCTCAAAACTTTTATGCAAGGTTAAAGAACTATGCAGTTGAAGCTATCGTGATGAAGCAGTCAAAAATTTGAGTTAGAAGGAATGTTTGTACTTTGACTGAACTGGACCATGGAAGACAGCAGCTTCCAGCAGCCTGACTGGAGATGGTAACATTCCACTATCTTAACTTTCAAGACAGGTTAGGAGAAAAACTTACATGAAAAGTGTGTGAGGCAGAAGCTTAAAATGTTATTTCCCTTAAAACATTATAATCAGAAACTATGTTCCTTCTGAAAACTGATAAGTATTTCCATTAAGCCTCTGGGCAGAAAGGATGTCATTTCATACCATTAAACTGTGCATATGTAACCATGCAGGAAAAGCCAGATCCAGCCCCATCAACACAGAAAGAGCATTTTCCTCAATGCTCTTTAATGCAGAGAACAATCTTCTAATCACAACTACAAGCCAGAAACTCTGGGGGAAGTTAATTTTTAAGCTCGGCGTTTTTAATGTTTAATTTGCAAATACATGGATTATAAGGAAAAAGCCAGCATGTATGTGAACTTACAAGCAATGGGATAGCCATTCCTTCCTGCACACGCTGCTGCCAGCGTTCTCCCATCATGAGAGAAGCGGATACAGAAGCAGCCCATATCTCCACCTCGCAGGGAAAACAGGTGCTTGTTGGGTATGCGGCAAGCCTGGCTTTTCAGGGAACAATTGGTAGGAATGTTAATGATCCAACGTGTGGAACACACTCTTAGCTCCTGACATGCACAAGTTCTAAAAGGCTAGTAACATCTTAATGGCATTCCAACGTAAAATTCAACATATTATAAACAGAGACAGTTTTGCAGCACAACGTAGGCCCCATGAATTTGTATCGCTTTCTGCCCCAGTACTACAAAGAATTAGCAAGCTTGAGAAAAAAAAACAAAACCATTTAAATTTAAATAAATTCCTTAATCTTAAGAAATGCTCAATAATGCCTGCCATCAATGATGTAAGCTGTGGGGTTAGATTGTAAGTCAAGCTTGTTTAAGAAGTCTAAGCACGACTTTTAGTAACCTAATGACTGCAGTACAAACTCAGATACCCAACAATAAGCACTCAAATCTTTGTTCTGCTACCAAATAATTTTAACATTCTTCATCTGTATTTAACTATCTGACTTTTAAAGACAGAACCAGAGATGAAACATCTCAAAAAACCAAACTCGTATTTTAGACCCCTTTCCTTTCTCCCAACATATTATCTCTTTTTGATCCAATGGCTTTTTCTCAAAAACTAAATTCAAAGTTTAAGATGAAGGGCAATATCCACAGTAGCTATGTGGTTCTTTAATGTAAGCTCTATCTGTCATAGTTTAAAAATACCTTCAACAAACAAAAAGAAAAATCAAGAAAATATATTTCTAATCAAGCTGAAATCTGAGAACTAGCTTCTTGTCTTACTTCCATTACCCAAATAATCCTACTCTTTCGAATTCTTAGAGAATTCCGCAGATAAAAATACCTGGCTGAAAAAATTGTTAAATCAACCATATTTGTTAAGGTTAAGCCTCCTCTATTATCTATGAGAATTTTTTATCTTTTGTTAAATACCTTTGTTAATTATTTTAATTAATTACTTGCTTTATAATACTTATAAAAATATAGTAAATATTTAAATTATTTTCATTTAAAATTCAAAGAAAAATGCTTCACCTGTCCAGGCAATCTTGACCATTTTAATGGCTCCTTTTTTTCTTCTGAAGAAGGTTCACATCCTTCTCCCTGGAGCCCAGACAGTGCTGTATTACTTTGTTGCTGCTGAACAGCTGTCATAGAGTGAAAAGAAGGACCAACCTTAAGGCAAACAAAGCTAAGTATCAGGGAAAAAATAATTCAAAAGTCAACAATGTAATTTCTAAAAAGGTTAAAAGGTAATATTAATCTAAATGTCTTGCATTTCTACAGAACCCGGAAAACAGATGTTGGAAAAGTTTAATACATGAAAACTGCATTGCAAAATGTCATTTAAAGTAACCAGGAAGTCAGAAAGTAATCCAAGCTTCCAAAGTTGTGTCAGTCATATGGTATCACAATTTTTTCAAAAAATCAATAATCTCCCGTTTTTAGTAACTATCAAAGCCAGTGAAAATTAGAATTACTCCACTATTGTGCCTTATTGTACTACTGAGAAGGTGCACACCTTACCAGGCATCCATAGATCACCCTTCTAGTACAAAAGTGAGCAGAAGAAAGCATTATTACAGCTCTAAATACAAATGGGAAATTATACAATAGCACAATATTGTACTTGCATTGGAGGAAAGAAAATGCCATATTTATCTTGAATGCCCATCTCAGCACACACCAGTGTAAGTTTGTTTTTAAATAAGCTTTCATTTGTGAAAAAAATACAGCTCAGCATAGCTATAGGTGCAAGGAAGCAAAGTTAAGTAACTAACATCTTTTCTCAAAGAATTTTTACACCTGCATGAGTTCAGTGACTTAAAAATGGCATTTCTACTAATAAGAAGGAACATTAATCTTCAATAAAGTATTCTGAAAGTTTTCTGACTGTCAGTGGCAAAATATTTGAAGTTGTAGGTAGAAAAATATGCCTATTTTTCAAAGATACCTATGAAGGGCTGAGTTTGAAACACCCATCTTGAGCTGTAACATTCTTATGATATATTTTATATACTGCATGTAAGCACAGCTTTTATATACATTCATACAAATAACAACTCACATGCTCTACCCAGGTACTACTTTTTCTACAGAAAAGTCTGCATATTTGCAAATAGAATTATATATTATATATTTAACTTACATGATCTGGCAGTTTTAGGCCCTTTACAGTTACGTATAAAGTTGATGGGTAACGATTTCTAGGACATTTTGCCCACCAGTCATAAACCTCAACAACATTTGAATGTGACTTGGTCCTTGAGGGTGGGTAATACAATTGCAGACGAAGTTTTCCACCAACGTTTAGAACTTCATTTGCACCTACAAGCTGGATGGGTGATTAAAAGGAGGAAAGAGGAAGAAAGATGAACATAAAAGTAATTAATAATTTCTAATATCTCAACTAACAGTATAAACTCCTGAAATCCACTTCCCACTGCAGAAACATACTAACCCTAAAAGCGATAACGATCTAAGCATGCATTTAATCTCTCAGGATCAAATCATGAAGATTAAATCTTAGATGGCAGCTTAGTTTCAAAAGATGCTTCACAGCAGTCATATCTCAAAAGTGGGAAGACCTCTGCAGCACCTCTCTTGGTTTTTTTTTAAACTAGTATTTGCTAAAATCAACCAAATCTCAAAGGACTGCCAATCCACAAAAAACTTCTTCCGAATCTGTCCTCTTTGAATGCTGCAATGAAGGGCATTGGTAAGGCTTTGGTTCAGAGCAGAAGATAGAGCAATATAATAACCTCTCCAACCTCAGAGGAGACAGTCCTCTCTACTGAACTGAAGAATAACAGAATTATCTATTGCTATTAACACTGACCAGTGTTGAATCAGGACATTTCTACTTTGACTGACACAGATGAAAGGATAATGCAGGCAGCTGCACTAAGAATGAAGAACAGACAACAATTTTATTCATATTTACAAGCTGAAAATTCATTCTTCCCTCTGTTCAGGAGTAGGCTGTACTTAATGCCTGGATGCACAGTTCCTACCAGCTCTGCTAACAGACATGGGACAGCAGACTCCTGATTCCCATAGATTTATCTTGGGCAAAGCTCAGAACAATATCCATATTGAATTGCTATGGAGGCCTCCATCCCTTCACCTGAACTCACAGTCCATTATCTTCTCCTGTATTTCTCACATTTCCTCTATGTTGTGGACTGCTCAAAGACTGTCAATGACTATCACACACAGGGGTAGGTGTAAATAAACAATCCTCAGGGAAATTGAAGTTTGCCAGCTCTCGAAGAACTAATTGACACATTTAAGTCTCTTTTAAAAGGGTAAAAAGGTACATATGTGCAGGCTCAATTACTCATATCTCACATTTGACACATTGTATCTCAATTGCCACAGCATTTCAAACTCTGCAACTGAAAATGAGAAGCATTCTATAATTAAGTTAGGAGTCTTTTCAAAGACTGGACAACTGAAAATGCCACAAGAATTTGGAACAGCTGAGGTAAAGAAATTAGTGGATTTGTAATTTTCTTCACAGTCAGAAAAATGCAAAAAAAACCTAAAAAAAACCACCCTCTACCTAATGAACAAACAAAAAACTTATATATTCTATACTTTCTTGAAAAACACATATTCTTTTAAGTCAAACCTGTTATTGTGTTGATTTCATGGAGTGGAAGAAGAGGAAAAGGAGCAAACAATCAAACAAAAAAAGATTTACTTTTTCCACCTCTGTTGCTGAAAATATTTTAAAATGCTTTCCTATTTAGTACAGTGAGAGATTTTCAGATAAAAGGATTTATGAATTTTGTTTCTTTATTTAAAGATTTACAGTACCTTTAGAAATGCCCAACAAATCTTTCGGTAACGACCTTCCTTAATTTTTACATCAGAGCTGGCTCTCACTTCATGTGTACTTGGAGAATCAAGGACCTAGAAGTATCAGGAATATAAATGTATTTCTAATTAATATATACTCCATGGTAATTAAAAAAAACACGCTGAAAATATGCTTGGTCAATTCACTAAATTAAACAGATTTAAATTTTAAGAAATTACAAAACCAGTGTTTTTTCCACACAAGTATGAAATTAGAAATAACAGGTCCTTATGCACTTATCTGATGACTATTTATGACCTCCATTAAAAAAGAAGTCTAGTCTTAAAAAACTTATTCTTGCTCCCCTTATGTCTCAATAAAAGAGAAAAAACAATAATGAGTAATTTTCTTAATTCAGAAGTCATTTAGATCACAAATCTGACAGCTAAAACCAGTTGCATATTAATCTAGATGGAAAATGGCAGTCAAAAAGTTAGTTTGTCTTTCCTAGCTTTATCAGTTTTGTCATCCAATCAGTCACAGAACAGTTTGGGTTGGAAGGAACTTTCAAAGATCACAGAATTCTGGGCCATGGACTTGGACATCTTTCACTACATCAGGCTGCTCAAAGCCCCATCCAACCCGGCCTTGAACACTTCCAGAGAAGCCCATGAGTCTTCAATTTTCTGTCAGAGACCTGAATATTCCCATATTTTGCTACTCTTGGAAATGTACCTGGTATAAAAGAAAGCCTTAGAACAATACTTTTTTCAAACTTGTATTTCATAAACCACACTGAAATCAAACAGCCTTTTTACAGTGGAATCATACTTTTGGCTTCAACATTATTTCCATGAAGCATCTTTACATACAAATGTAATAGTTTTGTGTTAAGCAATTAAGGATTCTTAATTCTATAAATATGTTCATCTACAAGCATCTCAAAACATTAAGAAACATATGGCAATAAATTATATCCAACCTATTTGAAACAGAAAAAAAATACAAGGAACAAAAAATGCTTATTGTATTAGGTTTCCATTCTAATGTTAATTCTACAAAATCTCTCTGTGCAAATACTGAAATGCCTAAGCTAAAAACTACATTGAATATAAAATCTATTTTTTTTCCTTCAAACATAATTGTATTGGAGGACAAATGAATAATTACTTTATGAAGACTGGGACAGGAGAGGTAGATGTGCAAAATGCTAACAGAAACAATGCAACAGTTTGCTGATTGGTACAATGAGGTGCTGCTACAGGCAGACAAATTTTGCCTTTGAGTTTCTTGTATTTAAACATCTTTTCAGATTTCAAGAATGTGAAAAGAGTGATATCCACCATATCTTACCAGCCTTCCCCAGAAGTTTGAGAGCTGATTTTATAAGAAAGCTTCATACTTTTTGTTACTATCAAAACAGGATCCTTTACTATAAAAAAACCTCACTTTTTGTTATCTCCACTTGACTTTGTACCTTAAAGCTATGCTATTAACCCAATTTAACTGAAATAAAACACCCGATTCAGTCAAATATACCACTGAAGAAACAAACCAAAAAGCAGAATGTGCATAAATCAGATGTAAAATATTTCATCTTACCTCAAAAAACAGGATAACCCGAGGGCTTTCCTCAGTGTTTTGGATAAAATAAGTAAAACGCTCGTTAAATATTACTTGTTCTTCCCACTCTGGAATTGCTGATTTTGACTTTCTAAGGTCACATGGTTGTGTCATTATAGGAAGAATGTGCTCTATTTCTTCTTGTTCGTAAGATGTATCTTCCTTCTTGCTGTTTCAAGATTTCCAAAGAATTACAATAGTTAGAGCATTTAAAAAACAACCTTGAACAAAACAATATTTTCAATAAATGAAAGCCAAGAAACATATAAGATACTATTTGTCTGATTCTAGAAAAAATCCTAAACCCACTGAAAATTTCGGACAATTTGCAATGTATATAGAAAAACTACAGGCTGAAGCTGAAAATTCTAATAATTAACTTACTGTTAGCAAATTAATGCATAATGATCATGGTGGAGTCTACTGCTTAGGCCCCATTAAAATTTGGTTTCAGGAAAATTATGCATAATGACAGTGGGAACAAGCAACTGATATAATTAGAAATATAAAGAACTAAACTTCATTTGAGGATTTTAAAAGGTGTCAATATAAAAGGCAGACGCTATTTATATTACAAGAATTTTGCTTACATGTTCTTGGCTTTTATATATTTTTGACACTTAAGAAATTTTGCCTCTGGGAAGGATACCGAATGAACTGTGTTGGAAATATCACAGATTCACAGAATATACTGAGTTGGAAGGGGCCTACAAGGAACAATCAAGTCCAACTCCTGGCCATGCACAGCACCACCCCCAAGAGTCACACCACGTGCCTGAGAGCATTGTCCAAACACTTCCTGAACTCTGTCAGGCTGGTGCAGTGACCACTGTCCTGGGGAACCCCAGGAGCAATACAGCAGTGCAGAGCATTTAAAAGTGCCAAAAGGAAAAGAAAAATATCACCCTCATTTATTGTATGTATACAGACATACATACATATATATATAGAATCACAGAAACTAACAAACAGCTACACAAGCTTAAAATACCCCATTGTTTTCATTCTCATATTTAATTTTGTAGGGAACAGTATATCTATTTACTGCAATCAGTGATAATAGAAACAGTTTATTAAAAGTCACCTATAATCCTTCTTCACATATAAGCCACTTCTCTGATCAACAATATGGATTTTAACAACAGGATGAGATATCAAGTGATCAATTTTAAGTCGATCCGATCGATGGATATAAACTCCCAAAACAAGATCATCACCAAAACCAAATTTAGACTGAGTTGAAATTTCTGAATTCTTCATTTCCTCATCATTTTCTGCAGCACCTTCCGTGGTTTCTTCTAGAAATTGGAGTAAAGTAAACAAACTGTCACTAGTGAAACATAGTAACTTCTCTCTAAACTCAAAACTACTTAAAGTAAATTAATTTTCAAGATTTTAGATTGATTTATCAAATAAACATCCTCACAAATAAGCCTCAGAATGGGAAGAACAGAGGTACAATTGAGCAACTTAAGAAATAAAAGTAACTCAAACAGCTCAATCACTTCCATGTTCCTACTATGCACAAATATTTCTGTAGCAGCACAAAAAAACCGTGCAGCAAAGTAGTACAGTATTATAACATTTTGCTGGCAGACCTTTTCTGGTTTTCTTCTTAACCTTCTTGGCTTTAGGTTTCTGTTTATCCATGCTTTCCTCCAGTTTGTGTCGATCTGATGTAAAAAGTCTTTCAGGTGACTGACTTTCATTGCCACCTTCTTCTGGATGGTGATGCTGCAGCTCAGAAAGGGACATTGCACTGCAAGGTAATGGATCACTGTCAGCAACTGCAGATCACTGCCTATATTGATACAATTGCTCATTGCTTTTATTAATATACTTGAAATTCTGCAACTCATCATCTGTGTATCTTGAAATCATAACAGCCCCCAGCCCCATTAATGTCTTGCCTTTTTCAGTGCTCTCCTCCCTTCCTTTCTCCCTAATTTCCAGACAATTGCAGAACCATTTATGTGAGGAGTCAAACAAATACTCTTTTGCTGGATCAGGGTCATCACTTATCACTAAAAGAAAATCATGCACCAAACTATCTTAAGTTAGTTAAGAATTGAATTCCATAGTAAACAAACATCAAATAGCAATGAACATTTTTTTAAAAAAGTTAAAAAGAATTAATGAGCTAAATTTCAATCATGACAGCCTTTTGAGAAAGGATTTAGTATTTTTTTTTATAACAGAATCATCCAGTTAATCACTTAGAAATATGAACAATTTATCAGAAAGCTGCTGCCTACCTTAAAATGAAACATTTTGTTTAAGATTCACAGACACACCAGGTACAGTTTGTCATGTTACCTTGTTTCAGCTTCACTTAAAACTGCTCGCTCTTTCCTCTTTTTCTTCTTTTTGCCCAATTCATTATTCAATGCATCTTCATGCCTTTGAACAGTGGAGGTAGATTCAGACATCTGTTCTTTAAGTTTCTTTCTCATTTTCTTCTTAATTGTATTTGCCTCTCCCTCAGCCACATGCAGCTGATAGGCTTGAATTAGCTGCTCTTCCTCTTCTAATTCAGTTACATTTCTCACTTCAGTCAAGGAATTTTTGATCTTTCTATCACCTTCTTGATCAGGTACATCTGTTTGTGATTTACTTTTTGTTTTCTTCTTTGGAAAGTCATTAGTCTTTTCTTCAAAACTCCCCAATTTAGCTTCATATATATCTTCCTCCTCATTAAATTGTTCTTGTAACAGTGATTTCTTTTTCTTCCTGTTCGACTTTGGCTGCTTGTTCTCTTCTCCACTAACAACATCATTATTTATTTAGTTTGCAATTGACTCTTTCTCTCTCAATTTATTTTTTGTAAATCTTGGGCTCTCTTCTTCAGGATTATATGTGTTGTTTATAATTGCTTCATCGTTCACACTCTCCTTAGATAGATCAATATTATTTCTAAAGGTATCAAGCTATAAATGAAAAGAACATAAAACATATTTGTACTAAAAATCATGTTCCAAGGATAAATACTGCACTTCATGTTATTCCTTCAGCAACATTACTCAAAATAAAATTAAATCAAAGATCTAGTTATTTTGTTGTTTAAATTTGACATGTGACAGGTGGAAAGTCAACAGAAAATTCACACTGAAAAAAAACATTTGGTATTTGGGCACCTCATCCTCAATGTTACACTATGTTTTCATATGACTGTTACATATATCCAGTAAAAAAAGGAAATCAAGAAGTCTATTCCATTAACAGATGCCAGTGTTTAACACTGTGGAGGATGAGAAGACTTCATGCACCACAAAAACAAATACATCCATCCACTGAAAACCCAAGTTAGAGACATATTTCAAGCTCAGTTGTTTGTAGTCTCTTATACTGAAACCTGCTTGTCAGAACTAAATTTTAGCTAATGCATTTGTTTAAGCACTTCTTGATGGTTTTAGAGAAAACACATTGTAAACTTTCCTCTCTCCTTCAAGTTTCTATTTCTGGTAACTAAAGGTCAGAATGCCACTTCCCTGCCTCCTTGGATACATTCAAGGTCAGGTTGGAAGGGGCTCTGAGCACCCTGATCTAGTTCAAGATGTTCCTGATCATGGCAGGGCGCTTGTGTTTGATCACCTTTAAAGTTCCTTTCAATCCAAACTACGATTCCATGATAATGCCAAAGAACACAGCAAGTAACTGAGGTCTAATTCTCCAAGGTCAACACAGAGATCTCTGTTCCTTGATGTAACTTCTATAAAGTCACTGAGGTTCATTTACGCTGTTGTCTTACAGAAAACTCTCTTAGAGCCTCAACATGAAACATTAGAAAAGGCTTGGCTTTAAAACACAACAAAAGCAAATTAAAAAGCTTGGAGAAAATATACATGTCTGCCTAAAAATTTGAAGGGCCAAGACCTTCTTCCAATTTATTTGCCAAGACATTGCTCCCTTCTAGTCAGGGTATGTCTCCCAGTTACAGAATCATGTTTGTCTCAAACATTTGTAAAACAGAATATGCGTAATAAGTATGAAAATATTGTCCTTGCATTTTCATCTTATACTTCCTTAAAGAAACCACTAACATCATATTTATTTGTAAGTCAATGATTCAAGAGGATGTGGAAAATTTCATATAAATAACTTGAAATACAGAACAGAGTAAGGAAAATAAAAGAATTAAAGGGCAAGGTTTATATAAACTAAAAAAAAACCCAAACCAGAATAATGTTCCTAATGGATTGTTCACTTTCTTATCTTTATTTCTGTGAATAACTTTAACTGAGTATGAGAGTATGAGAAATGAAGATTAAAGCACACTGACAATTAAAACCCAACAGTGGCCAATAACTAAGGTCATGCTGATTTTTGTCTGATAAAACATCAATCTACTAAGTGCAAGTAGTAGAATTATTTGAGAAATCCAAGACAAAAAGCCCTCATCTAGACCTGGTCAAGAGTTTCTAAAATAACTCTGATATTCAAGACTAATGTCCTTAAAGGAATCTACCTGATGCCAAAACTAGCTTGAAATACTTACTAGAACTTGTTATTTATTATTGCCTACAAACAAAAAAATCATAAATTCACAGAATCACTCAGGTTGGAAAAGACATCTAAAATCATCAAGTCTAACCATTAACCCAGCACCACTAAACCATATCCCCAGGTGCCACATACACATGGCTTTTGAACAGTTCTAGGGATGCAAACTCCACCATTTCCCTGGGCAGCCAATGTCTGACTATCCTTTCAATGGAAAAGTTTTTCCTAACATCTAAACCTCCTCTGGTATAACTTGAGGCCATTTCCTTATAATGAAAATAAACCACAATATCAAACTACAGCTAATTTCAGGAACATTAATAGATACTGCAGGCAGCACAAAGCTGTTTCAGCAGTTCAAATATACGTTCCTCAGATAAACAGCCTGTAGGATCTCAATTCAGGCCATCTTTTCCACATGCTGTAATTACAGGACATAATTAAACAGAAAGGAAAGATGCAAAGAAGTTACAAAACAATGAAGTAAAAACCAAGAGGTTAATAAAAAATCTTCAGATTAGGATTCTGGTGGGAATACTGGTATAGATTCTCTGAAACACAGGACTGAAAGATATCAACTAAGAGCAATCGTCAACACATAAACACTGAAGTGAATTAGAGAAAGGAGTTAGGCTGGAAAAGCAGCTCAGTAAGACAAGTCCATCTCTGGAGTAACTCCAGAGGGTTGCTGACCTGAACCTGACTTTCTCAGCTTAAAATACGGAACAAATAAGGCGGCTTTGTTTCAGAACAGCTCTATGACCACATTCCACCAGGGCAGAAGAAGCACTCCCCCCTGAAAACAGCCTTGCTCGCACTACTGGCTAGAGAGGAGCAGGGGATGGGTGCCAGCTGAGGTGCACACACGTGGGCTGACACTCAAGGCTCACACCACAGCTAGTCAATCACAGCTCACATCACTGCCCTTCGTGCCCCAGAGCTGACAGCAGGGACAATGCCTGAGAATATTACACCTTTGTAAAGGGACTTCTCAAATACGCATGAGTGGAAGCTGGCCTGGCAGCGTATAGAGCGAGTTTGTCACAGGTATTTGGAAACTTGTGGAACCTGATTTACAGAGGTACCTGAATTTCTGCCCACAATAATACAGGCACACCTTGAAAAATTAGGGATGGACACTGCCAGCCCACTGAAGCGCTGATATGTACTGGTTGTAGAAGACCATTAACCTACAGTTGAATTGTTAATGAATGTACTTGTGATGATGGCTTGTTGGGTAGGATGTTTAAGAAAATCTTAATGTACTAGGAAACCAATTTTACTGCCATTGCTTGTGTAAGTCTGTAAAATATAGACACTCCAAGCTAGAAGAACTTTAATTTACAGATAAGATGATGGACTTGGAATTTTTCCACCAAATTCTAACAGAAAACATTGAGAAAATGTGTGGATTAATTATATGGTCAACTATTATCAGTTCTCCTATTCTATGCACAAGAAACAAAGGGGAAAAATCCAGTGGAAATCTCAACAATTATTCAGTGCCTTTCAGCCTACAAACCAGATAGGCTGTTGCAGTCCTGCCTTGAATACAAAACCCAAGTTACCAATGCCTGTCCATCCCAATATTGTCATCTGATCAGACTACAGTCTAACAAAGAAAATTTTGCCTCCATAGAACGATCTAACTTTTTCATCTGATAGAAAATTTTTAAACATTCTCTTTTCAACCACATAACTTAGACTGAACCAAATAGTTGCAATCATTTTCATGATGACTTTAGGCAGATTAATGTACCTGAACATTGCCTGATCTGCAGCTTGCCTCATTCTAACAAGTTGTAATAGGAGGCACAAATGGTAAAAAATAAAAATGGTGTCTGCTCTACAAAGGATATTAGTAAACTCACTTTCTGACTATGTCTCAATTGCTTGTTTTTTCCACAATGCCTCTATGCTGCACACCCACTGCCCCAGTGGCTATTTACTGAACAGCAAAGCAGAGCTTTCACTGGCCACAGCTGATGTGTATTTCCACATCCATTACAAGCTCTTCATTCCTATCAGTTGTGGATTCAAACTTATCCTGCCCAGCAGACATCAACCTCTCTTCTTGCAAGCAGACTGCTTCCCTGCTGTCCAGGCAGGCTCTCCAGGCAATAGGCACACAGAGCAGAGCAGGCAAGCAGGCAGGCACTCCCTTTATCCTCACTACTGTCATTTAAAACCCCAGCAACCTCCTGCAGCTCCAGAACTCAGGTTTCAAAGAAACAGTGGACTATGAGGGAAAAAGTTTTATTAATCTTTAAGAAAGGCTAGAGCAAAGACAAAGGAAGGAAACAGACTGGAACATTTCAAGTGGAAATAGGCTCTGAACCATGACCTGTTTTTGATCAAAGCTGGGAGACCATTTATGGCAAGTGCGTGACACAAAGCCAACCATCACTGACAAATTTCACATTATTTCAAGATATGTGAAACTCTGCACAGTTAAATCATATGAACTGAAGAAAATGGGAACAAAACCAGCCAATCTTCTCCATCTACCTACTCTTCCACTCCCACACACGTCTTTTTTTTTTTTTCAGAGAAATGACTGTTTATTTGCAGAAGCTTTTACAGAAATTTCTACTTGAATGCAACCAGCATGGAAAATACCAAGCTGAGCTCCAGCAACTTTGTCAGGCTTAGAGGAAGTACTCCAAATGATCAATAATAGGTTTCAATACAAGCGCTCCTCAAGTCCTTAATTTTTAAGTGGTTTGATTTGTAATATTTATAGCTTCAACAAAGCTAGAAATTTGAACTTCCACACTGATCCTAAAAATGTTTCTTAATTTGCTTGCATACCACCGAGTTTTGATTCAGGTCACTGTGATTTTAAGTGGTTCTACATAACTCCAAAACACTAGTGTTTTACATCAGAGACTTCTGGAATGGAAACCAATTCTAAAACCAAATCAAGTTTAAAATATTTATGAGCAATATATTGTATGTTGCATATGAACATACAATTATGTGTTCAAAAATACTTATATATTACAGAAATAAAAATTGACATTTCATAGAAAAGTAAACTTAACTGAGGAAAAATTTAGTCTTTTATTTACATATATGCCAGTAAATAAGGGAAAAAACCCATTTCTAACTCTCTGTACTATTTTTAGACATCAAGTTCATTCTTTGTATGACTATTGACTAAATAGCATAAAAATCAAGGAATAAAAATTTTTTTAAAGCCCATACAAAATCCAACTTCAAATTGTCAATCTAAGACAAAATATTTAGCAATGCTAAGTTTAATGTATCTATTCTGAATATACTTAATATATACAACTACATGTAACATTTATATTACATGAAATACCACTAATTTGTCTTAAATGAGTATTAATGAAGGAACAGTCATTTCCAGAATCTGATATATAAAAAATTGTAAGAAAAAAGACTGAAAATACAAACCCAGAACATTCGTCTTCTAAACAATTAACTTTCTTCCCAAATTCCAAATCTTCTAAGTCAATAAACAGGTGTATATAGAACAAGTTCATATTGAACTTTTATTCTCCTCTTCAGGAAAAACACTACAATGTGAATCATATCTCAGAGGGATTTCTGAGGCTCCTTTAGTGACAGATATGCCACAAACAAAACTGTCATCTAACTATAAAGTTGGGTGGTAGAATCCTTCCTAATCTGCAAGTCACAAGCAAAGGTCAAAATCTTTAAAAAAAGTCGACATGTGAACACAGAACCACTCGTGAGACATGCAGAAATTCACTGATTACTGAGATTTTTTAAAAAGTAGAAAATAGAATTGTTATCTCTAATATTATTATACTTTCTCATCAGTTCTCAATTCACAGCTGTATTAGACAGACATACCTGTATTACACAGATGTAGCACTCTCAAAATGAAATGCTTTCACAGCTGTCATTCTACTAACCCTAAAATATCTAAATAACTCCCAGTAAAGGCAGTACTGAATTTAAAAAATTGATGAAAAAAGGGTATGGAAAAACTGGTACTGGTGGACATTAAATGAGTGCATGCCTGCATGTGCCACTTTCTTTTCACCAGTATTATAGTCTATATTATATTGGCATACCTCCAAGTTACGAGGATGCTTTGCTGGTACACTAAAAAGAAAATAAAATCCCCACCAAAACCAAGGAGTACATGCAGAAACGTACTTGACATTTAATTTTTTTAAAAATGCTTACATCTTCTTTTTGCATTACATTTTCCTGATCTTTTTTTCTGTTAAGGAAGGCAACCAAACAAAGCCAGCACGTGTTGTAACTCACCACAATACTCTCTTGAGACTCAAACTTTTTTTTCTTTGATTTCTTTGCGTCTGCTAGGCCAGCATGGTGCCTGAAGATTTCTTCAAAGCGGACTTTGGTTTTTGCCTTTGCCTCACTTTCAACTGCAAAAAGAAGTCAAGAGTATGATTTGGTCTCATTAATCACCATTGCTAAAAAAAGTTCATAATCATGCTTTAAAATTGCTAAGGATGAGAATTATTTATCAGGGAAAGTTTACCAAGAAATTCACTTAGTATTCAGTTAAGAATTTCCCCTGGCAACATAACCCATACAAGGTTAACTCAGCACAAGCACACACACCAGTCTTCTATCCGTTGCTGAAGTCAGCACCATCTACTCTGTCTCCTGAAGAAACCACATTTTGAAGAGCACGCACATCAGAATCAGCACAAAACCTGGGCTAGCCAAAGCAGGGGAGAGATTACTGCCCTCCCTGTTCATGAGCAGAGGTGACACACTGTCTTGCAGGAGAAGCAGCAGTTCTGAGTTCTTACTGGGTCTGGAAACCAGAGCAGCACCATCCTGAGGCAGACCTGTAAGAGGCAGGAGCTGGCACTCTTGCCTTTCTATGAATCATGATACTGCCATCAGCAGCATTTCAACCCTTGAAGCAGTAGGCATTCTAGTTACCCCCAGGTAATGCTTAATTTGTAACTAAGAAACCAAAATGCAACCTGGCACACCACTGAAAAAGGCTATTGGACCCTCAGCTACAGCATATTTACCACTACCATTACAACTTTTAAAAAGCCTCTGAATTTAAAATAAAGAAATAACACCACTTTGAAAATCAGCTATAATCATGAACTCAAAAAGGATGAGCATTTAATGGAGCATTAAAGATTTATATAGGACAGAAATAACTTCTGTCTTTTGCACCTAGTTCTAGCTATAAAACATGTACTGAAAATCAAACACCAAGTGTCCTTACCTGCCCGCATTTTCAGTCCTCAGTTAGAAGTGGCTCAACAGGACCGCTGCTTCCTCTTCAGAAGTCACCATTCTGTTTAAAGTATTTAACAACTGTCATTAACACAGGTGGTCCACAGACTTCAAGTTAATAATAAAATCTATGCTAGTTAGTATTAGGGCTGAGTACATTTTATTTAGAAATAAGTATTTCCCTATTTGTCTATACATTTTTAGAAGTTTTCTGCTATCAAATCCCAGCTCTGATACTTATTATTTGAGGGGAAATAAAAAACAACATTACAGCAATTTAATTAGCTATATTTCTGGGTGGTAGCCAAATAACTCAGGACTGTAGTCCTATAATCTTCAAAAAAACCCAACAGTATTTAAACAATAATGACCCATGAAACCATTTATGTTGAAGTCATTCTAATCAGACTCCTCTCCTGATATCATCATTTAGGAAGTTGGCTGATAGTTTTCAATACAAAGGTTAGTATCTGCTAGAAAATCTATTATTTATTTATTTATTATAATCTATTTATTACAAATCTATATATAGTTATGTTTCTATAAAGCATTTGCATTTTTTATAAGGCAGACAAGCAACTACATGAAACTCATTTCTCTAAAGAAAGAAATTGTTAGGCCCTCCTGGTTGTGGGGAAAAGCCTGCAAATGCAATCCAAACAAAGCTTGAAGGCAAATAAAAATATTACACAGGTTTATCTTTTCATCATAAAAATTCAGACTGTTCCACAAAAAATTTTATTACTAAGAGCTGTTTTGTAAACAGTGGAACTAATGAAGTGTAGGTTCCTATGAAAGTGTGATGCTCCCCTTAGCCTTCCATGCAAGGGACTCTGGTACCTATGTCCCCCACAGCCCACCAGGTAACAGCCTCAAGTTCTCCCTAGGTAACACCTCCTGTCAGACACCAGTAACTCTCATTCCCTGCACACCCAGACTACAGTGATCCTAACAAACTAAAACATAGCATTAAACACTGCCAGGATGTGGCTGGATTATTCTCACACCATTTTGGTCCAAGCCCTAACACTCACCCCAACTATGCCTGGATACAGTTTAGGAATTATTATATTATTATGGATTACTATAAATAAGCACTTTGCATGCAGCTACTCTTTTTTTTTTTTTGAGGCTGAGGGAGTTAATTAGCAGTGAAGTGAGCTAAACTTAGCACTTGGCCCCAGCACTAAAAACCTCTCCTGGGTGCACACGTTTCACCAGCACAGGAAAGAGCTGAGGCTGTACTTGGGTCCCCAGGCACCTACACCACCCTACCCTCACACCCCTCTCATCTCTTGCACAGTGTTACTCTCACAGGCCTGTTACTTTCAGGTCATTTCATACTCACTATTCACAGTGCTTTGGTCTGCTGGCTATCCAAACTGAACCAAATTAAGGAAAAAAAGGCAAAGTGTTCAGGTCGGTTTGGGATTAGAGAGGAGCTGAATAGTCAGATGCCAAGAGTAATTAATTTACTTCATGTCTTTAGCATTTATACTAAGTATCCTACAACCTAAGGATGGTTCAAAAGAGCAAGGGTGGACATCTGGACTTCACTGGCAGTAAGAAGATGTTTAGTTTTGTGATATGCTTGAAATGACACTGATGAGGTTGCAAGATTTTCACTATCTAAAACACATTCTGACTCCTACAGCAAAGCTTCACTGTCACAACTAAACCAGTAACTGCTAAAAACAACACTTCTTAAAATAAATTTAAAAACGCCATTGAAAAATAAAACTGCTTTTGCAACTTATACTTGGTTAAACCAAATGGGCATTTTAAAAGTACTATAGTTACTAAGTGCTGCTTTCCAAGGAGTCAGCTCACAATTGGCTAGAAAACACTTAATTTAGAAGAGTAGAAAACTAAATAAATTCAAAAAATACAGCAGATTCTATCATTGTAATCACTGACTGAGGACCACAGGAAAATGGAAAAATATCTTATAACTAGCTGAATGATTTCAACAAGACCTCAAAAACTAATTAAAAACAAAAAATGAAATACTGAAATGCTTTTAAATTTAAAGCAAAAAATATGAGAGACAATATAGTACATGAAAGTAAAATGAAGTGCATACCTATTCTAAGTATGGAAACAAATTTCTGGTCAAATGTTAAATAAATTAGTCCACCAAAAACCCAACCAACCCATAGGCTGGTTAAAATATTAATTTTGCAAATAGTTTTTGATTATAATGGAACAAACATCTTACCAAAGGCTAGGCTCACCTCACATCTACAAGAACTTTCTGTAGAATGAAGAATTAGCACAATTCACCAATGAGTGAATTTGTTTATTTATTTGTTTGTTTATTTATTCAGTGTCTACACTGCTGCAGCAATAAAACTAAGAGATAAAGTCCTCTAATGACAGTGCTGTTGTTTATTAGGCATTTCCAGTTTAGAACTTCATGGTCTTTGACATGGTGCATTAAAGCAACTACTAGGCTTGTGTAAATATAGATCATTAATCAACAAGGATAAGAACAAGGCTGTTTACTTGGTGTAATCTCACCTTAGAATAGGGGAGATTTAATCGTATATCAAAGTTCAGCAACCACCGTGCCCCAATCTGAGTAAGCTCAGCTATCATTAATTTTGTAAAATGCATTTTTGCCTGATCAGATTGGATCTCTTCCACGTTAGTAAATATAAAACAATCCAAGACCAACAAAAACATATACCTGGAACAGTAACATAGTCCAGCCACCAGGATAAACAGCAAAACAAATTCATAAAGCCCAAACTTCCAGTTACTACACCTTCCTGAAAACAACCTAGTTTGCTCTTCTCCAATACTCTACCTGTATTTATACAGTGATTCTACATTAAACTCTTGCTCTTTTCACAGTACTTTACAAGACTCATTGAGTAGCTATATTTTACATCTGCAATACAGGGATTCTCTGTGCTAAACATGCCACAAGGCTCACCATACACAAAACCCACTTTTACTGACCACCAAGAAAAGAGACAAATCAAACGACCACTACAAATGAGCAGGACATACACAATTTGCACTACACACGGGAAGCGAAAAATTTCCTAACTAATTGTAACCATTTAGGAAACTGAGTTGACAAAATATAATTGCACACTTAGGATTTTCCTGCACTAAATTCCTCATTTTTCTTTTGTCGCAATAAGTGAGCATAAACTTCAGTGGCTGAAAACAAGTAGAACATCATGCCTTGTTTATTTCTCACCTTTTAGATCACAGAGGGAAATCTTGGGTTTTACTACTACATTTCTAATTAAGCTACATGTAGGGATCATTACTCTGAGATGTGAAAGAGCTTCAGCTCAGAATTCTACAGCAAAATTACACAGACACGAATCTGTTCCTCTTCACTACTGACAAATCTGACATCAAAAATCAATCTAGTTTTCCTAATGAAAATTAATTAAGTCCAGAAAAGTGACAGACCAGGTAAACACCTATGTAAAAACTAATGAAAGTGTAGTAGTTTTCTAGCAGTTTAGATGTGTCTGTAAAAATGTTATGCTCATGCTAATATAAAAAAAAGATGTTTTAAAAAGCTGGTGCTACCCTCGGTTTTCTAGTTGTAACATATCAGAAAGTTTTTGCTTCACAGGAACTGAAAGGTCGGGATTTTTACCCCAGAAATCTGGCACCTTTAGTCAGGAGAAAGTTGCAAACAGACTGATGACAAAATTACAGACTTCAGTTTTATGCAAGGAAATATAGAAGACTTTTATTGTTTATTAAGTTTTAAGTGTCTGCTTTATCCTAGATGCTAATTATGAAAATGTGTTCTCAGCAAGAGACCACCCTAAGTGTTTTAATTTCCAGCTTTGCCTGGAAGAAGAGTGGTAGATTTAAGAGACAGAAGGCAACATTCCGACCACACACCACAACCGGACTGACCGACGGAATCATTCAGCGAGGATGTGATGCGCAGCCAGACGCGCATCCCCGCTCTGGAGCCCAAGGCGCCAGGCACGGAGGAGCACCGCGCGTTCGCTGCAACTGCCCACGCACGTCCCCCCAGCGAGCCGCAAAGCTCCCGAAGGCCGGGGGGGCGAAACAACACCGATCTGGGGATTAGGGCTTCCCGCGGTACTGCCCCGTGCCACCGCNACTGCCCCGTTCCACCGCGCCGGGACCCGACAGCGACAGCGACAGCGCGCGGGTCGCCCTAGGCCGCCCGTCCCGCCGGCCCCACCGAGGCACCGCGGGGCTACTCCGGGCACGCTCGCCAGCTGCGCCTCCCGCTCCCGCTCCCGCCCGGGGCGCGCCGAGCCCGCCCGCGCAGCCCGGCC